>CAUYUJ010020986.1:12921-47921 GCA_963575745.1 Prorocentrum cordatum | reverse complement strand
TCTATGCGTACCAGCTCTGTAGCTTTGCTACAGCTTCAGTTAAGTACTGAACACCGACAGCGCCTGTAAAGATGACTTGAAGAATACGAATAGGTTCGCGGACCTAGCTCGAGTAGCATACCGAGTTCAGACCTCTGGATGCAACAGACGAACGCGACTGGTGATACTGTATCGGTTTATGTGCGTACCAGCTCTGTAGCTCTTCTAAATCTTGAATTAAGTACAGAACACCGGCAGTGCTTGTCAAAATCACTCGCAGAATACGGATAGTTTTGAGGGCCTAGCTCGAGTAGCAGACCGAGTTCAGACCTCTAGATGCAACAGACGAACGTGTCTGATGATTCTGATCGGTTTCTGTAAGTACCAGCGCTCTAGCTCTTCTACATCTCGAGTTAAGTACAGAAAACCGCGAACGCGTGTCAAGATGACTCGGAACACAGCCGGTTCCTTCAAGTGTTTTGATAGTAGTATTGCAGCTGCGGACCTGAGAATTGGACTGGCAGACGCGGCATAACCCACTACACGTGAGAAGAATCTGGTTTCTCAAAATGAATGGTCAACTATCTTTCAAATCTTAGCAAAACAGACCCCAGGTCACCACATTGTCTCTTAAGGCCGGGTCTGCCAACTAGCTCCACCCTGCGCCCGAATTCCTCTTAGCTCATCTTGCCGAAGAGCTCTACGAGGTATGAGGACAGGTGATTTTAGATGTGGTTGACACGGTGAAAGAGCAACCCTGTCAACCAGGCCCCAACGCGCTCGGAGTGGATGTTGCATCCAGGGTGTTTTCGCAGATGGCGGTGCCCAGTCAAGGTCTTGCCGCGGGCGCCCGGCCGTTACTAGCTCGGGGGATCGCGGAGCAGATGTCGGATTGCACAGCTATGGCGCGCGCGTCGGGATGTTAGCGTTGCTCGGGGGTAGCCAGAGGAGACGCCGCCCGTGGCCCTCATGGCGCGGAATGTCGAGAACGTATTTTCGAGAGGCTGGACCGACGAGATGTTCCGAACATCCAGGAGAGAGCGGCGGCTCAGATGGAGATGGGGCCCAGTGGTTACCGCGAGGACGAGGACAGGGTGGAACCCTTGACAGACAACTGGGCCGTCAAAGAAGGGGCAGTTATTTGACAGCTCTGCGAACCCATGACCAGTACCCTGGCGAGGTACCCAACCATATGCAGTTGTGACTGTCGTCGATGAATGCGCCGCATTTGGAGGAGCTCCCTGTGGGGTTACCAAGCGTGCGAAGGGTGTGCGGTGGCCGCGCGCGAGCGCTGGCATTTGGGCCTTCGGTGGGGCTCCCTGTGGGGCCGCGAGACGTGGTGTGTGTGTGTGCCAAAATGGGTGCGGTGGCCGCATGCGAACGCTGGCACTGGGACCTTCGGTGCGGCTCCCCGTGGAGCCGCGAAGCGTGTGGGGTGTGTGCTAACATGGGTGCGGTGGCCGCGTTTGGGCCTTCGGTCGGGCTGTTGGGCCCTCGAAGCGCGTGGTGTGTGTGTGTGCCAAAATGGGTGCGGTGGCCGCGTGCGCACGCTGACATTTTTGGCCTTCGGTGGGGCTTCCCATGGGGCCGCGAAGCGTGTGGGGTGTGCGCCCAAATGGGCGCGGTGGCCGCGTGCGAGCGAGATGACGCTCGGACCTTCGGTGGGGCTCCCTGTGGGGCGGCGAAGCGGGCAAGGGGCGTGCCAGGATGGTTGGCTGCTTTGGGGGGCAGAGGCGGGGATTGGGGGGGGAAGTGGAGGGGGGAGGGGGAAGTGGAGAGGAGTGACACAGGGCGCTGTCTTTTTCAAAATGAGGACCCATGATCGCAGGATTGCTGGGCAAACAGACTTATGTGCTCGAATGCATGGGCGTTAGAGCCCCTGGGCGGTTCATCAATGAGAGACGAACGTGTGTATTTATTTTTGAGAAAACATGTGAGATGGAAGACGTCGCCGATGTTCGGAAACATGATGATGGGAAGGAGTTGCGAGGACCTTTGTTAGGATGTGCCTGGCTTCGCATCAATCCGGATAGCAACCGCGCGCGGCTCCCGGCCAACGTTAGTCCGCCAAGGCCCACGCCGATAAAGAGGGAAGCAGAGGCTTCTGGAGGCGACGGGAGGATTGGAGCTGTTAGAGATGAGTGAAGTGTGAACGAGGAAGCAGCAACAGAGAGGCCCCCAAGTCTTGAGGGGGTAGGGGGCCCGACGACGATCACATGACAGAACGTGCACTCGAGCAATTCGGTGACGCGCGTGGCAATCTGGACACCGATGTGGTTCGCACCAGCCCGCGCATGATGGGGCTGTACACTGATGTAGTGGAGTGGTGAATCAGCGACGGTTTGTAAGTCGCCGGACAGGAGAATCAAATGCGGAGAGCGTCATGATGATGCGGCAGAGGTCAGCACAACGTGTAGGCGCACGCTCCTGGGGCCTCCTCGCCAGTCCGAGTGGCTGGCATGGCGGAGAGAATGGGAATCATTCCAGGGGCAGCTAGGGGCACTGCGTGCGATGAATATTTGGGAAGCCGTTGCGCTTGCATTGTGCAGCGGCAACGAATTTGATCATCGAGAGCGCAGCAGCCTTAATGTCACTTGCAAGTATAGTGCGCGCATCACTTAGCAGGTTATAAGCCTGCAGCTTGGAAAGACGTGGTTTAGACAAGATGATGGATATGTTGTTTTGCGTGGCTCAGCGCTTCAATCTCGCGCTACAAGCATGTGAGACTCACAGAAACAATGGGTCGTATATTCTCTTCGAAAACCCTGCGCGAGCTTCGAGTTTTGCCCGTCGCATGTGCAGATAATGTTTAAGCGCGAAAGTGTGCAGACATCTGATGGCGATCTGTGCTGTTATGTCTTCAAGCAGGTTGCGAGAGGAAAGCAGGTGCGTTTAAGGACTTCCGACGGTTCATGATCATCGGGCCCTCGCATCCCAAGGGCCCTCATCGTCGCGTGTCGATGTCGGTATCGGCGCGGCGAGTCTTGTGGGGGCCGGGCGAGGATCAGAGGTATATCTGGACGGACTATGTCGGGATAATCTTGAGCGTTTGGTGCGCCGGAGAACTGCTGACGACCGATTCGGGCGCTCGCGCAGAGCTAGTGATCTGGGGCTGAATTGAGGGGAACTGGACGAAATCACAAAAAATCACGGGGTCAGGTACGAGCGAAATGGGGGCAGCAATGGGCCCTTGTTAGTTGAAGGCTAGCCAAATTCTGGCACGTCTCTTCCAGTGCTCCCAGGGAATTCAGGACCACTCTGGATTTCATGCCCGCGCGCAGACTTGAACGCCAGACACGCTTGGGAGGAAATTGAGGGTTCTGACATGTGAGTAGGAGCGGATGGGAGAGTTGAGATGCGGAGCGCGCAAACTCGCCACTTGCATCAACCACCGCGTTGCCCGGGACATTCAGCCACATCGGTGAGTGGATCTGTGGAGCATGCCGAGCCAGGGATGGTTTGTGATTCCAGGGGCATGCGAGGTCTGTGCAAGTGATGCAGAAGTGCACCCAGTTACCGGGGATGACATTCTGGGGTCGTCGTGGTAAAGAATGGGCGTCGTATCAGGAAGGGAACTTGATGCAGGACTCGCTTTGAAGGCTCGGGATTAGGAGATGGCGCAGGCTCGGAAACACAAGGTCTACGAGAGAGTAGTGAAGAAGGAGTGCTCCGCTATTTCAGGTAAAGCTCCCACGAGGCCAATCTTGAGTGCCGATCCGTGCTTATGGCCCAGCAAATGGAGTACAACCTCAGAGAGCGGAGAATCTTCGTAGTCGCCTGTCAATTGGAATTTGACGACGAGATAGGGTGCAACCGAGGGGGGCGTGAGAAAGGATTCGAACCGGGGTTTATAAGCTTCGCGCGGGCTTACTTGTGCACCAGTGCGAAACAGAACATCTTCTTCGTGCTTCCCGGAAAGGGTTGCCGACCGGGTGTGTGTGCGCGTGCGTGTGCGCGTGGAAATTTAGTCGAGGTTCTGCGCCCGGGGCGCCGCCAGCAACTGGGAATCTTGTTACATGGGCATTCTGACGTGATGTAGTTGTTGAAAATGGAAAAACATCGCTCTGTGTGGTTGAACATAAGACGAGGAAGATCTTGCTAGCGGTGGCGAGGATGATGTCGCATTATAGGGTAGCGCTGCTGATCTTATCGTGTCTGAGGTTCAACCGATAATGAGCTCGAAGTTATATTCCGGGGGGGCTCGGGCCAGGGCCAACATATTTGAAGTAAGGCAGGGTTCTTAATTTGAGTTCTGGAATGTAGCAGGGGCAGATAATGGTATGAGCCAGATCAAAAACACGTTGAGGTGTTCGTCAAAGGGTCAGGCCTGGGGCAGTATAAAGTGAGATGTGATATACGAGGTCGAAGCTTCTTTGGGAAGAAAAAATGAGGCCCCTCTGTCAAATCATGAAGTTAAGTAATGCCAAGTGCGAGTGACCAGGGCGCATGTTTGTTTGCCACATGACCGCCTGGGTATACTCTCTTCAGGTCAAGAACTCGCCCGATGCATGTTTGTGCCAATTCGGGGGGCGTGGACAAGCCTCATCGTGTTAGGGAAATGCGTCAGAGCCGCAGCAGTTTAGGGAAGTAGTATTTTAGCAAGAACGTCACGTGGAGTTAACTGTAGGGGCAAACGCCGATTTTGAATAATGCAGGAGGACGCGTATTTCGTCAAGCTAAGTAACAGTCAGGGGGGGGGGGGCGCAATCGATAACTCCGTGGAGTTCGATCTGGAGCGTAGCGGCGCTATCTTTTGGAGAAGCGGAGTATTGCGGGATGGTTAGAGGTGCTTCAGTATCGTTAGGTCCGGAAGTGGCTTTCAAGGACTTCGATATGGATTGTGGAATTCCGTTGCAGAGCGATGCAATTTCAGCCGCTGTCATTTCGAACTGCCGCGGGTTCAGAAGGGTCAGACACATCGAAGTTTGCCAGCTTTGGTTTCAAGAGAAGGTACCGCGAGGAGGCGTCAACGTGATCGGAGTTGGAACTCGCTTGGATGTTGCAGATGCTCTGACTGTATGAGCAGCAACGACGTTTCCGTGCGTATGCGAGGTGCCAACCAACATCTGGTTAAAGGAAGACGTGACTTTGCGCCTGCTACGGAGCGTTGTCAAACTGCGCCATATTCAGTGTCTCATCGCGGGCAGCTCGCCCGGGGTTTGAGCTCAGGATCAATTTAGATCCAGGTGATTGTTTGTGAGTTTTTTATGTACACCCGTGCTATTGACATGTTCATTACCTTTATGCATGTCTTGGAGCGTTGCGACGATTCAAACAGTACGTCGCGTTGTAGGATGCCTCTGCACGTTTGCGGCCAAACCTTAATCGTTTTGTGTTTGCCTTTTTTTTGGTTTGCTGGTGGGGGGTAGCACCTGACATGCTCTTCAAGTTCTTGCCAGTAGACGTTTTTTTTCGGTGTGCTCGATACAGATGCTCCCACCCTACTTCCAAAACTTGCGAGGGCGAGCGAGTCAGCTGGCCCCGCCTGTCCGCACCTTCCCTCTTTCAGCATGATAGTAACATGTGGCACAACTTGATCTTGAAATCCAGAACGCGTTCTCGCCTTGCGAGCGCAAGGCGCTCGCGCGCGGCCCCCGCTTCTGACATAATTGGGGAAACGGCAGCTGCGCGGGCCGCGCAAAAAGTGGGAACGGCTGGTCAGGACATCTCTGCGCGGCGTTGCGGCGGAAACGCAATTCATGTTTCTTTCCGCGAGTAAATTTCCGACGGGCGCGGCGCAAATGAATCATGCTTCGCTTCGGAACAACGCTCGCATTTTCACGCGTAAGCTCCGCGGCGTCTGGGCGATCAAAGCATTTCGCCGGGTCTCGCTCGGCTTCGCTGCCGCTTCCGCATTGCTGCGCTTTGGCGGGCGACACATTCGCTGCGCCCACGCGAGAACGCCATTTCCCAGCGGGGTGCACGGGGCTTGGGCAGGGCGACGAATCTTCCGCTCGCGCGAGGCCCGAAAACTGGCTAGTGAAGTGTGTGCGTCGCGTCGAGTCGGGAACGCCATTTTCAGGTGAAATCTGGTCGGCGCCGAGTCAACATTTTCGCCCGCTCGCGCGTCGACGGATTGGCGTGCGAAGGGAGTGCGCCCCGCTGGAGTGGTAATACAAGTCTCGTCAACACTGAGCGTGGCGCCGAGGCGAAACGACATTCTGTCATTGTGCGGGTAGTTTGCGCTGCGTCCCTTTGTTGCCACGCACTTGTCAACACGGACGTGATCCACCAGTCACCCAGTTAGGGTTCAGTGGCAAAATATGAGTGACACTAAGGAGGATAACAACATTGGAGAAGGAGGAAGAGGAGGAAAAGGAAGAGGAGGAGAAAGAGGAGGAGGAGGAGGAGGAGGAAGAGGAGGAGGAGGAGGAAAAGGAGGCGGAGGCGGAGGAGGAGGAGGAGGAGGAGGAGGAGGACGAGGCAGAGGAGGAGGAGGAGGAGGAGGAGGAGGAGGAGGAGGAGGAGGAAGAGGAGGAGGAGGATGAGAATGAGGCGGTCTACGACGACGACGACTACGGCGATGGTGTCGGGGAAGAGGAAGACGAGTATGCCGTATCGGCGAATGCATGAATGGCTTCATCGCCTTTAAATGGTTTCTTTTTTCCGTTCCTCATCCCACGTAGAGTCGATGCCCAGGCGAGTTTTCCGGAGAGGGGAATCTGAAAACCATGCAGTGGAAGGAACAAATCGACATAAGCAAAGTTCAAGACCATTTGGTACCTTTTTTGCGGCCTTTTGGAAACATCTTGGCGCTCTCGTGGGGCTCTTTTCGTAGCCATTTGGGGCATTCTTAAAGCTCTCCCTGTTGGGGGCCTTTTCTAGGTCGTTCAGAAAGCCATCGAACACACAAAGGCACACAGTCGCGGCGGTCTTGAGGGATCTTGGAGCCGCCTTGGAGCCCTTATACCTCTTTGGAATTTACTTCGCCATCGTGGAGCAATCTCGAGGTCTCAGATGTCAGTGGGAAACGAAACGGCGAGAGGACGAACACACTTGTGAGCTCCTTAGATGCTGGAAGAATTTCTTTCTTTTCGGGGACATCTTTGAGTGGCTGCGAGACCACTTCGATCCGTCTTAAAGTCGTCCTGGGGCCTCTTGGAGGGCATGCTGTAGGCAATTTTGAGCTAGGTTTGACAATTTCCTGCAATCGTGCAGGACAATCTCGGTCTCGGTACTAAGGCTATCATCTTGGCTCAAAAGCCTCCAAAGATGACCCCGACAGACCGGCATCATTCATAACCCTGCAGTTTTCAATCCTTGTGCATCTGTGCAATAAAAGTGGATGTCGTTACTTAGCCTCGCCCTCTCGGAGCCCGAGCCATTGGGTTTTTAGGGCCCCCTGATGACGCACTGGGGGCGCTGTTTGGAGGCCTTGGACACTATCTTGGAGTCTTCATGGGCCCCTCCTGGGGCTTTCTGAAGCGACCTTGGGGGCCACACTAAAGCCTAAGGAACCCATTGGAAGCGAAAGAACAGTAAGGGCAAACGTCATTTGGGTTCTTGAAGTTTTTTGGATTTGGACTTCTCGGGGGCACCTCTGGGAGGCTCCGTGGCCACCTCGGGCCGCCTCGTGACAATCTTGAGGCACACGGGTGGCATGCTGGAGGCTATGAGCGCTCTCTGGCTGTCTTGGGCCACCTGGGGGGGCCATCTTGGGCTACCCGGGGCCACCTTTGCGTCGGGCCGTCCGAGCCGCTCGAGCACGTCGCAGAGGCAGGGGCGGGGGGCGTCCAGTCCCCGGGAAGGGGCCCGGAGTGAGGGGCCACCCCGCCCCGGAAGGAGACCGCGGGGGCCGGAGAACCGAACTCCCCAGAGCACCTACGCTCAGAGGTCTGGTGGGAGGGTCCCCCTTCGGCTTCAGGCGCAAAGGGGGCCTGGTGGTTTTTAAGCGTGATCTTTTTCAGCTCCAGACTGGATGATTCGGCGGGCTTTCGGCCCTCCGAGGGTTTCATGCGTCTCTCTCTCTCTCTCTCGCTCTCTCTTCTGTGTGTTTTCGTTCGTAGCGCATTCCTCTTCCTCCTCATCCTTCTCCGTCTTCCTCCTCATCCTGTTCCCGATCATCCTCCTCTTCCTCCTCCTCCTCCTCCTCCTCGTCCTCCTCCGCCTCCTCCCCCTCTCCCCCTTTTCTGAAGGAATGCCAGAACTTTGGGAAAACCATTGGAAAAACCAAAAAAACCAAAGAAACCTAAGTGGTGGAGACGGAAAGTTTAGGAAACCCATTGGAAAAACCCAAAAAACCAAAAAAACCAAAGATTCCACAGAGAGTGCGGGGAACACCCGTCCGAAGGGACACGTCCAAAGGGAATCCCCGCACTTTTTTTTTTTTTTTTTTTTTTTTTTTTTTTTTTTTTTTTTTTTTTTTTTTTTTTTTTTTTTTTTTTTTTTTTTTTTTTGGTTTTTCCAATGGGTTTCCTAAAGTTTTCGTTTCCAGCACTTAGGTTTCTTTGTTTTTTTTGGTTTTTCCAATGGTTTTCCCAAAGTTGTTGCATTCCTTCAGAAGGGGGGGATGGGGGAGGAGGGGGAGGAGGAAGAGGATGGAGAGGAGTCGCAGGGAGGAGGTCGCGGGAGGGGTTCGTACCTGCGGCGCTGAACCCTCCCTCTGTGATGCATTCCCACGGAATCCTGTTGAGAGGCCTTCCATGAGAATCCCTTTGGGGTGCTTTCCAAAGGAATCCTGTTGTGAGGCTTTCCAATTGGATCCCTCTGTTGTGCTTTCCAATGGAATCCTGTTGGGAGGCTTTCCAATGGAATCCCTTTGTGATGATTTCCAAAGGGTTCCTGTTGTGAGGATTTCCAAAGGGTTCCTGTTGTGATGGTTTCCAAAGGGTTCCTGTTGTGAGGATTTGTGTTCCAGCGCCATCCTCCCAACGGTAGCAGTTTGGATTGCGGCTTTCCAATAGAATCCCTCTGTTGCGCTTTCCAAAGAAACCATGTTGGGAGGCTTTCCAATGGATCTCCTTTGTTGTGCTTTCCAAAGGATTCCGATTGTGAGGCGTTCCAGTAGAATCGCTGTGTTGCGATTTCTGTAGGATTCCGAATGTGAGGCTTTCCCATAGAATCCCTCTGTTGTGCTTTCCAAAGGAATCCTGTTGAGAGGCTGTCCAATGGAACTCCTTTGTGGTGCTTTTCAAAGGGTTCCTGATGTGAGGCTTTCAAATGGAATCCCTTTGTTGCGCTTTTCAAAAGATTCCAAGTGTGAGGCTTTCCCATGGAATCCCTTTTGTGTAGTTTTCCAAAGGATTTCCTTTGTGACGCTTTCCAATTGAAACCCTTTGTAGTTTTTTCCGAAGGGTTCTTGCTGTCAGGCTTTCCACTAGAATCCCTTTGGGGTGCTTTCCAAAGGGTTCCTGTTGTGAGGCCTTCCAACAGACTCCCTTCGGGGTGCTTCCCAAAGGAATCAGATTGTGAAGCTTTCCAATGTAATCCGATTGTGAGGCTTTCCCATAGAGTACCTCTGTGGGGCTTGCCAAAGGAATCCTGTTGAGAGGCTTTCCAATGGTACCATTGTGGGGCTTTCCAAACGAATCCTGCTGAGAGGCTTTCCAATAGAATCCTTCTGTGGCGCTTTCCAACAGATTCCGATTGTGAGGCGTTCCAATAGAATCCCTCTGTGGTGCTTTCCAAAGGAATCCTGTTGAGATGCTTTCAAATGGAATCCTTTTGTAGCGCTTCCCAAATGAAGACCTGTTGAGAGGCTTTCCAATGGAACTCCTTTGTGGTGCCTTTCAAAGGGTTCCTGTTGAGAGGCTTTCACATGGAATCCCTTTGTGGTGCTTTCCAAAGGGTTTCTGTTGTGAAGGTTTCAAATGCTCTCGGCTAGTTGGGAGAAGGATCGGCGCAGGTTTGACGCAGGACAATGGAAACATGTAGAGAGACAGGGAGAGAGAGAGAGAGAGAGAAACGGAAACACATCGAGAAAAATAATGAGAGAGAGAGAGAGAGAGAAGGAGTCGTAGAGAGAGACTCGCATAGGTTTTCTTATTAAAAACAACACGCACAAAAACCACCAGGCCCCCTTTGCGCCTGGAGCCGAAGTCCCCCTCGTCGTGGGAGCTTTTGGCAACCTCGCGGTCCCCCCTGCGCGATGTGTGCAGCAGCAGCACCACAGTAAGCATAGTCCACAGTCCCGTCCCCCCCCCCCTCCTCCCCTCCGCCCTGTCCTCCCCATCCTCGTCGTCGTTCCCCGTTTCTCCCGCGCTTCGTGGCCATTTGGCTCAAGTTGTTTGTCTCCGCAGGCATTTCGACGATCAATCCGAGTTATGTTGCAGCGTGTTGTGGTCACCCTGGAGATCCTGATCAGATTTTGCGTCTGTGGACCGGTCAGGCTCGATAATGGTGCCATCTGGGCATCTGTGGAAGGGGCTGGCATAACCCAGCTGTTCGACCAAGATCTCAAGACCCTCGTGCGAGTGGACGATACGTGGCAAATCCAAGTGGAAGCAAAAGGTCATCGCGAACTGCTAACCCCTGAAGTTTGTGCAGCACAACATTCTCTTCAAGTTCTCAGCGAAAATACTTGCAATTCGACGGTCCTCTCTTGGCGATGCAATTCCCCTTCAGGCGTGGTTTACATCGTCAATGCTTCGTATTCTCTCTGTGTGGCACAGCGGTTCGTTTCCAAGACCTTGCGCGTATCCTCATCCGAGTCAGCATTCAGCATTCTCTCTGTCGACGTGTGGAATTCTGTGTTGAGTGCTGGAAGTGAATGCCCGAGCTACGTCGTCCATAGAAATCCATCGTTCGCTGCTGATATTGTTGCATTTGCAAGATTTGCTGGGGTCTCGATGTACGCATCAGTCGCAAACCCTTTCGTGTCCCTGGCGCCGTCATCGGACACGAATTGCCCAAGGCTGCATGCAAGCTACAGCCCTCAAATGGAGCACAATGCTTCATTTCCTGAACCCTTCCACGAGACAGAGCCTGGTGTTCTCGGCTTTGCTGCTCGCGGGAAGTACGCTTATGACGATGGAGTCTTCGTCGGTGAGAAAGCGGCCTTCAGGGCATGTGTGGACTCTTTCTTGCTTGATCATGCCTTCCGGCAAAGCAAGACAGTGAAAGTTCAAGTCGCTTGGGATGTGAGCGATTACCAGATTGATGTAGGCACGCCGGCCGGGGTCGACGAGTACAAGCGGATAGTAGATCAGAACGCACGTCTCGGAATCGAATACATCGTTTATGAGCCGCAGAATTCGCTTCACTCGTCCAGGTTCAACACTACCGATGGGTGGGGTTGGGAAATGTCGCTATGGTTTTCACTAGGCGAGCAACTCAGGGAAGGCCGATGGAATGTGCATCGCGATTCAGTCCCACACGACATCTTGGACATGGTATCATACGCAAGGGGCAAAGGAGTTAAATTGCTTGCTTATGTATATCCTTGTCTTGCTTTCCAGGAAGTGAAGCAATATGAGTTTGGTGGATATCGAAGACGCCTACGGTGAACCACCGCCGCCCCCTGCCTTTGGAAACGCCCATGTGGCCAAACATCGAGCCAAAGTCTGGCCAAGCTATTGGGTCATGTGTTTCCCCAGCCGTTGTGGAACACCTTTGGGGAGCACCTTGAAGAGAAAGAGAAAGCAGGATGAGAGGGAGAAAGAGTAAGAGGAGGATGATGATGATGAGGAGGAGGAGGAGGAGGAGGAGGAGGAGGACGAGGAGGAGGAGGAGGAGGAGGTGGAGGAGGAGGAGGATGGATGAGGAAGAGGAGGAGGAGGATGCTGTCCAGGAGAAAGAGGCCTCTTGAAGTCGTCTTCTGGCGTCCTGCTGGCTTCCTGGGAGCCTCCTGGGGGCCTCTGCAAGGGGCCGCTCAGGTGCCTCCTGGGGCTTCTTGGGGGCCTCTCAAAACCCCTACAAAGGAGCTTCCTCACGAATGTTTCAAGCTGGTTTCCTTTCACAATCTTCCACAAGCCTTCCTCAGAAAAGGTATTTGGAACGATTTGGGAGGATTCCTTCCAAAGATCTTCCTCAGCAAGGTTTCAAGAAGGTATCCTTTTAAACTCCTTCCAACAACCTTAGGAAGGATTTTGGGAGGTTTTTGGAGGGTTCCCTTTGAACGCCTGCCAACAAGCTTCTCCAGCTATGTTTATGTTTGAATGGTTTTCGGAGGATTCCTTAGAAAAACCTACCAAACACCATCTTCAGGAAGGTTTCAGAAGGGTTTCCTCTCAAAAACTTGCAAGCACCTTCCTCAGGTTTTTGTTTGAATGTTTGTGGAGGGTTTTCCAACACCTTCCTCCGGAAGGTTTCTTGTTGGAAGGTTTTCGCAGGATTCCTTTGTAGAATCTTCAAGGCAAACCTGCCTCAGGAAGGTTTCAGGGGAGTTCCCTTTCAAACACTTCCCAACAACTGTTCTCAGGGAGATTTCTGGTAGTTTTTTGGAGGATTCCTTTTAGAAAGCTTCCAACAATCTTCCTCAGGAAGGTTCCCAAGTGGTTCCTAGTAAACACCTTTGAGCAATCTCCCTCTGGAAAGTTTTGTGAGGGTTTCTTTTTACAACCGCCCTCCAAAAAACCTTCCTCAGGAAGGTGTCTGGAGGATTCCTTTGAAACGCCTTTCAACAAATCTTGTTCATGAGGGGTTCCTCCTAACAACCTTCCAAAAACTTTCCTCAGGAAGGGTTTTTGGAAGGTTTTTGGAATCTTCTCTTTTTAAGAACCTTTCAAACACCTTTCTCGGGAATGTTTCATGAGGGCTTCCTTTCAAAACACCTTCAAGAAACGTCCTGAGTAAGGTTTTCGGAAGGTTTTTGAAGGATGCCTAAATATCTTTCAACAACCATGGATTTTTCCTCCTGAAAACCTTTTAATCACCTTCCCCAGGAAGGTTTTTGGAACGTTTGTTGAGGTTTCCTCATGCGACCTTTCAGACACCTTCCTCAGAAAGGTTTTTGGTCGGAAGTTTGTTTTGACGTTTTCTTGTTTGTTTGTTTGTTTGTTTGAAGATGTTGGAAGGTCCTTGGAAGTTTTCTGACAGTTTTGAAAGTTTTTGTTGGAAGGTTTGTTGGACGTCTGTTAGAAGTCTTCTCGGAAGGTTTGTTGCAAGGTTATTGGAATGTGTTGGGCAACCGCGCTTATTATTGGACGGTTTTTCGAAGGCTCTTGGCAGGTTTTCGGAAGGTTTTTGGAAGCTTTTTGGAAGGTTTGTAGAACAACCTTTCCAAACCTTCCTCGCCTTCCCTCCCACCCCCGAGACCGTAAAAACCTTCCCAGAACCTTCCAAACATCTTTCTCAGGAAGACTCCAGCAGGGGTTCCGCGAACCGCCGCACCGGACTCCAGCTGAGACCTCTCGGGCCTTCGGGGGGCTGCGGACTGTCATTTGTCGCCTCTGACGTGTGTGTCTGGGAGGTCCAGTGGAGTGAAGGTCCACGTGCGCCCAGCTGAGGCCTCTCGGGCCCGTGGGGGGCCGCGAAGTGCGACACTGTCGCCACTTTCGTGGGCTCGTGGGAGGTCCAGCGGAGTGGAGGTCCACGCGCACCCAGCTGAGACTTCGCTGCTCACGGGGCAGCTGCAAACTGTGCAATTGTCGTCGCCTTCGTGGGCTCCTGGGAGGTCCAGCGGAGTGGAGGTCCACGCGCACCCAGCTGAGACCTCGCGCGCCCTTGGGGAGCTGCGACTTGCGCACCTGGCCTCCATGTCGTGGGCTCGTGGGAGGCCCAGTGTAGTGAAGGGCCACGCGGACCCAGCCTACCTAGACCCTGTGGCTCCCGGGGGGGCTGCGAAGTGTGCGTCGTTCATCATATCCGTTCGTGTTGAGCGGTCTTCAATCTTGCTGCCCCGTGTTAGGACAAGGCCGGGTGCGTCACCTGGTAAGTCGGGCGGCCGGCGCGATCGGCCGAACACCTATTGAAGACTGATCGCTGTGTTGATCAATCAAAAGGAGACGGCGGATCTAAATTCGCAGGCCGAGAGGTTGACACCAACACCAAGATCGGCGGTGTGCCTCCACCGAGGGAAGACGATCCCGATCTCGGTGGTGGTGGTAATATTTTAGCTTCAAGGTAGTCGAAATATTTTCCACCAACACCGAAATCTAGGATCATCTTCCCCCTGTGGAGGCAAACCCCTGAATTGGTGTTGGTGCCCATTTCCAGGCCCCCCATAAATTCCTTCCGCCCATCCCTTTACCGTGGCTAAGCTCTGGGTGGAGAGTGGGAGAGGCATAGAGTACGATGACGATGTCAGTCAACAATGCAGGCCTTCGCGGACCTCTCGCCCTGGGAGCTTCTTGGATGCCTATTGAACCCCTCTTGGAATCCGAGTGCTAACTGGAAGGTCGCTCGATCGCTTGATGGTCGCAAGGTTCACGGGCAGCAACAGGTGGGTCGGAAGCGATGGGGCGGCCTTGGCGTTCATCGGGACCGCAGACAGCTGGAAGGCTCGTTGGAACGTTTCATGTGCACGCTCGAATCCTGTCGAAGGTCCCTTAAAGGATCGCGGTGATCTCTTCGGGTGGCCTCTCTGGGGGGCGTCTCGGAGACAATTCTGAAATATGCCGACGCCTCTTGTGGTCGTTTGGGGGCCGTTCTGGATACATTTTTGGCTTCTTGGGGGTCTCGTAGGTCATCTTGGGGGCTCCTGGGAGGCCTGCCGGCGGCTTTCGGGGTCCTTTTTCGGGGCGGGGGGCTCGGAGTGTCAGCTCGCATTCCCCCTCGTGGGCCCTCTGAGGGCTTTTTTGTTGCCCTCTTTGGCCGTTTGCGTGGCCTCTTGGGCGGTCGTTGCGCCGTCTTTGCGCCGTCTCGTCCTCCTCTTGTGAGCCTCTTGAGGCGGCTTGGGGCAGTCTTTGGGGCCTCTAGGGCAGTCTTGGACGATGCGCAGACCCTAAACCAGCATGCTATCCACGCACGTTGTCCTGACGGACAAGGACGATGTTTGCTTGCTGGGGCCGTCCGAGCTGTCCTCCTGAAGCCCTCTGGGGGAATCTTCCAGGCCTTTTTGGGCATCGCGAAGCGCTCCGGGGCCCGCCTCGGAGCCCCTTGTACCTTCCCTGGTGCCATTTGGGCGTCGATTGGCCCATCTTGAGGCCTTCTGCTTCGCGGGAATCTCATCCGAGAAGCCCGGGCCGCCCCGTGCCGCTGGGGGAGTTCGGGACCACTCGGGGCATTGGGCCGTTTACGTACCACCCAGAAGAGCCAAAGGAACCTGAGGACACTCCATGCAGCGCGTAGTGGCACGGCGGCGGATAATGTTCTGGACCTGTCGCAGCCGCCCGCAGCCGAGTGGTTGTTGGAAACGTTGTCAGCATTCATGGTCAAGACTGGAGCAGGCGGATTCGCTTGGGATCATGACATCTTTACATCACCCGCACGGCCATATCCGCAGTGGAGGGCATGGAATTACATTCTGAATAAGTTGCGGGCTCGCTTCCCTGATATTGTCATGGACCATCGGCAGCAGAATCACAAATATGGCCCGTGGTATCAGATGGCTGGCTCTTATGCTGAACCTCTTGGCAGTGACGAGAATCCCGAGACTTATGGCGTATTTATTCCAACCTTGCATACAGACCACGTGGCCGCTGATCAAGTGAGAAGGATCAACTACGGCTATGCCGCAGATCAGCTAATTCCAGCTTCACGCGTGCCAGGGTTCATGTTCCACCAGATAGAGCGCGCGGCCACTAATGGAACTGTACCCTGTGAAGGCTCAAGTAAAGATTGTTTCAGCCTGAACGCAAGAGATTTTGACTTGATGGGTTACAAATATCCAGCTGCCTGCGGCAAATCCCGCCACCGTGCCAGCCAAGCATTCTCGGTGGCGACTATTCTAGACGCTTCGCGTAGCCCCACTAAAACTGCGGCGGTTAGCTGCACCCCCCTTTCCACTGCAAAGGTGCTCTCCGCGGGTTGCATCCACCCCTGGACACACCAGGTGACTGGAGACGCCCCCCGGCTCTGCTGCGGGCTGGCCGCGGTGTGGGACGTCGCGTCTTGCCGCTTCGGCCCGGTGGGTGTTCCCCACTGTGCCTCAGGGGTTCGCCCGCGGCGGCCGTGGAGGCCATGTCGGAGGGCCCGTCGGGCAGGCAGCGCTGAGGTCTCCCCCCCCTACGGACCGACCCACAGCGTTGTCCGCGGCTGGCATCGGTGGACCTCTCCGCGGCAGGACGGCACTGTGGTGCTTGGGCAGTCGCTGGCTTCCACCGGCACTGGGAGTTGCGTGCCCGAAGGCCTTGCTCTGAGTGTTGCAGTCTTGTACAGTCTGCGTCTCGCGCATCGTCGCGTTCACCTCGGGCCTATTCGACGCAGGCGCCGGGCTCGATGCGATTGGTGCCGCTGGCCCCCCCAACTGAGCGGTGGAGTCTGAGGGCTGCGCGCTGAGTGGTTCAGCCTTCCGCACTCGCTTTGCCTCTTGTTTTCCACCGCCGGCAGCCCGGTCCTGGGTTCGTTTCTCTTTGCTAGCCGGGCTGGCTGCTTGGAGTTTGGCGCCACACCGGCGACTCACTCCGTTGCACTCGCACCCGCGACCGCTTGTTCGCTTTGGTTTACAGTGCGGCGCCTACGTGCGTCTGGTGGTGAGTGTGAGCAGTTTGTTCAGTGCATGTGCAACTGCGCGCTTGTTGTGCAGGTGCGAAACGGACAGCCAACGTGGCGGTTGGGGTCGCCAATTCGCATTGTGCCGCCCACCCCGGACATTGCCCCTCGCCGCCAGACCGTTGTCGCGCGGCCGCAGACAAAAAAATAACCCCACTAAAGTCGGGCCGGCTGGCTTGTGCCTGCTGTAGCTAGTCCCGGACTTTGCTTCTCACCGCCTGACCTTTGTCTCGCGGCCGCGACCGAAAAGTAACCCCACTAACGGCCTCGCTGGCGCGTGTTAATTAGCTCGGCCCGTGGCCCGGACCTTTCGACTCGGCGCTGGCGCTTCTGCCTGCGGCCGCGGGAAAAAAGTAACCCCACTAACCCATCCAGAAACGAATGCCCTGATCAGGGATGAGGAGGAACATGCACGGGAACAACAGGCTGGGCAAGATGTCGTACCCCAAGATGGGGAGGATGGAGGATACATCGGAGGAGGAGGAGGAGGAGGAGGAGGAGGAGGAGGAGGAGGAGGAGGAGGAGGAGGAGGAGGAGGAGGAGGAGGAGGAGGAGGAGGAGGAGGATAGGTATGGTAAGTGGTCATTGGCGCCTTGAGGTGGAGGTATGGGCCACCTCCCCTGCGGTCCCCTTCGTTTGCCGAGAGACCACAGGCTGGTCCTCGGCCCACGCCGTGGCCGTTGACGGCATCATTGAAGGTTGAGTGGTGGGGGCTCCTCCTCTCCCTCCTCCTCCTCTTCTTCTTCCTCCTCACACCTCCGCCTTTTTCCTCCTCTTCCTCCTCTTCCTCCTCCTTCTCCTCCTCCTCCTCCTCCTCCTCACACCTCTCACAGCCCCATCGATGGAAGTTGTGAGGCGTGTGAGGTCTGCTGACGGTGCTCGTCGGCCGAGCTCATCGGCGGTCCCCGCCGAGGGGTATGGGCGAGAGGGGGGGAAGGGGCACACCGCGCGGCCGAGGCCGTCTCGGAACTGACGGCGCCCGAGGATGCGAGCCTGGGCTCCTCCTCCCTCTTCCTGCCTCCTCCTCCTCCTTCCTCCTCCCTCCTCCTCCTCCTCCTCCTCCTTCTCCTCCACTCGCTCCTCCCCTCCCTCCTCCCTCCTCCTCCTCCCTCCTCCCTCCTCCCTCCTCCTTCTTCCTCCTCCCTCCTCCTTCCTCCTCCTCCTCCTCCTCCTCCTCCTGCTCCTCTTCCCTCCTCCTTCCCCTCCTCCCTCCTCCCTCTCCTCCTCCTCCCCCTCCTCCTCCTCCTTCTCCCTCCTCCCTCCCTCCCTCCTCCCTCCTCCTCCTTCTCCCTCCTCCTCCTCCTCCCTCCTCTTCCTCCTCCTCCTCCTCCTCCTCCTCCTCCTCCTCCTCCTCCTCCTCCTCCTCCTCCTGGCAGACGGAAGCCTGGCAGAGATCGAACACAGAGGAGCGGGGGGTCGCCGCTCCCAGCTCCCGCGCCCGTCGGGCCAGCTGGCCGGGCGCACGCCGCCGCTGGCAGGGCCTCGCGTCGGGGAGCGGGGTACCCCTGGAGGGCGCGACCCGGCCTTCGGGCGCGGACAGGCCGAGAAAACGAACGAAGAAGCCGTACCAGGACGGCGCACGGTGTGCGAAGCGTAGATGCGCCTTCACAGTGGCTCGCCTACGAAGCCGGCGCCTCCCAAGTAGTTGTTTGGCTTGCTGCCCGCACTGCCGGCGATTCCCCACGGGCCACGCCGTGGCGCCGCACCCTGCCGATCTTGAGGGGGCGCGCGGCCAGGATCCCCGCAGGGCGGAGGCAGTGGATTTGGGAACAAGCGGGAGTCCAGACCATCATGTGTTCCTTCTGCGTCCGAGCGTCCCTTCTTCCTCTCGGCCGTCCCCCCCTCTTTTAGGGGAGCGAACAATGACATAAACATAACAACTCGGAGGTCCGCGCGGACCTCCGAGTTTTTATGTTTATGTCATTGTTCGATCCGCTATCTTTGCTTTCTGGTCAATTCGCTAGTTCCTGCCTCTATCTAGCTTCTTGTTGGAGCGGAGTTCGCCGCGTCGCCGCTGACGAACGAAATGTTCCTTCTGTCCTCTTCTTCCCTTTGTCTGGGTTTTCATCGATAGTTGCAGGGTCCCGTGATGTAGCCATTCGGGCGCCGATCTTTTTCGTCACTCGATCGGAATCCGGTGTGATTGTACGTGCGCCGTGACCGAACACATCTTGTCCGTTTCATGTATGTCTGTCCCCGACTGTCTCCCGAGTGATCACAATGGCAGCCGGAGCATGGCCACGGGAATCAGTTGCAGACAGTCACAAGACGCGACGGCGAGTGGAAATCTAGGTGGCGGCCGTCAGAGTGGCTCCCGTGATGGGGGCAGGAGGGATTAAAATAATCACCGAGCCAGAGACGTCCAACAGCAGACCTGCCCCGAGAGGAAAGCAAAACGTTGTCTAGAATGGGAACCAGTCAGGGTCTCAGCCGGATGGCAGGCAACCCGATGGTGGAACAGCTGGATTTCATGGGCAAAAATAGGGCGAGTCAGGTGACAGCACTTGGCTGTGGCAGGACTACTGGAATACGGCGGTTGCTGTGTTGAATCGTGGCTACGAAACGCCAGAACGACGTGGGATGATGTGAACAGCGGCCATGCTGCCCCACCACCCTGGCTCGGCCCCGATCGTGTCGAAGGAGAGCATACGTACATACATGTGTATTGTTTCTTTTAAATATACATGGGTATGTATGAGTGTAGCCAGCCTGCGGTCTCGGGCCAGGAGAACACCGACCAGACTGGATCACCGAGTGCCAGGGCCTTCGGGGGCGATCCAGTCGATCTCCATGCAAAGTTCATGTTATTCCAGGACTCATTTCATGACAACGAAGGCGTAGAGACACTTTTCACATACCTAACGGTTTTGATCGGAGAGCGCCTGGACGACAAGGTGGAGGCGCAGAACGCTGCGCTCTTTGATGTGGACATTCGTTCCCAAGATTCCGTGACGTATTTAATAATGAGGAGAGATCAGCAAGTGTCCAAGGCAGCGACGAGAGGCCTGATTCCACCCGACAGCGTGACGGCGAGAATGGACGGAGAATGTGCAAGTTTGTCCACTCAGGATAAGAAGATGTTCGAGACGGGGTTGCACATGAGGGACTCAACTGCGGCGATTATTGAGACTTTCCCCATCTTGGACGTTCACTGCTGCCAAAGTCTCAGATTCAATCGGTTTCCAAGGCATTCGCGGATGTTCCTCTTTCCTCACCGCCTTGGGCAGAGGATGGCGATGACCCAGGTTCAGAGCAGATGGGCGTCTTCGACGTGTCTGTTTCCGAGGAAGAGGCCTTCGCGTTGTTCGCGACCATCGAGCAGCAGGACCTCTCCGAGGAAGAAGTGATGCAGCTGTTCGTGGCACCGGCAGAGCCGAGAAAGAGGATGGCATGGGAGGAATCCAGGCAGCCTAAGACCGCCGAGAAAGTGGCCATGGATTTTTCCGATCGAGGTCGAGCCGCTCAGGACAGAGGAGGACCAGTCGTTTCAACTTGACTGGGGAGGAAGCATTGGCGAGAGGATTTTAAGAATCTGTATCCATCGAAAACAAGTCGTATGAAGGCCGAGGCCTCCCCGGGTGCTTGGAATGAGACATCTTATTTCATGACCTTCGACGTCTCATATAATCGTTCAGTGCGTGGATAGCACTCAGCTTCGACGAGTTGAAAGGGAAGCTCATTGCCTGTCCCCCCTTCGCACCTCTTGGAACAGATTAGCAAGATTAGCGCCGAGGTGAACGTTGACGCCTCTTCTGGAGTGATGCGCGGCGGCCGGGCAGGCGGTCGCGGGTGCGCCCGACCTGAAGCGCGTGGTGGGCGCTTTCAGCTCGCGAGGTTTGCGTGTCCGCGTGTGGCCAGGTCTAGGATGATGAGCGTATTCTGGGGCCAGCGGTGTCGGTGGCAAGGTCCGTCCAGTGGCCGGGGCTTTTGTGCCGGGAATACAGCGGGGTTAGTCGGTCTGGGCCCCGAGAGGGCCCGTCGTGTCGCTTGGCGCACCCGTTGCCACATGTGATGCAAACCTTTCAATTTCCTTTGACGCGCTCCCGCGGGTCCTCGTCGCTTCCGTGGGCCGCGGGGCGGGTTTCGAAGGGGGTGGGGCTTCCCAAGCCGCAGGCAGCTGGATTCAGGCTTCTTGTCGTTCTGCGCGAGGAGGCCCAGGGGCGTCTGTTGGGGGGCGACTCTCGGGATCGGCCCATTTCCTGGACGCGCTGGTCCGTGGTGGGGCGGGGGCTGTTCCGCGATGGGGGATCTGTTCATGGGATGTCCCAAGCTCGGGTGGAGGCGGATGGCTCCCCGTCTCCTGGCGTTCCTGTCGCAGGTTGCTCCGTCGAGGGTCGCGGCCGCCATCTGCCCGCTGAAGATCTCGTGGGAAGATCCCGCCCTGGGGGGCTGCCCCCGTCCCCGGGACAGGTCAACGGTTCCAGCCAGCGGGGCGTGGGCTGCCAGTGCGCGCCGCGTCGCCGTCGCCCTTGGCATCGCAGGTGCGCGCTAGACGTTGTGCGCCAGGACTGATGGCGCGTGAGCGCGCCATTATGAAGGCCGCCGAACTCGAAGCGACATCAAGAAGGAGGAGGCCGCGGCAGGGATCAATATTGATATCATCGAACCCCCAGCGGACTTCCAGCGGCGTCCCGCAGTTGTTCGGAGTCAGGCATCGGCGGTAGCTGCGGTCGGGAATACGGACTCTCGACTGGTGGTCGTTCGAGTCTGGGGACCTGGCCAGGTGGGCGGTCCGGGTTGGAGGTGCAAGGCCCCGCCGGCGGCTGCGAGAGCAAGGGCGACCTCAGCCGCGATCGTTCCCGCGGCCAGAAAGTCCCCGCCGATCAGCGCTCCTCCAGGAGGTTGTCAGAGCCAATGGTCGAGCGACCTCATCGATGACGCGAGGCGCGCGATGCAGCATCATGCCGATGGGGGTCGCCCAGATGCAGCAGTTCATGGGCGCAGAGCGGGCCCGGGTGCTGGAGCTCGAGAACCGCGAGGCTCAGAGCGACGAGGTGCAGAACGCCAACTTGGCTGCGCTGGTGGCAGTGCTGAGGGGCTCGATAGCCAGGGTCTCTCCAGGCGGGGGGGTCGGCGCCCCGCGCCTTCGCAATTCCATGTCCACTAGAGCGAAGATTTCCAGGTGGGTGCTGACGCGCTGCCCAGAGCCCAGTCAAATCATACTTCGCCATGACTCATCATATTGATCGACAGTAAGGTGCCGGGAGCCCCTCAGATGCTGAAGCAGCTTTCCCAGCCCCGCCCGGTCGAGAGTGGATGGCCGAGCGTGTGTCGGTGGCCGATGCTCGTGCCGCCGCGCGGTTGCGTCGAAATACACGTGGGAACAGGTTCGGTGCGCGGGATCTTTTGCTGCGAACCTCCGTCGGCCCTAGTCGGGTTGTGGAGCCCGCGGGTCGTGGAAAGATGTTACTGGCAGATTCGGGCAGGGTGTGTTTCATTGTGGGGCTGGCTATGTTGAAGCGGGGCCAACTCTGAGACGGATGTCCTCTCTGGGGCCTTCGTCGACCCCGGGCGCCTGAGAGTAGCGGCTGACCTGCAACCATGGCGTTGTTCGACGTGCTCTGGGCCGAGCCTTGGACAGCTAGGTCAGTCTCTCCAGGGAGCTAGCGCCTCGGTCTTAACGGTCGAGGTCTGGAACCCGGATGTTGCTCAGCGTGGGGCTGGGCCTTGAGGCCCCCCGGCAGTGCGA
The DNA here is from genome assembly GCA_963575745.1 of Prorocentrum cordatum. Taxonomy (NCBI): domain Eukaryota; class Dinophyceae; order Prorocentrales; family Prorocentraceae; genus Prorocentrum; species Prorocentrum cordatum. The sequence continues at coordinate 25,723 of CAUYUJ010020986.1, read as the reverse complement.
CGTCGGGATCGTGCTCGCGTGGCTCGGCGGGCTCAACGTAGCCGCCGTGGCCGTTGAGTCACCGAGGTTTTCGGCGCGTGGCCTCCGCGGGCCTAACGTAGCCATCGACGCCATTGAGTCGCCGAGGTTTCCGGGCGCCTGGGCCCCTAGAGCTGTCGGGCGCGTTGCGATCCCGGACATCGCGACGGCGGATGGATGTCCAGTTCCAAGACAGGACCCTTAGGCGGTGAGCTCTCGAGCTCCTCGAGACGGTGGATTAGAAATCGAAGGAAACAGGGGCGTGGCCATGAAGGGAAGGTGCTCCTGGCCAAAGGGCGATTCTTTTTCTGGGCGTCTGTTTTGTTCCGGGGGTCTCTCCGCAGCTTGAGGGGAAGGGCGGTTCTGCTTGCACTCTCGAAGGGCTCGTGGGCGTGGTTCTTTTCCTTCGAGGGGGCCGCCGGGTGCTGCGGTTCTGCATCCCCCCCGTGCGCTGCTCTCTGTATCTCGCGCGCGTCGACGTGGTCGAGGATGGTTCGGGGGGCCCCCGCGTGCTCAGAGGCGGAGGCGCTCTGCCTGATTTCGGTGGCTGCGAAGATGTATGAGCATCGGGTCCTGAAGGGTAGAGCTCAAGCTTGAGCTGGTGAGGCTCTCCTCGGCTCGCAGCTACCGTAACTCACTTTGACTTCTCATTCGCATGGGCCCACCGCGGTCTCGCGCGCGACCTTGGCGCCGAGCTGGGCAGGGATGGCGAAGCGAGTGGGTCAGAGTTCTGGGCCCGCACCCAAAAACATAATACGAAGCAGGATGGTGATGCTTGGAGGGTCGCTGCCGCACCGGCGGAATATTCTCTGGGCACAGCGTCGCCATTTTCTTGCAGCATATGAAACCAGACTTGCACAGCGTGTCGGGGAGCTGGAGACGGACCTCACCGATGCCAGGAGTGATCCAAGAAGCGCAGGATGAGGCGCGCGACGCAAAACAGGCAGTAACTGCGCTGGAACAAACATGGGCGACGCAATGGACGACCTCGAGATGCGCGTGGACAACTTGAAGGACGAGCTGGGCCTTCGCGTCCCAAAGTCTGACTTCAAGAATGATTTGGAGAAGATCCTCGGCACGAAGAGCCAGGGGGCCCTGGGCGGCCAGGAGAAGCCCCCAATGCATCCACAAGACGGCGAACGTGATGGAGAGTGAGACCTACAGGTGACTGTTGGTGGGTTGAAGGAGGAGGAGCAATATAACACCATCAAACACGTATATAATAAAGTGGATGTCAACAACACGAGACACAACGCGTCGAACTTATCTACCTTCATGGACCCGTCGCATGTAGGCGTCATCACCTTCAGGGCCAAGGCGACGGACAATGGATTCCTGAAGAGCGTGCGCGGCCAGAAGGTTACCTGGGACTGGAGAAAAGATGTGGTTCACAGCCAACGACGCATGGCAAAACGGGACATCGACAAGACGTCGTGGCAGCTAAAGCATAACCTGATGAACAAGGGGCATCAACAAAGTCATGTTCGCATCAGCTGGGACACGGGCGTCGCCAATATCAAGAAGGAGGAGGTGGGAAGAGTGGATGGGGAGGGACTGTTACAGACATTCGTAGTCGGAGTTGAGGAAGGGAGTGGTGGGGGAATGGAGGGAATGGATGTGGAAGCGCGAAGAGTGACGGCCTCAGCGCCGAGACCGCGCACGAATTCCACTGGAAGGATTAATTCAATCGGTTTCACGTTTGAGCGCGCGAGTTTTGGATGGATTTTGGGAATATGGTATTCCGATCGCTTCCCATGCGTCCCCGTGTGTTCCCACAGCTGCCAAAACAGTTTTGTTTCGCCGACTCCTGCGCTGGAAGGGGCATGCACATTGATAGAACATGTAGCCGCGTTCGTGCCATTGCCGACCCCTGAGCCAAAGCACCACGAGGCTCCAGAAGATGCGGGGGCCAATCGCCCGCTGTTGGAGGAGGGGGCCGGGGAAAATACATATTTGTAGATGGAGATTCCCCCCGGGGATTTTCAACCTCGCCGAGGAGCGGTCGATCAGACGAGCGTCGATCAGACCAACGTCGCCGGGGATCATACGAGCGTCGATCAGACCAACATCGCCGCAGACTTCGACCTCGCGTTGTTCCACAACAGCGTTCGGGGGATGACAGATAACGACAAAGTATGCGAGCTTTTGAGAGAGTTTGGAAGCACGAGGTGGGATGTCATTGCCATCGACGAAACCATGAGGAGAGGGAAAGGCAAATTGTAATATTTACTGTTTTTCGACGGGGTGGCGGGGGTGTTGACGTGGTTTCGAGCTGGTTGCTGGTTCGGTGGGGACGGGGGTGTTTGTTAATGGGGGACAATGATAACTCATGCCCGACGGGGAAGAAAGGGGGTGGAAGAGGAAACGTTCAAATTCACTCACGCGCCAAAGGGCCGGTGGGATTCGAGGGGCACGGGAGGCCGCCACGCGTGACACCTCGTGTCCCCAGGCTGGGATAGCCGTGATGAGGAAAATGAGGATGATGACGATGATGAGGACGAGAAGGATGACGAGGAGGAGAAGGAGGGAGGAGGAACAGGAGGAGGAACAGGAGGAGGAGGAGAAAGAGGATAACGAATGCCGTCGTATCTGGCACATTTCGTGGAGCTCATGTGGGCCGTGTTGGAGCTGTCTTGGGCTTGTGTGGGACAGTCTTGTGGGCCCCTTGGGGCCGTCGTCTTGAGGCCCTCTTGGGCCGTCTTGGGGGTCTGTGTGACGCCGTCTTGGGGTCTGTTTGAAGCCGTCTTGGGGTCTGGTGTGAGGCCCTCGTGGGGGGTGTCTTGGGTCCTGTGTGAGGCCGTCTTGGAGTTGTCTTGGGCCGTCGAGGGTCTTCTAGGGCCGTTTTGGGTCTCTCCGGATTCCTTCTCAAGGCCTTCTTGGAGTCTTCTTTGGCCATGGTTGGGTTCTCCTTGGCCGTCTTGGGGTTTTCTTGGGGGCCTCTTGGGTCGCTTTGGGGCCACCTTGGAGCGTCTCGGCTTGACGGAAGCCTTACAAGGTGAGCATACGGACATCTTCCAATAGCCATGATACAATGCATGATTTCTGCGTCTTCGGGCCCTGCTGGGGGTCCTCATCTGGCCTTCTTGGGCGCACTTTGAGCCATCTTGGTCCGAGGCGGGAATTTATACATGACCGCCGCCTGGAGGATCCGCCTGGAGGATCAATCTTCGGGGACCTCGGCAGGCGGTGGATATGGACATATTCGGGGCCCTGGTGGTCATAATATATCCATATCCACCGCCTGCCGGGGCACCAGGACGTCGGTTCCTAGGCGGTGGATATGGATAAATCTCCGTCTCGCACTTGGGCCGTCTTTGAGGCCATCCTTGGGCCGCCTTGTGGCAGTTTTGGGCCGTCCTGGAGCGTCTTGGGCCGTCCTTTGGCGGGCTTGATGGCCTGCCTGGTCCGTTTTTGGGAGCCTGGGGGCGCGGGCCCACTTTTTTGTTGCGCGCATCGTAGCTTCGAAAGCGGGAAGCAGCTTTTGTGTACGATCGGGGAAACGTAAGTCTCGAGTAAGCTGGAACTCGGGTCTGTCCATTTTTGATACGAGCGCGTCCTGGATTTCGTGGGAGGTCTGCAGCGGGAGCCCGCGCCGAATTTCATATTGGGTTTCGCCATTCTTAGGATGGCCCCCGTCAGGCCAACGCGAGTCCCCCGTACCCGAGTCCGACGCTTCCCTAATGCGAGGCATCGTTGCCTCGGGAGATGGGGGCGACGCACCCGTCCGCGGGTAGAGGGGGGAGGGGGCCCTTTCGAAAACGACGGGAAACCTGCCCGACAAACCTCGGCGTGCTTCTGCGCCTCGACGTGCCAGGGGGTACGGTGGCAGATTCGGTGCTGAGCAACGTGGCCACTGCAGGACTTAATCACGTGTTGACAGAGATCCCGGCACGCGACTTGCAGGAGTACCAGCTGTTCCCCGAGGAGGATCTCGACTTCATTCGCGGTTGGATTGCGTGGTCTGATAGCCACATGGATGCATTGCGAAACGCTGCTCCGATTTCGTCTTTGCCTCGGCCTGGTATCGGATTTGTTGATGGATGGCATGCGATGAGAGCGGACGGTACTGGCTTCCTGTTCTTGTTCAATCCGAACTTTCTGCGACTTACTGCCAACATTTCGATCGATGAGGCGATAGGTATTTCCAATGCCTCATCTCAAGCGTCGTGGACAGCTCTGGAGCTCTACCCCAATAGCAGGCGACACAGCAGGGGTCCTTGGAAGCACTCCGATGTCGTTGCGCTTGAGGTGGAGGGTAGCGGCGTATTGGTTCTTGAGTTGCAGAAAGCAAGTGCAGGAAGGGTACCACAGACTGTAGGTGTTGGGAGAAAGGGAGAGCTGGTTCGGGTTGATTCTCGAGTGCCTGAGCTCGCAGCACTGAAGTGTGGACAGGGGCAGCCCAGACAAGTTGAGGTGAGATTTGCTGGGGAGCCTGTGTACCATGCCATGCCGATCTCAGCTGATGCAGTGGCTCCCAAGACTTTCACAGGAATATGGTTCAACAGAACTTTCACGATTCCTGTTGCCCTCAAGCAGCAGCTCCAGGCGCGTGCTCTCCAGTACCCTATCAGTTGGACCCAGCATGACTTATCAGCCACGTGGCTGGCTCCCAGCCGGCTCCTCATGACAGTTTTCTTAGGCAAACCGCGAATCAAGTCGCCTGTTCGCATGTGGGTCAATGCAACTGAGGTTACCGTCGGCAAGGCATCCAACTCAAAGGACGCTCCTGCCAGTGCGTCGCAGAATACATTCCTGGGCTACTTTTATGATGCAAGCGACTTGGACACCGGAGTTACACACACAGTTTCTGTGCTGCTGCCCGATTCCCAAGACATTGGCTTTCAGGGGCTTTTCTGGGAGAACATTGAGACAGAGTACACCGCAGACATTGCTTCTTGCCAAGAGGTGGAACCGTTGGTATCAGATCAGTTATTCCTTATATGATTTTTGATGCTATTGTTCTCTCTGGCCGATGTTCAAAAAACCAGGCGGTGTATTTATCAAGTGTTCATTATTGCGATCGTCGATGAGTAGCCTTGAGTGTAGTTTGTGTCTGACAACGTCACGGTCTTTCGAGTGTATCCTCGGGAGCTTCGGTGACCATTTCGAGTCGTCTTGTGGGCATGCCTCTTAAATGCATGCTCGAGGCCATCTTGAGCTATCTTAGGCTACTCGTCGCAATCGTGGAGGCCATATTGAGCTATGTGAGGACATGTTGGAGCCATCTTGCGCTAAACGCTAAACATGACCCTTTTTGACACCTTGCCCCATTCTCCAGTCCAGACCCACGGGAGGGACATACCCTGCTGGGGAAGGTCAGCTCCTCCAACCGCTGGCGTGTCATCCCCCGGTCTTGGCTTCGGTCGGTAAGGAAAGACAAGGCGATACGGTCTCCAAGACAGCCACCAAGATGGCCCGCGATGATGGTCCGAGGTGGGCGTCCAAGAGGTTTCCAGACCGCAGCAAGGCGCCCGAGGTGGCACGGAGCCTCCTCAGGACGGCATTGAGAGGCGAACACCTTTCGAATATCCGTTGTTAGGCTTGTCAGTGATTTTTGACTAAACACTTTGCAGCTTCCGATAGGCTTCCGATCGCCTCTTACGTTTTGAAGGATGGCCTCCAGGATCGCCCAAGAGAGGGCCCAGAAAAGCTCAGCGAGAGCCCAGGTCGGGCTCAGACGGCATTGAAAAGGCCCCAGGATAGTTCCAAATCGCCAGAAAGGTGAGCTGGAGCAGTTGTACCTAACGTCATTGAGAATAAAAGAACCCCTAACCTCAATAACATGATGAAGATGTAGCCTCACTGAGGTCCCCGTCTTCGCATTAGGGATGATACTTCTGGGCGGCTTGCTTCGATAGCACCTGCAGAAAAGACCTCCTATCCCTAATGTTCCTGGCCCTCCTAACTTAGGTCCCCTCCCAAAGGGTTCGGGATCTTTTTTTGGTCAATCATGACGCCACGCTGTTCGCCAGACGGACCCATGAGGGCTCCGCACTGCCGCAGCTGGCGTTTTTCTGGGTGACGGCAATTCCTGTCAGTGGAACGGGGCGGGGGGGGGGGGCGTCCTCAGTACACATCCCTGAACCAGGTCCCACTAAACCCAGTTCTGCCAACGCCCGAAGTTGGGGTGTTGCTAGAAGCACCCTTGGCCCAAGATACCCCCAGGATTCTCGGGGTGGCCCAGACTGCCTCCAGGGCACCCCTCACGAGGCCCAGAGGGCCCCAGGGGCTCCAAAATGGAGCGAAAAGCTGGGGGCACCTTGGCCCAGGGGCACTTCTAGCAACACCCGAGAAGCTAGGTGACCAAGGACACATCGAATGAGAAGAAGAAGCAACGGCATGAGCATGAGCATACACTTGCGGCGCCCCGCGCGGATCTCTCTTGGGTCGGCGTCGGGCCCCCCCGGGCAGCGCATCCGGCGCCCGCCCCTGGCGTCCGCGCTCCGGAGCCGGCTCAGATCCCCAAAAAATCCGCGCGGAGCGCCAGAAGTTTTTTCCGAACTTCTTATTCATCAACCAGGGGGTGACAAACGTGAAAACGCGGCGCGGCCAAACCCCCCCCGGCACCACCCCCGCGCCCCAGCGGGCAAGGGAACGAACCCCAGACCTTCCTTGGCACCCCCGCGGACGCGCCGCGGCCAATCTTCCTGGGCACTCCAAGGGGGGGCGATTAGTAAGCGATCCAGAGTACGTTTGTGCCGTTGATTCTTCTTCCAAAAAATGGGTTGGAGTCATGAGGTTCCAACCTGCTTTAGCCTTGATCAGCAGAAAGAATTTCGAGCACCAAGAAAATGCGGAAACTCGAGGGTTTTCACGCGTCGGGCCCTGGGAGTCTCGTCCGACACTGTTTCGATATCGTTTCGACATTCTTTCGACACTTTTCCGAGTGCTCGAAATTATTTTTGGGATGCGGTCATTAAGTACGGTGGGAGCAACATAAGGTTGGAGGAGAGCTCGCTCTAAACCTGCGCCCACTGGACTTGTGGGATTGAATGGGCGCCGAAGCCTGCCCAAACGCTCCCAGGTGCAGGTGCGGGCAATAGACTACTGTTGCTGACAGCCGCACCTGGCTTAGACGCGTGCACGCCAGGCGAAAATAACATAAGATTCGAACAGCACGCGAGCGTGACCTGCGTTGAATACTCGCCCGTGGCAAGAGCTGCGGTGACGCGACCAGCACATGGGAACGCGCAGGAATCGAGAAGGCCTCGCACAAGAAGACTGGCTCGTGTGCCAGCGAGGTGCCAGGTCCTCGGCGGCAGACGCAGCACGAAGACAACGTCTGCTGCTGTGACCGAACATGGGTGCCCGAGTCCGAGGCGGGTTTTTACCCAGAGCCACCGCCTGGGAATCGAGCTTCGGGGACCTCGGAGGAGGAGGAGGAGGAGGAGGGGGGGGGAGGAGGAGGAGGAGGAGGAGAAGCGCCGGGGACCTCGGCAGGCGATGGATATGGATACGCTCAGGCCCTGGGGCCTGCAGACGAGTCAATGCTCCCCGCCTGCCGGGTCGCGGAAGGTCGACCCCCCCAACGGTGGCCGGAGGAGGAGGACCCCCTCCCCCTCCTACTCCAAATCCCTTATTAATCGACCCCCCCCTAAAAAACCAGACCCCCCTCCAAATGCGACCTAATATTCCGGACCCCCTCTTCGATGGGGCGCCTTAGTAAACCAGACCCCCTGAGCTCCAATCCAAAGAAAGCGACCTAATAAACCGGACCCCCTTAATGACCAAAAAGGCGCCTTAAAAAACCGGACCCGGGGGACGATTAATAAGGGATTTGGAATACTTGTGGTGGTGGTGGCGGTGGAAAACGAGCCCACCGCGAGGGGTGGCGTCCGCCAAGCACCGGAGCACCGTTTCGGCCGCGCGCCCGCGGATGAGCCCAGCGGCCCGAAGAGTCGCGCGCCCGCCGCGGGGTGCGCGGGCGTCGCCCCCGAGCCCGGGCCGCCCAGGACCTCGCGAGGACCCCGGCGGGGGGAGGGCGGTGCCGTGGAGGAGGTGGGAAGGGGCTTTCGGCGCAGAGAAGGAAGAGGTGCCCATACCTCTACCCCCTCGCCCGTTTTTCCCTTTTCGGGGCCTCCTGGGAGACCCTCGTCGCCACCACTGGATTCGCTCCGAAATTCTGGTCAGAACGCAGCCCGGGAGAGGACCAGGGGGTAGCGGTATGGGTACCTTTGGTTTCCCCATGGGCCTCCCGGGTGGGGTTCGAGTAGATGGGGTCGGCGGATCGCGCCGCATCGCCGATGCATCGGGGATGCAATTCGATGTGCAGCCCGACTTTCTCTGCGGCGGCGTCGCCGACGCATCGCCGATGCATCGTCGATGCATCGTCGGTATATCGGCGGTGCATCGGCGATGCGGTGCGATCCACCGACCCCGTCTACTCGGACCCCATCTGGGAGGCTTCTGGAGGCGTGATGCTCAGAGGAGGACAAAGGTACTGATACCGCCACCGTTCCTTCGTTTTCTCCTGTTTGGGCCTCCTGGGAGGCCCTCGTCACCAGGGCTGGATTCGCTGCGAAGTTACCCTGGAGGAGGTCTGGGGAGTAGGGGTTTACAGCGTCTTTTGGCTTCCCCAACTGGGGGCTGTGCGAGGAGGGCTGTGGAAAAGGAGGAGGCTATCGAAGGGAGGATGCATCATGAGGGGGCTGCGGAAGTCGTGGTGAGGGGGATGGGGAAGGATGATAGGGGGATGGGGGAGTTGAGGAGGAGGGGAGCAGGAGGAGGTGGAGGAGGTGGAGGAGGAGGAGGAGGAGGACACAGGAGCCCGCTCGGAGCCCTCTTGAAGCCTCTCAGAGCCCTCTTGAAGCCCTCTCAGGGCTTCAAGAGGGCCCCAAGAGGGCCCCATGAAGGCTCCAAGAGGGCCTAGGAGATGCGATCTCAAACCGCCCCGTTTGATATAGCACCAGCCAGTTTGGACTGGCTCAGGTTTCAGGTGTGAAAAATGCCTTGCGGGCGCCTGCACAAAGTAAACTAAACCGTGCAGAGCCTAATCGGAGACGCCCCGACAATTGCTTGGGGATCCTAGACACATGAAGCATTTATTGCAGCTGAGCTGGGTGGAAAGTACCAACCTCCCACTTTTGTGTTGAAGCTGCGGTGGCGGCTTCGCCACAGGGGCAATGATCAGTAAAAAGCTTGCGGTTAGATTCCCCAGCGCTCTATCATCGTGGTTACGCAGTCTCCGACTCGGCCTTGTCCCAGGGGCGTAGTTGAAATTTGGCGACGTAGGCCCTATTTGAAGATTGGTAGGGGTGGATGGATCCCGTATATGGTATGGGGGATGGAACAGCAGTTCCATAGACAGCCATTTTGTTTTTAGCAGCCAGATGTCCCAGCATGAGCCCAGAGCGGGATTGCAAAGTCAAGTGCCTGCAATAACAGTCAATCGTAGCAGGTGGCACCAGTGTAAGAAGCACCCTGAAATAGTCCCCAAAAGTGCTAAGACCAGGTGTGTGCTGAACACTAGTTAGTGCTTCGCGCTCTTGTCGAGAGCGTGGTTCAGAAGGGGCCCTCAATCTATTGGGGGGGATAACGGCGCAGCGGCGGGAGCAGGACCAGAGAGAGAGGGCTCGGCCCCCCTCTCCGCCCACCCCTTACCTGCGTCGTTGGCGTCGCGAGCGTCGGGCTGGACGTCGGCTCCGCGGGAGGGGGAGCTTTGCGTGGAGGGCGGCGCTGCTCCTCCTCTATGCTGTTTCTTCCCACCCTCCCCTTTCTCCTCCCTGTCCTCGTCCTCGTCCTCCTCCTCCTCGTCGTCGTCGTCCTCCTCCTCCTCCTCCTCCTCGTCCTCCTCCTCCTCCTCCTCCTCTTCCTCCTCCCCCTTCGACATCCCCCTCTCTTTCTGTCCAGCCTTCGGCCTGGTAGTCTCTCGTGGCGTGCTGCGGATCGGCCCTGGACCATCGTCGCGACTGCGATGGCGAGGAAGGAGGAGGAATATGACGACGACGGGAAGAAGGGGAATGGGAGGTGGAGAAGAGAAAGGTGGAGAAGGAGGACGACGAAGATGAGGACGAGGACGATGACGAGGAAAACGAAGACGAAAAGGGGGAGGGGGAGGAGGAGGAGGAGGAGGAGAGGAGGAGGAGGAGGAGGAGGAGGAGGAGGATAAGGAGGAGGAGGATGAGGAGGTGGAGGAGGAGGAGGAGGATGCGGAGGAGGAGGGGGAGGAGGAGGAGGAGTCGTGTCTGGTCGTGCTCTCGCTCTTGCCCCCGGTCGGTTGTCGCGTTCGCGTCCGTTCGGGTATTGCTGCTTCTTCGCCTTCTGGCTCCTCTCCCTGTTTTTTCCATTCTCCTTTCCCCTTCCCCTCTCCTCTACTGGCTCGACATGGGTGAGGCGGTGGCCTCTCCCCTCCCGCCACGTCTCTGGACGCCCGCCGCGTGCGCTCCCAGGTCTAGAGCCTCCGCGATCATGACGTCCACCACGCGCTCGAGCAGCTCGGGAGCGTGCCTGCTGGCGTCCGCAGTCCTCCTGTGGCCTGCGATCATGCCGACCTCCTTGAGCTCCGCGTGGGCGTGGCGTCCCTGGCACCAGCCTGGCACCTCCTCGCGACCTCTGCAACCCTGGGACGCGCGTGATACGCCGCGGCCGCTCGCGGTGCCGCGCGCTCTCGTCGTCTGCTGTGCCCGAGCCGTGCTCGCGCATGCCCACGGGCACCGCTGGCGCGCCCCTCCGCACGAAACTCCTCCTTCCAATCCTCCAGGTCGTACGCCCTCGGGCCTTGACCGTCCAGGACCGGACGCTCCGCGGTCGGTATGTACTCCGCGCAGGAGGAGGAGGAGGAGGAGGAGGAGGAGGAGGAGGAGGAGGAGGAGGAGGAGGAGGAGGAGGAGGAGGAGGAGGAGGAGGAGGAGGAGGAGGAGGAGGAGGAGGGCCACCTGGGCCCCCTCGCGCTCCCCCTGCGGGCCGCCCCGGGCCTCCTCCGGGCCGCTCGCTGGCCCGTCTCCCGCCGTCCCTGCGCGCCCCAGGGCGAGCAGCAGCTGCCGCGCCCGTTGCGCCCCCGCCGCCCGAGCTGAGGCGCGCTCCTGCCCGGCGCCCCCCCCTGCAGCAGTGCCTCCCAGACTCCGCGCCGCCCCGTGCCGTGCTGATGGGGGCGCGAGCTCCCCTCTGAGCCTCCGAGGCCTCGCAGATCTCGACCGCCTCGCGCCGACTTCGGCCCCGCTCTCGCCCATCTCGCGGGGCCAGCCCCGTGGGCCAGCCCGGACTTCCTTTCGCACTGACGCACCTCCTGGCCCACTGCGGGGGCGCAGGGGTCGGGGCGCTACCCTCCTCTTCGTGCCGAGGCCACGCCTGGCTGCCCCCGCTCTTCAGAGCCCTCCGACGCGGGTCCTCGCTCCTCACCTCCTCCTCTCTGGCCCGGCGCCTCTGACGGTCCGCCGCCTCGGCCCAGCACCCGGGCCAGCGCTTGGCCGCTCCACCTGGAGCCCGAGGGCCCTCCTTCACTGCGCCCCGAAGGTAGATGCCCCACCTTGCCGCGGTCACCTCCGTGGGCGGGCGGCCCGCCGTGAAGACGGACCTCGGGGCTGCGACGTCCCTGTGCGTGGGATCGGCAACGGCCAGTTGCCCATCTCGTCCTGGGCGTCGTGGTCCTCGCCCACGACCGACATCCGTGTGGGGCACGATCCGTGTGAGGGGAGGAAGCACAGGCGGGAGGAGGAGGATGAGGAGGAGATGCAGGGGAGATTTGCGGAAAGGGAGGGGGAGGAGCTCAGACGCATCAAAGATGTTGAAATCACCCTCCCTCCAAGATCCCTCTTCACAGGCGGTGTCATTTCCACTGGGGGAACTGCCCCGTTTGGCGACGACCGTGTGAACATTTTGAGGCGTGCCGAAACACAGTTCTCAAGACTAGAACGCCGCAAGTTGATCTGACTGCTACGTCTTGGCGGTCCTGAATCGTGCCAGAACATAATTCCTGGGACTTCAATACAGTGAATCAGCGTAACTGTTGCGCCCTGACAATCCTCGATCATTCTAAACACCATGTCTGGTACGGCAACAATGAGAGCCGGTGAAACTCGTGCCAATGTTTCACAACGAAGTGCGCTGCGTTAGGCCGAGAGCCACTTGGTGGAAAGGAACCGCCCTCAACCCGTGAAACTCTTTCAACAGTTTCAAGCGAATGTGCGCGACGCTAAAGCGAGAGCCACATTTTGAAAGCCAACTGCTCTCAACCCGTGAAACTCTGGCAAATGTTTCAAGCGAATGTGCGCGGCGCTACAGCGAGAGCCACATGTTGAAAACCACCCGCCCTCAACCCGTGAAACTTTTGCAAATGTTTCAACTAATGTGCGAGGTGCTAAGGCGAGAGCCACAGTTTGAAAACCTCCCGCCCTCAATCCGTGAAAGTCTTGCACATCTTTAAACCAATGTGCGCGGCGCTAAGGCGAGAGTCACATTATGAAAACCACCCGCCCTCCACTTGTGAAATTGTTGGTCAGTTTTTAGGCATCCAGGTAATACATGATGAGGAAGTCTCAGGCGAAACGCACGACCCGCCCTTTCGACCGGCCTCGGGGTGCGACTGGATGAATTATTTGAGGAAGAGGCGGAGGAGGAGGCGGAGAAGTAGTAGTGGTAGTAGTAGTAGTAGTAGTAGTAGTAGTAGTAGTAGTAGTAGTAGTAGTAGTAGTAGTAGTAGTAGTAGTCGTAGTCGTAGTCGTAGTCGTAGTCGTAGTCGTAGTAGGAGTAGGAGTAGTAGTAGTAGTAGTAGTAGTAGTAGTAGTAGTAGTAGTAGTAGTAGTAGCAGTAGCAGTAGTAGTAGTAGTAGTAGTAGTAGTAGTAGTAG
>CAUYUJ010020986.1:0-10000 GCA_963575745.1 Prorocentrum cordatum | reverse complement strand
TGATGATGTGACGGTGATGATGATGATACTGATGCTGATGCGGGTTCTGTTGCTGCTGCTGCTGCTGCTGATGATGATGATGATGTTGTGACTGATGATGATGATGATGATGATGATGATGATGATGATGATGATGATGATGAAGACGCTGATGATGGTGGTGATGATGATGCTGCTGCTGCCACTGGTACTGATGATCCTGATGATGACGATGTTGTTATTGATGATGCTGATGATGATGACGAGGATTATGATGCTGATGAGGATTATGATGACGCTGCTGCTGATGATGACGATATTGTTGATGATGACGATGAGGATTATGATGATGAAAACGACGATACTGATGCTAATGCTATGCTGCTGCTGCTGTTGATGATGAGGATTTTGATGATAATGATGGTGTGGCTGCTGCTCTGCTGCTGCTGCTGCTGCTGCTGCTGCTGATGATGATGATGATGATGATGATGATGATGATGTTGATGATGATGCTTTGTGGCCGCGTGGGTGTCGAAGGACAATCAACGTCTACGTAGGCACCGTCGGGGAGCCGACCACGCCGGTGTGCAGCACCAGCATGGGCCTCGCAGTGGCACCCCGGCGAGTGCTGCGGTACTCCGCCGCGTGCCGCAGAACCTGCGAGTCAGACAGGAGCGACATGTCCCTGGAACTGCAGGCATGGACGGACCGAAGCGATGATGGCCCATGGACGCCATCGCCCAGTCGCGAGGGAGCCACTGCCTGAGGGATCCGCCGCTCTTCCGCTTGGTCGTGCGCTTTCTGGTCTTCGTACAATTCGTCCGCGGTCGCTTTGCGCTTTGCCAGCGTAGGATTCGCCGCGCGTGGGAGCCGCCAGCGTAAGAGCCGCCGCGCGGAAGAAGCCGCCACGGGAACCGCCCCTGGGTGCGTAGGATCCGCCTGCGTGGGAACCGCCGCGTGTGGGAACGGCTTGCGTAGGAGCCGCCGCTTTGGGAATCGCCTCGGGGAGCCGCCTCGGGAACCGCCACCGGAACCGCCGCCGTGGAAGGCGACGCTGTGGGAGCCGCCTCCGTGGGAGCCGCCTGAGTGTGAACCGCCTAAGGGGTGCCGCGGGTGACGGGGCCTTCTTTCCTACGCCACCTGCTGGACGTACCAAGTCGTTTAGGCTCCGGTGGGAGCTGTTTTTCCAGCGCTGCTGCGTCCAGCTCATCGTTCTGTCGCTGTAGCAGCGCTGCCCAGGTTTCCGTGTGCACGACCACGTGTAGCGGCACCGCCCAGGTGTAGCGGCACCCCGCGGCAGCCACCAACGTGCTGGAGCAATTTTACCCGCCAGTGCCAGCGGCGCGCCAGACAGCCCTCCGCCGACCATCGCAAGGCCATGGCCAGCTGATAGCTGGGGAGAACTGCGTGGCCGGCTCCTAGGACCCGACAGTAGGCCCTTCACTTCGTTTTGGGGCACGAGCATGCTGGCGATTATATGCTCATCATTTGCGGCAAACCTGGCCCCGCCAGGTTTGTTTGGGAGTCTGTGCTCGCCTTCTGCGACCCCTGGAACAAAGCGCGGCTGCGCATTCAAGACAGGTTCGGGGCGAACCCCGGGATGCAGGACAAGGACTTCAGGACGCTCCGCGCCAGGATCGAGGATCTATTGCGCGCCGTGGGACGCCAGGTGGCTGTATCTCACCGCAACCCGGTGGCCAAGCAGGCAGGCCGCCCAACCAACTGGAGGGATATGGAAATGTGCGGACACCCGCTGAAGTCCAAGAGCTTGGGTGCCGACGCTGGTGTGTGTGTGTGTGTGTGTGTGTGTGTGTGTTTCAGCGGGGGCCAAGCAGCTACTTGCGGCCAGCCGGAAGGCGGCCCATCTCCATGGGGTCTGCTGCAGATGGCGGTGCGTTTGATGCTGGGTGGGCGAGATGCGAGCACGCGGGTGCGCTGTTCTGGGCGAAGTCAAGCTGGGCGCCGTCCCGCGCCACCTGGGCGACCAGGAAAGCCAGAGTGGAGAGATCCACGCGCGGAGGTCTTTGCCATTGACGGCGGGTTGCTCGCGGACCCGCGGACCCACTCCTGTCGCAGCCCAGCCCGCAGTGCCTGAGCACCCTTAGCGCTGCCATCCTCGGGAGCGTGTCGAGGAGGACAGGTTCGGGAACCAGGCGGTGCAGAAGGGGTACTCAGTGCGTGCGATGGGCGCCCGCAGGCGGAGCCAGTCTTGACGTGGAGACGGGAAAGGCATCGTCTGGAATGTCCGCCTTCCGCCCTGACCCGCCCTGGCCCGCCGCTGAGGCCCTCTCGAGCGACCTGGTATGCGGGCCCCCCAGCTTCGCAGACTGGGGCGAGCTTCCCGAGCCAGGGCGTGGAACGCAAGGTGGTACTGCGCGCGTTGCCTGGTCCACATCTGGGACGCGCGGCCATCCGGCGCGCGGGCCATGTTCGCCAGGGGCGGGAAACAGGTCTATCCATCAGAACCGCCGACGCGGGAGAAGGCTTGCCCCGCCGCCAGGCTCAGCTCGAACCCGTTGGTCGCCGTCTCCACGCCAGCCTGTGCCGGCGTCCGCGACCTAGGCGAGGGCCGGGAGCTTGGGGGGGCGCAGCAGGCCGTCACCATCGCCGTTGCGGCCGACCTGGGCCCGCCAATGCTTTGGGCAGGCGCAGCTGACGATCGGGATGCAGCCAATCTCCTGGGCGCGACCAGCAGGAAGGATAGGGCGGCAGCTCTGGCCGACCGCGACGCGAGGGCAAAGGTGGCGCTAGAAGTCGCGCGGCACGATCACCACCAGCCTGTCCCAGGGCCAGCCCCTAGAAGGCGAGACGACGCGCGGCGTTCATCAGGGCGCCGACGCAGGCGCGCGTCTGCCCGCCTCGTTTCCGAGGGCACAACCAGTGGGGCGCCCCCGCGCCGAGGGAGGTCTGGAGAGCGTCGGGGGGGCGAGCGGGCGCGGCCGGGAACGCCCGTGCCGAGATGGGCTCCGGCCGGCGACGACGCTCTGGCTCCGCGCCGAGAAGGGGCAGGGACGCTGGCGGCCTTCTGCCGCCCGCAGGAGGCGGTCGCCCCGTGCCGCCAGGAGCGGCGGGGCGAGGGCTGGCATTTCCCAGCGCGAGCCAGGCCCCTCAGAGCACGCGCGGCAAGACCAGCGGACCCCGCTTCCGCAGGCGGAGACTGACGCCTTGGGGATGTGGTTCCAGGACGGCACCTGGATGCCTGCTCTGCGCGACACTTGCCTGCCGCCGCCGCTGCCCGAGCCCCGAGACCGTCGACTCGGGGAACTAACGCGCGCGGAGCTGCTGGGCCTGGTCGGGTAATTGCGTCAGGTGCTGGTGGCTGTGAGGCTGCTGGGGGCGGCGGCTGGGTTACTCGTGGAGTCTGCGTTGGCCAGAGGCCGCCGGCCGGGCCCCGCGTGCCTGGCGCACGCGTCCGTGCAATGCACGGCGGCTGCTCTGCGGTGGCGCTGGCGTCGACCAGTCGTTGCCTTTGGTTGGGGCGCGCGTGGAGCGTCGTGCCGATGGGCCCTTGGCGTGGCTGTGCAGGCAGGGGCAGCGCGTGCCAGATGTCGGCCACGAGCAGAGGAGGGAGGGGAGGGCTTCGTAGAAACACCCCTGCTTCTTAGAAGGCGAGTGCTGTATCTATAGATGTAAGGCCAGCGCCTTCTAAGAAACAGCCTCCTTCTAAGAAGCCCTCCCCCCTCCCTCCACTCCTCTGTGCGCGCCGCCAAGGATGGGCCGATGCCTCTTCCAGACGTTGCGCATGCGCAGGGCCGTCGACGGGCGCAGCGCTTTTTGGACGAGGTGCCGCAGGGTACCGCGCGTTCTGGACGTTGAGGCTTTTATCTCCTGTGGAGGGCATGGTTGCCGCATCCTTGTTGCCTTTGTGCCAGGCCCTCTGATGCCATCGGCGCCGCCGCTGCTTGTCGCCGTCGTCGTTGCAGTCTTCCTCGCGTTGTTTCATTTCCATACTTTTGCGACTCGATGCTCGTCTTCCATGTCGTGACCCTGCTAGGAACAGCCGGCGCCGGCGGCGCCGCCGCGGCCGCCCGTGGAAGAGAACGCCGCGCAAGAGGCACGTCCGCCACGAGGGTGTTGGGAGGAGGAGGAGGAGGAGGAGGAGGAGGAGGAGGAGGAGGAGGAGGAGGAGGAGGAGGAGGACGAGCAGGATGATGAGAAGTCGGATGAATGACTATGCGACCATTCCGAGGCTCCCGATCCCTAGCTCGTCCTCTTAACCTTCGTTGCTCGTCTCGTCCGGCTGCCGTCTCTCCCGAAAGCACTCGCGCATCTCCGCGCAGACGTGCTGCAGACAGAGCTGTTGCCTGCGGTCGCACTCAACGGACATTTGCTCGGTGAATCGTCCGCTCCCTCAGCGTAGCTTGCACTGACTGCTTCGTACTGTTCCCGCACTGGATTCCAGCCACGCGCAGAGGGGGGTGGGGGGAGCGGGGAGGGCTTCCAAGAAGCACCCCTGCTTCTTGGAAGGCGTGGGCCTTGTCTGTAGATGTAAGGCTGGCGCCTTCTAAGAGGCAGCCTCCTTCTAAGAAACCCTCCCCCCTCCCCCCACCCCCCTGTGCGCGCCGCCAAGGATTGGATCTGAGCGCGGGGTTCTCCGCCGTTGTCGCAGATGGGGTCCTAGGCTCAAGTCGGGCCTGTCCCTCTACAGGGGGACTATTCAAAAATAATTTCAGAAATTGTCTGGGGACTATTTTATGACTATTTGTTAGTATTTTTAGAGTTTTTTTGGGGGGGTATTTTTTTATTTTTGTCCGAAATCCCCCTGTAGAGGGACAGGCCCGACTTAATCCTAGGCGTACGGTGCGGCATCGAACCGAGCAAGCGCAACGCGGGCGGTGGGGGTGGGCGCCGGCCGCCTGCACCTCCGGGCGGATTGAGATCCCTTATTCGCGGAATGAAGCCGCGGAGGGAAGAGCCGGAGGAGGAGGAGGAGGAGGAGGAAGGAGGAGAGAGGAGGAGAGAGGAGGAAGGAGGAGGAGAGGAGGAGGAGGAGGAGGAGGAGGAGAAGGGAAGACATGAGGACGGAGGGGAGGAGGAGGTGGCGGAGGAGGAAGAGGAGGAGGAGGAGGAGGACGGAGGAGGAGGAGGAGGAGGGGAGGAGGGGAGAGGGAAAGATGAGGAGGAGGGGGGAGGAGGAGGTTGGAGGAGGAGGAAGAGGAGGAGGAGGAGTGTAGGAGGAGGAGGAAGGAGGAGGAGGAGGAGGAGGAGGAGGAGGAGGAGGAGGAGGAGGAGAGGGAAGATGAGGAGGAGGGGGAGGAGGAGGTGGAGGAGGAGGAAGAGGAGGAGGAGGAGGAGGAGGAGGAGGAGGAGGAGGAGGAGGAGGGGGCGGCGCGCCCGCCACTTCTGTTTCGGATTGAGGCGAAAGCGGGAAGAAAAGGGTGCTGCGCGTTTCGGCCCCGCGTCGCACGAGAGGCCGTCCGCGGCGTTCGGCGACTGCAGCGGGGCTTTCTAGCAGGCGCCGCTCACCGAGGACCGCATCTTCCTGGAGCCACCACCAGAAGCTGGAGTACCTGAAGGACATGTCTGGGAAGCTCTGTGTGCATTTCCTGGTCTCAAAGGGGCACCAAAGGCTCGGGGGGACCACGGCGCGACAACCATGGAGGAGCCGGAGATGGTCAGAGGTCGCCACGACGGGTGTCTCTTCATGAAGCTGAGCAACAAGATGAAGGCAGGTAGACATGTCGACGTCTTCCTGATCACGGGGCCACGCGACGAGGTCGACAAGCTGCTGGAGGTCATGGGCAAAAGGCTGAAACTGTCAGACGTGGTGAAGATCACCAAGAATGGAGACCAGGCGACGTTCCTAAGCATGCAGGTGGAGAAGGTCGAGGACGGCTACACGATCGGTGGCAAGACGAGCTTGATCGATGATGTCCTGAAGGAGCTGGGCCTGGAGAGCGCTAAGCTAGCAGTGTTGCCCGAGACCAAGAACGAGGTGAACATGAAACACGACGAGGTGAAACTGGACGCGGCTGGACCTAGCCGCTACAGGGCATGCGTGGGGAAGTTGCTGCAGTTGGCGAGTCACCGTCCCGACATTCAACGTGGAGTTGGAGTTCTAAGCCGGGGCATGTCGGGACTCGCGGAGAAGGACTTGAGGCGGTTGAAGAAGATGTCTCGGTACCTGGCGGGTACCCTCGACTACATGATGCAGCTGATTGCTAACAAGGGAAGCGTTGCAGTTCAGTGCTGGGTCGACGCCGACTGGGCCGACGACAAGGCGGACAGGATCTCGTCAAGCGCAGGTATACTGCAGTACCACGGGTGCACCATCCCGTCGTGGTCGAGGCGACGGGGCTGTGTGGCACTGAGCTCGGCGGAGAGCTAGCTGTACGCTTTGGGCTCAGGAGCAGCGGAAGTGGTTGGCCTGGCGTCGCTGCTCGAGGAGAGGCAAGAGAAGACAGTGCCGTACGTGATGAGCGACAGCAGCAGCGCCTTGCACATCGTGAAGAAGGGGGGGCCAGGAAAGATGAAGCCCGTGGATCTCCGTTTCCTGGCGCTGCAGCAGTGGAGAGAACAGGGCAGGCTCAACTTTGGAAAGGTGTGTACTCGCGAGAATCCGAGGGACATGATAAACTGGGCAGGCTCAACTTTGGAAAGGTGTATATTCACGAGAATCCGAGAGACATGATAACCAAGCCAATGCCGAGGGAGAAGCTGGAGACATTTACAAACATCAGATTTCCCTCCGAGGTCTGGTTCCAGAGCTGGACCTGGCGACCTCGATGGCGTGTTGAGGGAAACCGTAGATAGTTCAAAACGTTTAAACGAGAGCCTGATACGCTACCCGTTCCGCAGCCTCTTTGGTAAAAGTGTTGTCAAGGAGGAGGAGGAGTAGTAGGAGGAGGAGGAGGAGGAGGAGGAGAGGTGGAGGAGGAGGTGGAGGTGGGAGGAGGAGGAGGAGGAAGGAGGAGGAGGAGGAGGAGGAGGAGGAGGAGGAGGAGGAGGAGGAGGAGGAGAGGAGTGAGGAGGAGGGAGGAGGAGGAGGAGGAGGAGGAGGAGGAGGAGGAGGAGGAGGAGGAGGAGCGAGGAGGAGGAGAGGGAGGAGGAGGAGGAGGTTGGAGGTGGAGGTGGGATGGTGGAGGAGGGGAGGAGGAGGAGGAGTGAGGAGGAGGAGGAGGAGGAGGAGGAGGAGGAGGAGTGGAGGCGGTGGAGGCGGAAGGCGGAGGAGGAGGTGGAGGAGGAGGAGGGGTGAGGAGGAGGAGGAGGAGGAGTGAGGTGGAGGAGGAGGAGGAGCGAGGAGAGTGAAGAGGAGGAGGAGGAGGAGGAGGAGGAGGAGGTGGAAGGAGGAGGAGGAGAGGAGGAGCGGAAGCGGAGGTGGAGAGGAGGAGGAGGAGGCAGGAGGGAGGAGGAGGAGGAGGAGGAGGAGGTGGAGAGGAGAGGAGGAGGAGGAGCGGAGGAGGAGGAGGAGGAGGAGGAGGAGGAGGAGGAGGAGGAGTAGGAGGAGGAGGGGAGGAGGAGGAGGAGGGAGGCGGAGGAGGAGGAGGAGGAGAGGAGGAGGAGGAGTGAGGAGGAGGAGGAGGAGGAGGAGGAGGAGGAGGAGGTGGAGGAGGAGGAGGAGGGGGGGGGGGGGGGAGGTGAGGAGGAGGAGGGAGGAGGAGAGGAGGAGGTGAGGTTAGGAGAGAGGAGTAGGATGGAGGAGGTCCCGCATCGCCGATGCATCGGCGACGCGCGATGTGGAGCTCGATTCTCTCCGCGCCGCATCGCCGATGCACCAGCTTTGCGGCTCGATGTGGAGCCTGATTTTCTCCGCGCTGGCATCGCCGATGCACCGGCTATGCAGCGGTGATGTGGCGCGATTGTCCGACCCTATCTACTCGGACCCCTTCCTGGTGGCCTATGCGAGCTTTTCGGCCCTCCGACGCCCAAGCCGCTCGCAGCTGCGCGCCCGGAAAAGGGTGGTGCCCGTCCCAGTGGTCTCACTTGATAAGTGATCTTCCGTATCGTACAAGCACAGGTCTTGGTCCCGAGATGCCCCGCGAGCGTGTCGAGGCGCGAGGTAGTCGGTCGCATGCGAGGTGAGCTTGCCAGCGCTCTGCACTTCTGAAGATCGCCAGAAGCCAAACACATTTTCCCCACATCCTGAGTGGGGTTTTTGTTTTCCAATAACACCCTCTCCTTCTTCCTCCCTCCCCCTCCTCCTCCGGTGCTGCTGCTGTACTACCACTACCATTTTCACTACCACTTACTACCATACCATACCTACCATATCATACTAACCCTATCATGCGTACCATTCCATACTGTACCTGTCATACCATACCATACGTACCATACCCTACTACCATGCCGTACCTACCATACCATACCATTCCATATTATACCATACCATGCCTATCATACTATACCGTACCATACCAATCAGGCTTCGTGCTCCTCCCACTCCTCCAGGGAGGCCCCGCCAGAGCGAGGAGGGTATCGGCACACCATATTATTTATCAGGTTTCGTGCCCCTCCAACTGTTCCTGGGGGGCCCCGCCAGAACGAGGAGGGTATCGGCACACCATATAGTTTGTCAGGTTTCGTGCCCTTCCCACCCCTCCAGGGAGGCCCCGCCAGAGCGAGGAGGGTATCGGCACACCATATAATTTCTCAGGTTTCGTGCCCCTCCCACCCCTCCAGGGAGGCCCCGCCATAGCGAGGAGGGTGTCGGCACACCATATTATTTATCAGGTTGCGTGCCCCTCCCACCCCTCCAGGGAGGCCCCGCCAGAGCGAGGAGGGTATCGGCACACCATATAGTTTGTCAGGTTTTGTGCTTCTCCCACTGCTCCAGGGAGACCCCGCTAGAGCGAGGAGGGTATCGGCGCACCATATTATTTATCAGGTTTCGTGCCCCTCCCATATCAGGTTTCGTGCCCCTCCCACCCCTCTAGGGAGGCCCTGCCAGAGCGAGGAGGGTATTGGCACACCATATTATTTATCAGGTTTCGTGCCCCTCCCACCCCTCCAGGGAGGCCCTGCCAGAGCGAGGAGGGTATCGGCACACCATATCATTTATCAGGTTTCGTGCCCCTCCCACCCCTGCAGGTTTCGTGCCCCTCCCACCCCTCCAGGGAGGCCCCGCCAGAGCGAGGAGGGTATTGGCACACCATATTATTTATCAGGTTTCGTGCTCCTCCCACCCCTCCTGGGAGGCCCCGCCAGAGCGAGGAGGGTATCGGCACACCATATCATTTATCAGGTTTTGTGCTGTCATTCGCCCGTGCTGTCTCGCCCCGTCCTCCCCCTCCCCCTCCTGATCCTCCTCGCCCACCTCCTTCATGTCCTCCTCCTCATCCTCCGCAGGCCCCGCCCGGAGCGCCCGGGCACGACGGCCGCAAGGTCAGCGGACATACCGCGACGCGGCACCATTGTTGACCTTCTACTACCCCCAACCAGCCCTTCCAGAAACGATGCTCTTGGGAGCTAGTGAGGAAAGGAGGGCAACAGTCTAGGTGACAATGTGAGCGACAGGAATGCGCTGGGAGATCTCCGGGTGCGTGACAGACTCTTCGAATACCTCGCGAGGCAATCTTTGACACCTCCGTGCGAGGCACGCAGGGAAAGAAAGGACAAAGAGAAGGAACATGAGGAAAACAAGGAAGACGAGGATATGGCGGTGGGCGAGGAGGAGAACGAGGAAGAGGATGAGGAAAAGGAAGAGGAGGAGGAGGGCGAGGAGGAGAAGAAGGAAGAGGAGGAGGAGGAGGAGGAGGAGGAGGAGGAGGAGGAGGAGGAGGAGGAGGAGGAGGAGGAGGAGGAGGAGGAGGAGGAGGAGGAGGAGGAGAATGAGGAGGATAGGAGAGAAGCACGAGGACGAATCAGAGACAGAGAAGAAGGAAGAGGGTGATAGAACAGGATGGAAAGGGGTGAGGGCAGGTCGGCCATTTCATAACAAAATCCACATTGATCCCGATAGCCCCGTAACATCATCATGTGGGGAATTCCGTTAGCATAATTCACATGCCAAACAAACGATCCAGGACGAGGAGGAGGAGGAGGAGGAGAGGAGGAAGGAGGAGGAGGAGGAGGAGGAAAA
>CAUYUJ010020985.1:117276-146720 GCA_963575745.1 Prorocentrum cordatum | reverse complement strand
TAGTAGTCGTTAGTAGTAGTAGTAGTAGTAGTAGTAGTAGTAGTCGTAGTAGTAGTAGTAGTCGTAGTAGTCGTAGTAGCCGTAGTAGCCGTAGTAGTAGTAGTAGTAGTAGTAGTAGTAGTAGTAGTAGCAGCAGCAATAAGAATGCATTGGTTACCTCTTGAAGCAATAAGGCATGTAAAGTAAACTAGCATCTGGGAGGCGGGGAACGCATACATCCAACGAGCGTATGTAACAATGGGAAGAATGGCGGGCATGCGCGGCAGGTCCACATTCCAGCCTGTGGCAATATGTCATAACTGCTGCGCCGCCCTCTGCCCATGCAAACGAGAAGCGGACGAGCACAACGGTGAGATCGTGTGCCCCTCTGGGAGCCATCGCTGCTCGTGTAATGCCTCCCCGCTGAGCTCCTCTCCCTCACTCTGCACATATATATATATAGATATATATAGATATATATATATATATATATATATATATTGGCCACGGCGGCCAGACCAGTTTGTAAGCGGCTGCCTGGGCAGCCCTTCAGAACAACGCCAGCAAAGGGACCAGCAATCGACCACGGACTCATTTCCCAAGGAGGGAGGATGTCCCTTGGCCACTCGCCAGTCCCCCAGGCATTAGTCTGACCCCGACTCCGAGTCCACAAGGCGGTTCGGAGTCAGAGGAGCTTCATCTTCCTCGCGCAACGGCAAGTCGGACATGCCCCTCATCCCCACACGGGGGTCAGGCACAGCGGAGGTGCCACGCACGGGAGCCTCTGTCATTGCACCAGGCTCCCTGCCCTCCAACAAAACACGGGCTTCGGCTTCCTCAGCCTCGAACAAAGCATCAAAAACTTCGTCTCCTGGTGCAGGGCCCTGCACTCTCGGAGCTTCTTGCTGTCCTCCCCGCCCACCGCTCCCGAAGTCCACCCGCACCCCCGTTTCTCTCTCAGCAATCCTAGCCCTCAGAGGGGCCAGACACGCCAGATGAGACGAGCACGGCGGAATGAGATGAACCCGCGAAGCGGTGGCGAAAGCACGCACAGCAGCTCCTGACGCTGGCCGTTCAGGAGCTGCACAAGACACTGCGACATTGCGCTGAGGGTGGAGGCCTCTCTTGAGCCTACTCAGCACACTGGCACCTGCACTGTGTTCCCTTGGATCACACTTCCCTGCCAGATTACGCACTTTTTCTTGCGAGTAGCTACCACAAAGCATACAAAACACCAGGGGCAGCTCCTCATCACCTACTTGCGTACTAGCTAACTTGTGGCCGTGGGAGGGGGCCTCAGAGAGCAACTTGGTGAGGCTTCTCGAGAGACCCTTACGCCCCACCTCTGGCCTATCTTGGAGGTGTCCCCCATAAAAACTTAAACACTTGGCGCACCTGTGACCCCACAGCCAGGGTTCCCAGTCGTGCCATCTCGTTGCGCAATCAATGACCTTGCGCTGGCGCTCACGACGGGGCGGGCGTTGGTGGTGCACCCTAGGAAAACACGGCCACACATTCGCCACAAGGCGGGCGACCGTCTCGAGACTCTCGATCGAACTATCTAACTGCTGCCAGTCGGCGTGCGCGGGCCTGGGATGGAGGTCAAGGGCTCCTTTCGCTTCCCGATCCGCTCGCCAGTTAGCCTGGCCTATCCACCGCTCAGGTGGTGGCAGTTGCTCGATGTCTTCTAACTTTCTATGGGCTGGGGTGTGAACAGCTGGGGCATACTCTTGATTCTTCATATGGAGCAAGGCCCCCCTTCTCAGCCCTCCATAACGTTGCTTGGCCGACACTTGACATGACGGTTCCATGTTATGCAGTTTGACGGCATTCATGCAGTCGCTGTATAACGTCGGCCCATGATTTGGCACATATATAAGTAACAAAGCGAGCTGGAGCTGTTCTGCCGCTTGGCTGGTTTGGGGCAGGCTCGGCCACACAACTCCTTTTGCAACATACCTCTGCACACCCTCCGCAACAAAGAAAACCCACGAGTACGCCGCCCTCGAGAGTTCTCTGATGGTGTGCCTGGCGCACGACCCATCTCCTGCTTGGAAAAAGGCGGACCCATCAAACTGCTCCCACTCCACTTTTTGCCCATTCATGTCGAAAAGCTCAGGCTCGTGCACGTCCGAAAGGTTCGGCCACTCGGCCGCTGGGTGCTGAAACTTGAGGGCCTCGAAAAACTGCGTGTCCCCGCACTGAGCACGCTCGATAAAGGCCGTGGAGACGTCGGCAGCCTGCCTTGCCGCGACGACCTCCTCGTGCTGGCATCTGAAGATCCTGTGGCCTACTGAGTCGGGCTCTTGACACAGGGGGCAGAGGCCTGGTGTGATGTATCCTGACCGCAAAGCCCTGTCCTCGGCCCAGAGCCCTTCACAAAAACACGCCATCACTAAGTATTTACCCTGGGCGTTGAGACCGATACCTTTTATCCCAGACCTCGTAATGCGTCGGATCGGTTCAACACACACTCTGGTCCCAGGGGTCCACCCGAGCTTTTCCCCCAGGACGCGCTCGTGGTGCCTCTGAACCCCTAAACAGAGCCAGTGCCCCATCATGGACGGGGTGGTGTACAGCAGGGATATCTCCACGCCATTATCATCGCGCCAGTCGAGGGGGGTGTAGGCTTCCCACCCGATGCGCTGCAGGGAGAGGTGCATTCGACTGATCGGGCCTTTGCTTTTAGCCCAGTTGTGGCCTGCGGGCGGGACGGTCCGCCACATACTGCACAGCTCCTGAATCGAGAAGAAGGCGTGCTCGGGGCGCGTGGTGGCCATCCAGACCGCATGTGACCACGCCAGCGCAGGGGCGATCATGCTCCTCCACATGGGGTCACCTAGGAGCGCCGTCTTGGCTCTCAACGAAACCCCAGCATGCCTGGGAGCCTGGAACGACAACATCACACTACGCGCTCGCTTAAGTTCCGCGTCGCTCATCCCGACCACGGTGTCCCCGAAGCTTAAACCAGGTTTGACCCCCGCCGTGTAGATTTTCCCAATCCTGAAACGCTCCCTGGGGAGGGCCTTCCTATACTTACACAAGATCCTGTGTCTCTTGATCATGTCTTTTATCCTGCATCGTCTTTTGTTCAGATGGCCTTTCTTACTCCGTTCGCCCCCAGGGGCGAGGTCGCACCCTAAGGTCACCATGTGGGTCCCGACCTGACCCGCCAATTTGTCGAGCTGCTCCCCGAGGCGACAAGCAACCCTGGGGGACGATCCAAAGGTCATCAACTTATCATGGGCTAAATTGACTCCGAGCTCCTGCTTGAAAACGCGGTGCAAGTCCTGCGCAGCAGCAGTGAGTGCGTGGATGACCTCGGTCTCGGAGCCGTACGTTGAGACCGTGTCATCGTCCACATACGACGCCAGGTCAATACTGGGGTTCCGTCTCACGAAACCGTCGAAAGGCTCGAGCGCGTACACTCGCACAAAGATATCGTTAAAAATCGACCCCGCTGGTAGCCCGCTTTTAGCGTGCAACACCGCCAGCGCATGATCCGCGCCTAAACGCAGGATCCGAGGGCCCCTCCAAAAGTTGTACGTGACTTTGAGCACCACGGGGTCGAGGCCCGCTCTCTGGCCCCTGTCGCGCAGAAGTCCCAGGTCGAAGCTCTCATAGTACTTCGAGCCGTCCCACGAAAAACCCGCAGTGACCCCGCCTTCAGCCACTCGGGCCTCCGCTTTGACCGCCTGGTTCCACACACTTCCTTCCGCCGACTTCCCAGCACCGAAGGCCCAGTACCTACGCGGGTGACGATCGTTGAAGGACGTCAGCTTCGATCTCCGAAGCCGCCCCCAAAGCCTAACTGGGGAGGAACACAACAGAATCGGGCGCAACCCACCTTTCGCCTTTTCCAAGAGGGGGAAGAGCATCCAGTACAACGCCCGAGGAAAGAGACCTATCTTTTCAACGCACTGAAAAATGCACGCCAGGGTGTCGAGGCCCGTGTCCGACATACAAGCGAACTGCCGCACGTGCACCCCATCCAGGGACTGAGCCGTGTGCGGCGAGAACATCTTGGCTGCAGCTCGCAGCTCCACCGCGGTGGCTCGCTCAAAACAGTGCCGATCTGGGACTTCAACAGGGGGTGGGGCGGTGGTGGCATTCCAATATCCTCCCAACACATTGGCTTCATGGGCTAACAACTCCCTCGGGTCCGACGTGAAGGTCCCAGGACTGGTTTCTATCACCGTCGGTTGCCACTTGGCCTTCAACCTCGTAAGCCCATGCATCTTTCGGGCCGACCCCGCCAGGGCCTCGGTCTGCCACTGGTCCCAACTCTGCTTAGCTTTTCGATCCAGCCCGTCACGGGCCGCTTGCAAATCCTCAGCCCAATCCTCTAAAGTCTCCGAGCAGTGCTCGATCCATCCCGCGAGGGCCACCAGGTCTTGCGGCCATGCCGCCGCCAGCTCGCGTGCCTTGCGGACAGTGAGATCCAATCTCGGAGACAAACCTTCAGCTTCAAATGGCTGAGAGACAATCTGCACAAGGTTAAGGGCAGCCTGCACTTCACTATGATCAATGAACTTGTCAGCTTGGACGAGGATGCGCTGACTAGTGTTCCTAAGGTCATTCATCCCCTGTTGCAGCCACACCCATCCCTCCCCGATGCGCACCTCATCATCATCTTTGCACTTCGGGGGGGTCATAACAGGCACCCACTTAGCCTGCAGCTGCTTACCTTTAAGTCCTTTACGTTTGATGGGGGTGCCCGTTCTACTTTCTAACTCTAACTCCATCGCGTCCGAGAAAGCTTTCCACGCACGGTCCAGGACCCCCCAAACAAGCCCAACCTCGTCCTGGTCGGCCCTGCGGTTCGCTTCTTCGGCCACCGCTTGGGCCACGGACCAGTCGATCGGGGGGGGGGTGGGGCCGACGGGCAAATCCACTGGGAGTTTCTGGTGAGTCTGGTACACCAGTTGCCGCAGCTTGGTTGCCCCAGGCCTTAATCGAAGCTGCACAGGTCGGTGGGGCCTCTTCGGCCACGTGCTGTCGACCACGGTGGTCTGCACAAGCTTGCAGAAGGCCGCGGACGCCATGAAATAATCAATCTTGGTGTTTGCTTTCGGCGCGGCGCACGTTTCGATACTGGGCTGCATTATCGCCATGGAGGCCTTGCGAGGCATGCCGGACGCCTCCGCGACCACGGCCGAGAAATTCCAATCCGCAGCAAACACCGAGAGATGCACACCTTCTAAGACTTCACCTGCATGTCTTAAAATCTGGAGGTTCCGCTTGCTCAGCCCCTCACTGGTGAACATGTACGCGCATCCCGCTAGCAGCTCGGGCCATCCTGGAATATCGATCGTAGCGAAAATCAGCCTGTGTTGAACAAGTATGCCTCTAGGGAGCTTAGTGGGCCACCTCAGGCCGATGGACGTCCGTGCAAGTATCGCCACTCCAGCTGACGTTTGCCCACCTGCGCACTTGACCGACGGGGCGCAAAGCATGTTCCAGCCTAAACTCTTAGCAGCCGAAGTTCTCGCCGCCAGGTCCTCATCAGTAATACCTATTTCCTGTGCAAACACCACCAGGGCCTGTGTACTCCTCAGCCTCTTCCTGAGTGTGCCCCAGCTGTTACCGTTATATGATTCAAAAACAAGCGTCTGACCCTCCAGGTCAGCAGGGGCGGCGGCTTTAGGCGGTAAGCCAACTCCGTGTGCCGTGACACGCAAACCAGTGCACTTGGGCCCCAGGTGGGGCCGCACACGGGCACTGTCACGCAAAAATGGCGGCTGCGGGACCTCAGAGGGACTCATGTGCTCGGGCACTACCTTGTGCCTGGCGACTCGCTCCTCGTCATCCTCGCTAAACTTGATACCCTGTCCGTACTGCAGCACGTCCAGTAGGTACCACACTGCCTTCAGGTCCACGTAGGTCTGGAGGCTGAGCCACTTCTCGTCGCACGTAACCTCGAAGAAGTGCACAGCGTCATCAGGTAAGGCTTGAGGAACTTCTGACCTTGCATCGTCAGTAGCCTGTCGCCGATGACCACCTTCGCCAGGAACATCTGGCATGCGTCCGACGCCCTCAGATCCCGAAGAACCTGAGGTATGTTTTTCATCACTGCATGAAGCAAAAGGTTTGGAGGAGAATCTCGCCGCCGTCCGCGTCGAGCCATGCCACCTAGCCCATGACGGTGGGTGGCTAAAGCTGCGGCGCAGTCTTCGGCTTCTTGAGCTGAGCGCCCAGCAGGGCTTGGGTGAAAGCACGCTTGTCACCACGGTGCTTCTCCCAGAAGGCCTCTGCCGCTGCCTCGTCCTGGAACGCGTCATCCATCTCCTCGTCGTGTGGCGTGGGCACCTGCTCACCGTCGTCGACGTTGGATTCAGCGTCTGCATCAGGGCCAGAGGCAGCTCGATGCACAGCAAACAACTTAACAAACTCCTTGAACTCGGCCGTCTCGAGCATGGACTTGATCGCGTCCTTGCCTTCCAAAGCCTCAGGAGGAAGGGAGAAGTCGACGGGCCGCTTGTCGCCCATGTCAGATGCCTGACCAGGGAGCGACTGCACGTGCTGCCTCTGAAGTTCAGCGACCTCAGCCTCCGCGGCGATCTTGCGTGCCCTGATCTCGTCCGTCTTGACATTGAGCTCATCGAGCAACTTGATGTGCTCCTCCAGCTCTGTCGTGACCTTCTCCATCTTAGTAGTAGCACGAGCCAAGCGATGCCCCACATTGGTGTGCTGCGTGATGCTCGGCTTCTTGCTCTCGATCTCTGAGCGCACGGCCTTGAGCTTGGTCTCAAGCAGCGTCCGTGCCTCGATCGTGTCGTCGCTCTTGCCACAGGCCTTGATCGCGCCCTCCAGCTCGA
Organism: Prorocentrum cordatum; assembly: GCA_963575745.1. Lineage (NCBI taxonomy): Eukaryota > Dinophyceae > Prorocentrales > Prorocentraceae > Prorocentrum > Prorocentrum cordatum. The sequence continues at coordinate 139,923 of CAUYUJ010020985.1, read as the reverse complement.
GCACTCGCGCCTGCAGCGGATCTTGTCCGTCACCACCACCGCCGTTGGACTGCGTGCCCCCATGTTGGCCAGGCCCCTGTCCAGTGGCGGGGGCCCGGGCAGCCTTGGTAGCACCTCCGATGACCTGGTCCAGCTTCTTCTGCAACTCTGCCAGCTTGGGTTCCAGTTTGGCCTTTCGCCGCGAGCCAGCAGCAGGAGGACGGCCGCGGCCAAGCTCCAGCCGAGGAGGGTTCCCGCCGCCGCCAAAGGACTTGGCGCGCTGCAGCACGAACGCGGGGGCCTTCGCCCCGCAGCGGCACCGCAGCCTGCACGCCCAGTTGCTGGTGAGCCCGCAGCTCTGGCAGCCCCAGAAAGGCGTCTTGGGGCCGCGGACCACATCTGCACCATCCATGAAGGCCGCCGCACAACTGTGCCTGCGACCGAATCCCTCGGAGCGCCGAGGGGCGAAAGACTTGCACCTCCAGGTGCTCACTGAGAAGCTAGCTGAGGCAGCCAGGCCAATGGAAGGGGCCGCCCTTCCACCTCAGCCTCGAGCCTTGAGCCAAAATGGCTACGGGATATTTGTATATATATATATATATATATATATATATATATATACGTAGTGCACATCTGAGTACTAGAACCTCGCGCGCGCTTCTCGCGCGCTTAGGCTCTAGCGCAGTCCAAGTCAACATACCGGACTGGATGAGGATGGACATCATCCCGCTAGGATCACACCATCTGGGAGCTTACTCCCTGATGGACGCTTCAGGAGTCGTTGAATAAGCAGGCCATGAGAGATCCTGCTTCTCTGAGCAGATACACCGAGCAGGTGCCCGAAGATCACCTTGGGAGGCTTCGGGAGACTCGTGGCATGCGAACCGTCTTTCGAGGTCTTGATGATCGTTTGGGTGTCTGGAGGGCCCCTCGGACTACCTCGGAGGTGTCTGGGAGCACCCTTGGAAACCCTGGGGGCCAATCATATGGAGCAAACCACCAAACGGCTGCTAAGGTCAGTCGAAGCCATATCGGGCGCGGCCTTGGGGATCCCTTAGGTCGTGGTGTGCTTTGCTGGGAGGCGTTAAGATGTTGCACGACATACGGTACCCAGACAGATGGCGCGGCTCGGCCTTCAAATGGAGGCGACGACCAGCACGACTTCGCGCCATAGGCATGCGAGCAGGGCGATTCACCCCAATTGTTTTCTGGAAGGATCCCAGGAAGGCTCCAGAAGGCACGATACCTTAGGTCGGACTGTGCTCTGCTGGGAGGCGTTAAGATGTTGCACGGCATACGGCACCCAGACAGATGGCGCGGCTCGGCCTTGCAGTGGAGGCGACGACCAGCACGACTTCGCGCCACAGGCATGCGAGCAGGGCGATCCCCCCCCTGCTGGTCTCTGGCACGCGCCCGGGAAGGCGCCGGGAAGGCGCGCAGCGCCTGACGGCCACGCGGAGGACCCAGGGCAGCCTATTAGGGGGGGACGCCCGAGAGCTCCCAGCAGCCCGGGGAAACCATGCTGGGAGCCTCTCCTCTGGGGGGCATGCAGTCTGGGGAGGTGTCTGGGGCCTGGCCATCACCCCTCTCTTGGCCACCTTTCGAGGGGAGGAGCAGGAGGAGGAGAAGGAGGTGGAAAGAGGAGGAGGAGGAGGAGGAGGAGGAGGAAAGAGAGAGAGAGAGAGAGGAGGAGGAGGAGGAGGAGGAGGAGGAGGAGGAGGAGGAGGAGGAGGAGGAGGAGGAGGAGGAGGAGGAGGATGCCTTTGGGGTGCTCTTGGGGGGTGTTCGGTGGGGGTCCCCGGGTGGTCTCTCGGGACTTCTCGGGCGCGCCTCGGGGGGCTCGCCGGGGCTCTCGGCGCCTGGGCCCGGCACGTCGAAGGGGGGTCGGCCTCGAGGAGAAGGATCGAGGGAGTTCCCTGTTGGGTCCAGCTGGGCCTCGTGCCACCCTGTGGGGCAGGATGCTGGTTGGGGGCGGCGGGGGGGGGGAAGCAGTGAAGAAGGTTTGAGGACGAGTGAGGGGGGAGGGGGAAGGCACGAGGGAGGCGGAGAGAGGAAGGCGTGAAGGAGAGACGAGGAAGAGGGGGAGGGATACTGACGCAGCGGGGAGGAGGGGAGAGGAGAAGGAGTAGGAAGGATGTGGAACGGGAGACGTCGGAGAACCAAGAGCAAGAGAGATAGCAAAGAGAACGGACAGCGAGGGATGGGGAAAACGGACTCGCGCTCTGGCCATCGCTCGGACGTCCATTTCGTGCGTGCTTTTTTCGCCAAATTATCCAGGATGCTCCTCGATGGTCCTCGCCGAAAGAAAACTGCACACGTCCGAGCGATGCCAAGCACTCTGGGGCACGCCAGAGCCTGGGACAGGAAGGAGTGGATGGGGGATGGGCGAACTTGAAAAAAGTATGTTAAGGAACTCCCTGTTGCCCAACCATCCTGTGGTTCTGGGTCCTCGTTTGGGAGAGACGGCGCCCTGCGTTCATTCCTTCCTCCTCCCCCTCCTCCCTCCTTCCATCCCTTATCTGCCCTCCGCACACCGCACGTCATTACCATCATCATCATCATCAACATCATCATCATCATCATCATCATCATCATCATCATCATCATCATCATCATCATCATCATCATCATCATCAGCATCATCATCATCATCATCATCATCATCATCATCATCATCATCAGCATCGTCCTCATCCTCATCCTCATCCTCATCCTCATCATCATCATCATCATCATCATCATCATCATCATAATCGGCATCATCATCAGCATCATCAGTATCATGCATCGTCAACAACAACAGCCTCATCATAATCATCATCATCATCAACAACATCAACCTCATCATCATCAGCATTATTATCATCAGCATCATCCTCATCAAATTCGTCATCGTCATCATCATCATCATCAGCAGGAGCATCAGCGTCAGCATCAGCATCAGCATCAGACTCATCAGCATCATCAGCATCATCATCCGCATAAGCATCGGCATCAGCAGCACCATCGCCATCGTCGTCATCATAATCAGCAGCAGCAGCATCCGCATACTCATCATCAGCATCACCATCACCATCACCATCACCATCATCATCATCATCATCATCAGAGTCAGAGTCAGAATCGCCGTCGTCGTCGTTATTATCAGCAGCAGCGCCAGCGTCGTCAACATAAGCATCACCCTCATAATCACCATCGTCGTCATCGCACTCATCATCGAAAGCAGCAGCATCATCATCACCATCAACATCATACGTATCATCACGATCACAACCGCCATCGTCATCATCAGAATCAGCATGATGACCGTACTCGTCATCAACATCAGCAGCGAACAGCAGCAATATCATAAGAAGGCATCATTATCATCATCAGCAGCAGTCGCAGCCGGAGTCGCATCAGCATCATCATCGGATACAGGAATCGTCATCACCACCATCAACATCATCAGCATCATCATACTCAAAATCAGCATCAATCTCAGCATCAGCATCGGCATCATCATCATCATCATCAGCATCAGCATCGTCATCATCGTCATCATCATCACCAGCAGCAGCATCATCAGCTGCACCATCATGATCATCATCAGCATCATCAGCACCATTAGCAGCATCAGCAGCATCATCATCAGCAACATCAGCCTCATCATCAGCATCCGCATCCGCATCAGCATATCAGCATCAGCATGGTCATCATCGTCAGCATCAGCATCATCAGCAGCGTCATCATCATCAGCAGCATCATCAGCATCATCGTCATCGTCATCGTCATTAGCATCATTGACAGCACCAGCATCGTAATCATCCTCATCATCATCAGCATCATCAGCATCGGCATCTTCATCATCATCATCGTCAGCATCGCCATTGTCGTCATCATCACCATCATCAATATCATCATCATCATCATCATCATCAGCATCATCATCATCATCATCATCATCATCATCATCATCATCATCATCATCATCATCATCATCATGAGACGACTCAAATAACTGCGCTCACGTGGCACCAGTCCACAATTTCGGCACACCCGTTACACGCGTCGTGACCGCATAGCGAGCCCCACCGAAGGCCCGAAAGGCAACGCCCGCATGCGCCAACCACACCTACCCCTCACACGTTTCGTGGCCCCCGTAGGGAGCTTCACCGAAGGTCAAACAGGCAGCGCCAGCATGCTCCCGCCGCACACATTTCGGCACACCCCTCACAAGCTTCGTGGCCCCACAGGAAGCCCCATCACCAAAGGCTCAATAGCAACGCCCGCATGCGCCCGCCGCACCCATTTCGGCACACCCCTTATGCGGTTCGTGGCCCTCATAGGGAGCTCCACCGAAGGCCAAACAGGCAGCAACCGCATGCGCCCGCCGCACTCAAATCCCTCATATGCTGTGTGGCCCCACAGGAGCTTATCCGAAGACACCAAAGGTAGCGCCCGCGTGCGCTCGCCGCATTTGTTCGTGCACACCCCTCACACTTTTCGTGGCCTCAGAGGGAGCTCCACCGAAGGCCCCAGTGGCTACGCTCGTACGCTCCCGCCGCACACATTTCGGCACATCGCTCACACGTTTCGTGGCCCTCATAGGGAGCTCAACCGAAAGCCCAAAAGGCGGCGCCCGCATGCGCCTGCCGCACCCATTTCGGCATATCCCTCACACGCTGCGTGGCCCCACAGGAAGCCCCACCAAAGGCTCAAAAGGCAGCGCCCGCACTCGCCCGCCACAAAGATTTCGGAACACCACTCACACGCTTCGTGCCCCTCAGGAAGCCCCACCAAAGGCTCAATAGCAACGCCCGCATGCGCCCGCCGCACCCATTTCAGCATGCCCATCACACGCTTCGTGGCCCCCATATGGGAGCTCCACCACCAAAGACCAAAAAAACAACGTTCGTATGCTCCCGTCGCACACATTTCAGCACAACCCGTCACACGCTCCATGGCCCTCATAGGGAACTCCACCGAAGGCCCGACAGGCAACGCCCGCATGCGCCCGATGCACCCATATCGGCACACCCTTCACACGCTTCGTGGCCCCCAAAGGAAGAGCTCCTCCGAAGGCCCTAGAGGATTCAGTGGCATCGCCCGCGTGCCGCCGCCATCCCACTTTGGCACACCCTCACACGTTCCGTGCCCCCATATGGAGCTCCACCGAATATGATATCCACCACTGCGGTACTCACAGGTGCATATAGTTGGGTCCTTCGCCAGGCCAATTTTCAAGTTGGCTCTGGAGGCCCCCAAGAGCACCCAAGATTATCGCAAGAGGCCTCCAAGAGTCCTCCAAGAGCTCTGGGGAAGCCCTCGAGCATTACGATTTTGCGTTCTCGCATTACCGCCTCCGACACGCTTCCGAGGCTTGCGCATACTACCTAAAGGACTCCATGATGCCTCCCGGGCGGCTCCTGGGAGCTCGTTGGGGCCTGCTCGGAGCGTCTGTGGCTTAAGAAGAAAATGCTGCATACGCATAAACTTGGATATTCCTCCTGTAGAGGGACAGGCCCGACGTAATGCTAGAACCCGCTCCCTGGCGCGCGGGCTCATTGGCGCGCGGAGCGCGCGCGCCAGGGGCGCTGCCGGAGGCGCCGCGGGGGGGGGCGCTGCGCCGATCCAAGACATCCGCGCGGAGCTGCGAGAGTTACGTTTACGGCGCTTTTTCTTTTTCGCTGTGGGGCCCCTTTGGGCGTCATAGGATTAGGTCGGGCATGTCCTCCTACAGGCGGATTTTGGACGAAAACTTTCAAATAGTCATAAAAAATGCTCAAATATAGATTGAAGAATATTCAAAAAACTATAAGACGACCCCATACTATTCTTTGTCTAATCTTAAATATTCCTCCTGTAGAAGGACGTGCCCCATTTAATCATAGGATTTTCTTGTGGACCTCTTGTAATTCTCTTCGGGGGCTTGCGCAAGCCTCGGACGCGTGTCGGAGGCAGAAGTGCGAGAAAACAGATAATCATTGACTTTCGATTGGCTTTTCACTGATTTGGGCATCTCGAGGGTTTCCCTGGAGCTCTTGGGGGACTCTCGGAAGCCTCTTGGGGCAATCTTGAATGCTCTCGGGGGCTTCCAGAGCCGTCGGGGGCCAGCTGGGGCAGCCTTGGAGAAACCTTTTGCTGTCTCGGGGGCGTCCTGGGCTGTCTTCAAGCTCTGCTGAGGCTCTCTGGGTTGCCGGGGAGGGTAGTCCGGGGATTTGCCAGAAATGAGAGCGGTGGGTGCAGATATACAGATATGAATAAAACTATAAATCTACATGTCTGCTTGTAGATACACGCACATATTTTACGTGTATAGATGTACATATATATACATAGATAGATGTATACAGTCATCCGCACATGCATACATACATACATACAGACAGGCAGACAGACATGCACGTATACATACACACATTTCGATATACGTATGTTCATATATACGTGTATATATATACATATATACATATACCTATACATATCCTTATATATATGGGGGAAAATCGATGTGTGCTTGTATGTATATATACGTATGTATCGTTCCCGCTATCGCGTCCGTTGTTACATGTATGTCTATATGTGTGTGTATTCGCTTACCTGTCTGTACACCTGTATACACATACATGAATTAACATGTATACATATATATATATATCTATATCATGGACAGAGTCCGATCTGTACAAATTGTACGGACTCATGTCTACACATGTATGCACACATACACGTGTACTGGAAATATCATATGTAAGCCTACATATACACATGCTATACCTACATCCGCTGACGTGCACTTGAAGCCAGCAACCCTTAAGTCCCTTTGAGTGGCCCAAGCCCAGCATTGCAAAATCGTCTGGGGCCCGTCGCGTGCCCCCTGAGGCGTGTCGTATCTCCCCGCAGGACTTGTTCAGGCCCAAGGAAGGCCCCAAGACGAGCCAAAAGGCCCCGAGAGGCCGTCTAGACAGCCCACGGGGTCCCCGAATCGCCGAACGATTGGTGCAAGACGCCCAAGATGGCCCCAAGAGGGCCCAGGAAACCTTCGAGGCGTCCCAAGAGAGCCCCAAGAGCCCGCACAAGATGGTCCCGAGAGGCCAACGTCATTGTCCTTAGGTGTTTCAATGATTTAGGGGACCTCGATTTTTCGAGCTTCCCACGCTCCAAGAGGCCCAGGACGCCCAAGAGACCCCCAAGGACGCCCCAAGACGGCCGAAAAAACCCTAAGGAGGGGCCCAAGACGACCGAGAGGGCTCCAAGACGGCCCCCCCGAGGCGCCCAAGACGGCACAAGAAGGCCCAAAGACAGCCCCATGAAAGGCCCAAGAGGGGGAACACGAACGCAAAAAACATGAGTCTTCCGCCCCCAGGAATGTCCAGGAGGCCCCGAGGAGGTACCAAGAGGCCCCCAAGAGGTCCCCAAAGACCCCCAAGAGGCTTCCAAGACGCGCCACGAGGCCCCAACACGGCTCCCAAGAGGCCTCCAAACAGCCCACGGGAGGCCCCCTAAGAGGCGAGAGCCCCCCCCGGGACATCCCAACGAACACCCTCCAGCCCTATGACCTACAACGCAGGCATGGTGGCAGGATGAGCCGAAATCCACTATGCGTGTTTACATATTTAGAGATGCACGAATATGCGTGTACACATATATATGTACATACATATATATATATATAGATGCGTTGTGGTGTGCGCGTGAAAAGTTTCGTACCCCTACACATAGATGCACATCCATACAGACTTGCGAACATGCATACATACATGCATACATACATACATACATACATACATGCATGCATGCATGCATGCATGCATACCTACATACATACATATCTGCCGACACACACACACATGCGTGTATGCATATATACATATATGCATGCATACATACATACGTTGTATTCAGCCATTGCAAACATGCATACATACATGCGCATGTGCATGCATGCATACATACATACATACGCATGCACAAACATACGACTATACATATGTCTAAGCATATGCATATACATGTACATGTACGTATACATACACATATACCTATACGTATACATATACACATACATATACATATACATATGCATATACATATACATATACATATACACATACATATACACATACATGTACAAATTAATATACATACACATAAACATACATATAAACACATACGTACACGTATACATATACACATACATTTACATACGCAATCACAGAAACATAGACATACGCATAGGCATCTGCATTTACACATACATATACATAGACATCTGCATACACACACCTACATAAATTAACACATGGATGCGTACATGCGTGCACGCATGCATAAAATGCATACACACATACACACATACACGCACTGACATAGGTACGTATATACATGCATGCATGCATGCCTACATACCTATACGTAGGCGTGCGTGCATGCATGCATGCGTGAATAATTGCATGCATGCATACAGGCATACACACATGCAAACATGTATTTATACATATGCACACACACACACCTGTATACATACATTCATTACAACGCAGTGCATTACAATGCATTGCATTACTGTACACTGCAGTACACCACATTAAACTAAACTGCATCTTTCTAGATTACTTGACACTACAACACGTTACAATACATCACGCTGCGCTACCTTACATTACTTTGCATTGCATTCCACTGAAATACATTACCTCGTATTACATTACGTGCCATTACACTACAATACAGTGCACCCGTACGGAACATTCGTACCTGTATACACATGCAGACACAAACACATACAGACATACACGCATGCATGCATGCATGCATGCATGCATGCATACACACATACATAACTACAGACCGACAGGCAGGCAGACAGACAGACAGACAAACAAACGTACGTACTTCGCTACGTATGTACGTACACACATGTATACACATGCATATATATATATATATATATGCATAAGCTAGCACGTACAGATTATGTGAATACGTGCATGTGTATCCCGTTCCGTGAGTCCGCGTGTGTGCCCGAAGGTCGGTTTCAATATAATTGTCCCTCTACCCTCTCAATATACATCTCTCTGTCTCTCTCTCCCTCTATCCCTCCATCCCTCTCTGTGCATATGTGTGGATATTTGCATGCAGATCTGCATGAATGTGTATCTCCACTGCTCACTCGTCTCCTTATTCTTCCTGCATGGTGTCAGCCTGCCTAGCATAATTCCTCCCGCAGCCCACCAAGAACGTGGGGTAGCCGCCATACCCAGCACGCCTGACTGGAGCGGCTGAACAGCAAAAAAAACATGTGTGCTGCGCGACCCGTGCTACAGTCATCGTGCTGGCAGACGGTGCGCCGAATGAGGAACGCAGGGCTGTTTCGGCCACGGCAAGTCTATCTGGGCCACGAACTGAACTAACTGCTCCCCCGACTGAGGAACGACCCGACAACCAAACCCCTCCTGAGCCCAAGAGTACCCGATTTCAGCGCCTCCACTGCACCCAAGCACAAAGAGCGCACACCTCTGCGTGCGCGCTCCGATCCAAGCAGGCGAGTTGCACAACGACGCGGGCAAACACGGGCACCCGCGCAGAGAAGCAGATAAGCAGCGCATTCACGAACAGACGCATCGTGCAAACAGGCGAACGTCGTCTCCTCAGCCTTCCTGTATGATGTCAGCCCGCTCCTGCCTGCCCGAGCAGCAATCCATGTATGACGATCGCACAGATACCCGGGTGCCGGAGGCACGGACCAAGATTTTCCCCGAGCTCTAGATTGGCACGGCCTTCGGGCTGGTGGGGAGTAGCGCAGCGTACCGTACCACTACACCCGAATCGACTAGAGCCGCGCAGAGAAAACAATTCTGACTTGATCCCCAGATCTCCGACATCGCGCTCTTAACGCGACCCAGGCCCCAAGAACTCTCGAGCCCATCCCCGAGACCCGTCCTTGTCATTGGTCGTTCTTCAGACGGCCCCGGGCATCGCGAACGGCCCCTGGAGGTCGAAAACCTCTCGTCGTGATCAGGGCGCCGTAGACGAAAAACTGGTAAACCAGCAAATTGGCACCCGTGATGCGACGGGGGAGGAGGAGGAGGAGGAGGAGGAGGAGGAGGAGGAGTAAAAGGAGGAGGGGGAGGGGGAGGAGGAGGAGGAGGAGGAGGGAGGAGGAGGAGGAGGAGGAGGAGGAGGAGGGGGAGGGGAGGGGGAGGAGGAGGGGAGGGGGACAAGCTAGGTGCGCTCGCGTCATATCTGACGTCCTACCCCTCCCTCCCATCCCTTACCATGGCGCTGATTTTCTCTATCCGCGGACGCGTGTCGTGGCGGACCTGTGGCTCCGCGCGCGCGTGCGTAGTGGGTGGTGGTGCGCGTTCGTGCGTGCGTGCGTGTGTGCGTGGTTGTGGTGGTGGTGGTGTGGTGGTGGTGGTGGTGGTGGTGCTGGTGGTGGTGCTGGTGGTGGTGGTGGTGCTGGTGGTGGTTGTGGTGGTGGTGGTGGTGGTGTGGTGATGGTGGTGGTGGTGGTGCGGCGCGGTGGTGGCGGGCGGATGGGCGCGCGAGAAAGAGGCCCGCGCTGGGGCGAGAACGCCATCCTGAACGACGGAGGCCAAACACCGATCCGAAAATGAGGCCCACGCTGCAGCGGGAGCACGATTCGGAACGATTCGGGAGCAGAAATGAGGCCGGCGCCTCAGCGAGAGCAGCATTTTGAGAAAAAAAAAAAGAAGGAAAAAAAAGGCAGGCGAAAACCCAACTCCCGGGAATCCTGTGTAAAAAAAAAGTACGCGGGGGGGGTCGGCCACTCCCAGCACGCCATCAGGGGAAGAGGGAGAGTAGTATTCATATTGAGTAATTGTGGAGGAGAGGGCCCTCCTGGGCCAACTGCGCTGTCGCAGCTGCTGGCGCCAAACACCACGCGGCGCAGGCGCCGAGCCACGAGCGCCTCGGACTATACCAGTGAAGCCCGCGCGGCCCTCGTCGTGTCGCGCCTCGCATGTGGGCAGAATATGCTGGGCGCCACGCGCGTCTCGATGTGCGCTCGCGTGCACGGGCACGGGTGCACACCTGGACGTGACACCGTCTGCGTGCGCGATTCGTTCCATTCGCTGGGGCTCTGCGTGTGCCGTGAGCGTGTCCACAGAGGTTCGCTCATCGCCGTGGCGGTGTCCCTGCTCGACTTCCCGCCGCTGCCCGTAACCTAACGGCACGTCGGAGGAAAAAGTGTGAGCGTGTAATTCGCTCGGCGCTCTCGACCCGCGAATCAAAGAAAGTAATTCGCTCGACTTACCTGGGGTTCTAAGTTTCGGCATCGGTCCCACAAGGTGGGCAACCACTGCAACCCATCGGCGCGCGGGACGAAACAAGTATGTGCGTGCAAGGGTGTTTACACACAATTTTCACCCTAATGCGCACTTGCACGCACGAGTACGAGCATGCACGCATACACCAGTAGAAGGGAATACAGATGCACGGCGCAGATAGAAACCATCATTCAAGAGCATGTTCACCTCCACGTCCTCATCCTCCCCCTCCTACTCCTTCTCCTCCTCCTCCTTGCAAGTATAATCATCAGCATCATTATCATCAACATCAACATCAACATCATCATCATCATCATCATCATCATCATCATCATCATCATCATCATCCTCATCATCATCATCAGCATCATCATCATCAGCATCATCATCATCATGAGTATCCGCATCATCATCATCATCACCATGAACCATTATCACCATGAACCATCGTCATCATCATCAGCATCATCATCATCATCCTCATTATCATCATCAGCATCAGCATCAGCATCATCATCGTCATCACCACAACCACCTCCATCATCATCATCAGCATCATCATCAGCAGCTCCATCATCATCGTCATCATCAGCAGCATCAGCATCATCAATAGTAAGCATCAGCATCATCACCACCACCACCATCGCCGTCACCATCGTCATCATCATAATCGTTGTCATCACCATCGCCATCATCGTTATCATCAGCATCAGCATCAGCATCAGCATCAGCATCAGCATCATCATCATCATCATCACCATCATCATCATCATCATCATCATCGTCATCATCGTGATCATCACCATCATCATCGTTATTATTGGCATCATCAGCAGCAGCAACATCAGCATCTCCATCGTCGTCGCCAGCATAATCATCAGCATCATCGTCATCAGCATCGTCACCACCACCATCATCAACAACATCATCAGCATAGTCATCATCATGATCATCATCATCATCAGCAGCAGCAGCAGCATCAGCATCATCATCAGCATCAGTATCAGCATCGTCAACACCATCATCATTTTCATATTCAACATCATACTCATCACGGTAAGCATCATCATAATCAGTATCGCCAGTATCCTCATCCTTACCATCGTCATGGTCCTCCTCCCCCTCTCCATCATCAACATCATCGACATCATCATCACTCTGCTCGTCCTGATCCTCATCATAATAAGCATCATCCTCCCGTCGTCATTATCATCCTGCAGAGTCGTCACCATCATCACACTGCCATCGCTCGGACGTCCATTCCCCGTGCATGTTTCGGCTTCGTGCGTGATCAAAGATGCTCTCCGATGGTCCACCCGAGAGAAATGCACACGTCCGAGCGATGTCAGATCATCAGAATCATCATCGTGATCGCAGTCGTCGGCCATCATCATCATGATCATCATCAGCATCATCAGCATCAGCATCATTATCATTATCATCGTCGTCGTCGCTCTCCTCCTCCTCCTCATCATCATCATCATCAGCATCAGCATCAGCATCAGCATCATCATGATCATCATCATCAGCATCATCATTGAATCATCATCACCACCATCACAACCACCACCATCATCATCATCATCATCATCATCATCATCATCATCATCATCATCATCAACCACCGCACCCGACGACGACGACGACGTCGACGACGGCCAGGGCGCCCTCAGCTGGAAGAGTCGCCGCTCCTCGCCGGCCCTTTCCTTGAGGGAGACGCCGCGGCGGCTGGGGCGCTCTCGCGGCTGCGGCTGCCACTGGGCGGCGATCGCCCTTCGCTGCCGCGAGAGGAGGTCCCATGACAGCGACGACGGCGACGACGACGTGCGACGACGACGACGACGACGACGACGTGCGACGACGACGACGACGTGGCTGACTGAATCACGTAGCTCCCAGGGGTCGTCACAAAGGGAGCCGGGGTGAAGTATCGGCCAGCGCAAACTCCAAAAAAGATTCGAAGACCGAGATGACGGGGAATGGAGTGGACTGAAGTAGACTGGACTGGAGTAGAACACCCGACTCTACTCTAGCATCTACCCACTCTTCTCTGCTCTACCCTACTACCCTACTCTACTACACCCTACACTGCGCTACCCTAAACTGCCTTACTCTACTGTACTCTACTCTACTCTACTCTACTCTACTCGACCCTACTCCACTGTACCCATCTCTACTCTACGCCGACGCCATCTTCATACCACCAGCCTTTCAGGGCGTGAGCGGTTTCGAGGGTTTCCTCTTCCAACCCCCCTCCTCCCCTTCGGGGAGGGGTTCACTCCTCCGCCTGCCCCCTCCCCCTGTGCCCAGGGGGGGGGGGCGGGGGCGCGCTGGCTCGGCGAGAAGGCACACACCATTGACTCGACGCTGGGCCCGTACTGGCCTCCCGAGGGGGGGAACCCTGAGCAGGGACACTCCCTTCTTTGATCGGACTCCTCCAGGATGGCCGCAACATGGCCCACCAAGCTCCCAGCAGGGCATTGAGAGGGCCCCGAGAGGCGCCCGGGAGGCGCCCAAGAGGCCTCCGAGAGGCCCCGAAGAGGCGCCAAAGAGACTCCCGGGAGGCCTCAAGAATCTACCCCGAGGCACCAAGACGCCCCAAGAAGCCCACGGGACCACCAAGACACCCTCAAGGGGCATCAAGAGACCTCCAAGAAGATATCCAGAGACATCCGAAGAGACGACTCCGAGAGGCATCCAAGAGGCCTCTGACTTTTCTGTTCGCCCTCCTCTTCCTCCTCCTGCTCCTCCTCCTCATCCTCCTCCTCCTCGTCCTCCTCCTCCTCCCCCTCCTCCTCCTCCTCCTCCTCTCCTCCTCCTCCTCCTCACTCCTCCCCCTCCACCACCTCCTCCTCCTCCTCCTCCTCCTCCTCCTCCTCCTCCTCCTCCTCCTCCTCCTCCTCCTCTGATTGTCATTCGCAGTACCATTCGCATCCTTACCATTCACATTATAGTTTCTACGCTTAGTATGATCATTGGCATTCGTATGTGTAGTATGTGTATTATTATTCGTAGTACTATTATTCGCCGCCTTCTTCTTACTTTGTATTATCCATAGTATCCTTATTACGATTCGGAATATAATGTATTATCCATAGTATACGTATGACTTGTATTATCCATCGCAGTATACATAATAGTATGTGTTGCTCGGATTGTTCTTATTCGTAGTAGTAGTAGTAGTAGTAGTAGTAGTAGTAGTGGTAGTAGTGGTAGTAGTGGTAGTAGTAGTAGTAGTAGTAGTCGTAGTAGTAGTAGTAGTAGTAGTAGTAGTCGTAGTAGTCGTAGTAGTCGTAGTAGTCGTAGTAGTAGTAGTAGTAGTAGTAGCGCTCTTATTACATAGTCTTGTTAATAGTGTTAGTAGTATCGTTCGTCGTATTAGTAGTCGCGGTATTCCTCTTCTTGGCCGCATAAGTATTTGAATTCGCAATAGTATTGGTCTTAGCCATGCCATTATTATGTGCATGAATAGAGTTTAAATAGTTTTATTGTTTACATGCATTGTTAGTACTATTACGTGCAATATTAATATGGTTCGTCTGTGCATGTCTCTTGTTCTTACTCGTGGTAATATGATGTTTCTTAATATTGCTCTTGTTTAGCATTACTGTCAGCATTCGTAGTAGTATTCGTCGTCGTCTTCTTGTTATTATCATCGTCATGAGTTGTATGTTGCTTATTATTCCTCCTCATCCTCCACCTCCTCCTCCTCCGCCTCCGCCTCCGTGCCCGCCTCGTCCTCATCTTCGTTTTATGATTACCATTATTCTTATACTCATCAGAATCGCATGGTTATTCGTTGTAAGATTCTTAGTCGTGTGTTTCTCTCTTCGTATTACATGCATTTATGTTCTTGAAATGAATAGTAAGCTTACGCTTGTTATGATTAATAGTAGTATGCAGATTCGTCTTTATATGTTATTAGTCATATTGGTATACTTATCATTTGTCTTACTTCTATTCTTCTTACCAATATTAATACGTTACTAACATGGTTACCCTTACAATTATTACTCCTCCTCTTCCTCCACCTCATCATACTCATCCTCCCCCTCCCCCCGCCATTTCTCTCTGTCTGTTTGTCTGTCTGTCTGTCTGTTTGTCTGTCGTCTGTCTGTTTGTCTCTCTCTCTCTCTCTCTCTCTCTCTCTCTCTCTCTCTCTCTCTCTCTCTCTCTCTCTCTCTCTCTCTCTCTCTCTCTCTCTCTCTTTCTCATTATATATGATATATCTCCCTCTCTCTCTCTCTCCCTCTGTCTTTCTTTATTTCTCTGTCTCTCTCTCTCTCTCTCTGTCCTTTCCTCGACGCTCCACTGCTTTAGTCCCCACCTTCTAAGCGCCGCCAAATTAGCTGGGGGTGGGACTTGCGCCCGTTGTCGAGCCTAAAATAGTCGGCCGCGACACGTCGCACCTCCTGCGACGCGTCGCCGGGACCGCTGCGTTTTGGCACGCACACGATCGCCCGCCAGCACGTGGGAACGAGCGAAGGTCACCCACCCTTGCCCCAGTCCCTTGTGCGCACCGCCGAGGCTGGAGTGGAGGCCGCCCTGGTGGGGTCCGAGCTGATGGTGCTGGAGGCGATCGAACGGCATCGCCGATGCATCGCCGGGATCCTCCTCCTCCTCCTCCTTCGCCTCCTCCTCCTCCTCCTCCTCCTCCTCCTCCTCCTCCTCCTCCTCCTCCTCCTCCCCCTCCCCCTCCTCCTCCTCCTCCTCCTCCTCCCCCTCCTCCTCCTCCTCCTCCTCCTCCTCCTCCGTAGCCATTTTGGCTCAAGATGCCTAGTTCCACAGTGGAACAAGTGGATACCGCTAGTCCGCGGCCAATGCCAGGGCTCTTGAGCCCGACAGCTTTGTTCAACTCTCCGTGTGCCTCCTGCAGCCCGCAGGTGAGCTTCCTCTGTTCCTCAGCTCGTCCATGGCGCCCCCGCAGCAGCGCAGCGCCTATGTCAAGTGCTACTCCTGCTCGTACGCCTGGAACTACAAGACCAACCAGACATGCTACTGGTGCAGCAAAGCCTTGGCGCCGTGGACAGATTCCCCGCCTCCAGTTCAAGGCGCCTGGGCGGCCCGCGCCAAGGCCGCAGCCCAGGCCGACTCCAGCTGTACCCAGCAGCCCAGCCCCGAGACTGGATGGGAACCGTGGGCATCATGGCCCAAGTCCCGCCGCCGCCGAGGCAATGGCAATGGCAAGAACCAAGAGGACGACTGGTGGGCCAACAAGAACGACACCCCCAAGGTGCGCTCCGCAGAGGACATCCTTGCGGAGCTCCAGGCGATCGCCCCCCACATCGACAAGGCAGCCATCGACGGTATCAAGTCGCAGATCCCGCCGCCCCAGCCGCAGAAGCCAGCCGACCTCAACGACATCTACAGCCGCGCCCAGGCCACGGAGCGCCGCTGCAAGAACAACCTGGAGAGGCTGCTCGAGAGCGAGCAAAAGGCGCTCAGCTGGTACACCGAGCGCAAGGCGGCGTCGGAGGAGGCCGCCTACAAGTTGGCAGAAGCCCAGGCCGAGGCTCAAGCCGCTCTCGATGCACTCCAAGTCGCTCGCAAGGGCGGCACGGCTACCCCCACGACCTCGCAGCAGAACCCGACGTTCAACCTCACCAGCCTCCTCGAGGACGGTGACATCTCCATCGAAGCGGGTTCGGCTTTCGATCTCCAAGGCCTTGACATCGACGACAGCGATCGCCAGGCATGGGAATCCCTTCAGCAGCGCTTCGCCACGGAGCTCAAGGCCAAGGTCACCGAGCTCTTCGGCAACACCGCCAGCCGCATCAGCCAGCTCCGCACAGAGGCCAGCACCATGCGCACCCGCTTCGCCGCCAAGCGACAGCGGTCCGACGAGGACGGTCACGCCCGAGAGGGAGGTGGATCACCGCCCGCCGCCTCGGCGACAGCAGGCGAACCCCCAGCGGCAGCCGCAGCGGACGTTGATGGCTCTGCGGCCTCATCGACAGCGGCGCCAGGCGATGAGCCTCCCGCACCTGCTGCTGGCGCTGCTTCTGACGGCAGCTTCGCTGCACAGCCTGTACCAGCGATCAACAAGGACCCCGACCTCGAAGACAAGGCACAGAAGATGCTCAGCCAGATGCGCAAGCCCACCGCGACCGCCGCGGCTGGAGCGCAGCAACCTCTTTAGCCGACTACTACCCGACCCTGGACGGAATGGTGAGACGGGACGTCTACCGTCAGAGACCAAGTACTACGACAACCCACCGACCATCAACACAATGGACGCAGTCCTCGACCCGTTCGACGAGCTGGCCGAGTTGGACGCCCACATCGATTTCGCAGCCACAGCTCAGTATGCTACCGCCCCGCCCGAGACGCTGTCCTCGGTTGGGGGCGATGAGGCGGCACAGTCCGTCGACGCAGTGTCATGGGACCCAGGGCAGCCGCAGCGTGCCGCGCGAGCCGACCCTGATGCCGCTCCGCCCGAGACGTTGTCCTCGGTAGGGAGCGATGAGACGGCCCAAGCTGTCGTCAAGCATCTGGTTCAGGAACCAGGGGAGCCGTTGCCAACGGCACACCCTGATGCCGCCCCGCCCAAGACGCAGTCCTTGGTAGGGGGCGATGGGATCGCGAAAGCTATCGACTCGACCTCTGTGAAAGGCCCATGGAAGCCCAGCAGCCCGAGACCCGACCCCATACCCGTCTACCAAGACGATGGCCCTACGAGTCCCACGCCGTCAGATCACTCCCTGTTCTTCTCCAATATTACTCAGTGGGGGCCACAGTCGGAGAAATGGCTGGCAGGACCAGGCAAACAATATCAGATGGTGGCATTGGTTGAAACACACATCTCGCACGGTAAAGCCCCTCTCATCTACGACAAGCTAGCAGCGGATGGTTGGAGGGTATCATCGACTACAGCCACGCCGACCAGCAGATCCGACGGAGGCAACACGGGTGGCGAGATTATCCTCTCCAGGTACCATGTCCAGGCCACAACCTTCAACCACCTCCGCGACCTGGCCATCTCCCAGCGCAGGCCCGACCCGTTCCGAGGCTTCACGCCCATGGTGTGGCACAGACGCTCTGGCAACCTGGTTGTTATTGCAGCGTATCTGGAACCCCACAGGCAGATCGAGGGTGCAGTGCACGATAAGCTACTCTCGCTGGGGGCCTTCGTAACTATGCTCACTGACCCGTGGATCATCCTGGCCGATTGGAATATGACTCCTGAGCAGCTCGCGGCGACAGAGTGGCCCGCCAAATGGAATGCTACCGTCGTGCGAGCGCCTGGATCTGCCACGTGCGACAAGGGCCAGGGACTCACGCTCGACTTCGCATTGGTCAAGACTGGCATCGAGCACACGATCTCCATTCGCCAGTGCCCCACCGTCCCCTGGGCCACCCACGTGGGCCTTGAAGTTCGAGCAGGCAGTGCAGACCCCTGGTGGTATCAGTCGATCCATACCCCCAGGGCTTTCCCACAGTGGACAGACCCAGGATCCCACCCGACCCCAACAGCAAGTCCGCCATCAAGAGACGTAAAACAGCAGAAGCTCGAGCAGCACGCCTACGTGAGCTACCCCCTGAACTCCAACAAGCAGCAGCACAACTCCAGCCACAAGACGAGCCCGCAGCACAGGAGCCTATCCCTTACGCTATCCCTTCGGACCTCTGGGAGGAGCAATGGCAGCAAGCAGTACCCACACGTTGTAAGCAGCCCCACGCGCACTTCGTGTACACCCACTGGGTGCACGAAGCCGACGACCTCAACCTCAAGTACGCCAAATGGGTCACGGCGCTCGAGAACACCATGATCAGCCACCACCAGATCGACCCCAAGGAAGCCGCAGCATTCACAGGCCGTGCCCAAGGCTACCAATTGTCCTGGAAGAAGACGGCCGCCGCCCCAGGCCGAGTTCACGTACACGACCCTCAGTCGGAATGGTGGGCAATCACGCTCACCCTCATCAAACGCTACGCTGCGCTTCACGACAAGCCCAAGCACACTGCGCTCATGCAGCAGCAGGCCTCCATCATCCAGCAGCGCGCGGACCACTTCAACACTCACTTCCACGACCTCCAGTTCGAGAAGGACGAGGACACCATCTTCCGCTGGTTTGCACTCGTCTGGGCCCCGCACTTGGACAACGAGGACACCGACGACTTGGTCACTATCACTGCTACTTGGGCCTCCAGAGCGCTGGCTGCCGCCCTCGCTAAGTCCAAGAGGGCCTACGGTGCTTGGCTCGCCAAGCAATGGAAACGCCGCCCTGGAGTACTACACGCCCATGTCAAGCCAGCGCCCGTGCGTCACATCGAGGCCTACACGACCAACCTGACCATCGCCGACCCCACCGTTATCATGGACAGCAAGAAGCAACAATGGCAACAAATATGGCAGGCCACCGAGACCCCCGACGACATCCTACAGGCGCTGTCAAAGGCCAAGGCAGCAGCCGCTCGCCAACCGCTCGAGCCCGTCACAGCCGAGATCGTACACCGCTTTCACGGCCGCATGCCACCCAGTAAAGCACATGGAGTTGACGCCCTTGGACCTCGCGACCTCCATCGACTACCAGAACCAGCAGTCGAAACCTATGCGGATATCCTCAACGCGGTAGAGCAAGCAGGCATTTGGCCACTACAAATCTCAGGCACTATTGCAGCCCTAGCAGCCAAGAAGTCTGGAGGCGACAGGGTTCTCGGCATGCTACCTCACATGGCCAGACTCTGGTCTCGCATCAGGTCGACTGCATCTACATCCTGGACCCAAGGCCTGGACGACTTTTGGACTACAGCCATCAAAGGCTCCTCAGCTCTCCAGGCCGCCCTACACAGGGCCTTGTTAGACGAGACAGCTTCAGCACTTGGCATACAGTCAGCCGCATTGCTATTAGACATCCAGAAGTTCTACGACAATATCAAGCTCGCCAACCTCATTATGGTCGGCCTCAACTGCGGCTTTCCCCCCATCATTCTACTTCTGGAAGTGCAGCTATACCTGGCGCCCAGATTCTTGCGCAGTCGACAATGGGTGAGTATGCCTATCTTCGCCCCCAAAGGCATCATCGCAGGCTCCCCGCATGGCACGACCCTGGCACGACTCATATTACTTCCTATCTTACGGCAAGCCCAAGCGCAGGCAGAGCTGGCCCAGATGTGGACCTTCGTAGACGACACTGTCCTTCGAGTCGAAGGAGTCCTACGCACACTACAGAAGCACCTCCCCCGTGCCGCCAAGACGCTCTGCGACGGTCTAAAGGAGTTCGAGCTGCCCATCTCTGACAAGACGGTCCTCATCGGCTCCACCCCCAAGGTCCGCAAATCGCTAGCCAAGAAGTTGCGGCAGTACGACATCCCTGTTACAGCGACCGCCACGGCCGTCGACCTCGGAGTTGACGCGGCTGCGGCTACTCGACGGGTACAAGCCAAAGCCAGGAAGCGACAGAGCTCAGCTGCAGCTAGGTTTCGCAAGATACACCGACTACGGAGCACTGCACAGCAGGCTCGAATCTCGGCAGGACTGTGGCGTACTGGCGCTCTCCCCGAAGGAGTCTTTGGCCATCAGGTACACGGCCTTGCTCGACACGCTCTACTACGATGGCGCCGTCAGGCCGCCATCGCGGCCACGGGGGCAGCAGCGGGCCGATGCCTCACCTCCCTCCTCGGCGCCACCTTCGACGGCATGGACCCAGGAGTTTCCCTAAGGATCGAATTCATCGAGGCTTGGCTCCAGCACTGGATACGCCACCCGAGCACGCACGCCAGGATCATCAGAGCATGGCCAAGGATCAGGACCACTTTGCTAGCCGCAGGCCCCAAGCTGTGGCGCAGGGTCAAGGGGCCCACTGGCGCGGCCATCGCGACCCTGCTGGAGGCCAGCTGGGAGCCGACCTCAGCTACCACGTGGAGGCGCACGAAGGACGGCTACATCGAGGAGTGGAACCTCCCCTCTGCCGTCGACCCGGACCTCCCCGACGCCGACATTCACACAGTGTTGCAGGACCTCAGCGAGGATTTGCACAGGCTCCTCTGGACCCAGGCCGCCACGCACGATCATGGTGACACGCTGGCTAGAGGAGCGGACATGGTCACCATC
The DNA here is from genome assembly GCA_963575745.1 of Prorocentrum cordatum. NCBI lineage: Eukaryota > Dinophyceae > Prorocentrales > Prorocentraceae > Prorocentrum > Prorocentrum cordatum. The sequence continues at coordinate 118,617 of CAUYUJ010020985.1, read as the reverse complement.
CGCATTGAACAAAGGAGGCTCCTCGCAAACGGTGATTTCAGCGACTGGGCCCTCAACAACACCGTCATCAGTGGTGGACAATGGACCAGGGACCGCCTCCACAACGCGGGCTACCAGATCGACAAGAACTGTGACCGATGCAGCGCAGGAGTTCCTGAAACCCTGTTTCACCGCATGTGGCAGTGCGAGGCGAATGTGGGACCTGAGTTTGAGGCCAGTGACAAGTTACTACCGAGAGCCGTGGCGGGGTCCGATGCTGACCCTGCCCTGTGGCTCCGCGGCATCCCTTCTGTCGCTCTCACTACGCCCGCGTTCGAGCCATTGACTGGGAGGGACGGGTGGGAGTTTGTTGGTGCGGTGCGGGAGGGGTTGCCGTCGTGGGAAGGAGCTCGTAACGCTGAGGGCGAGTTGTTTCTTTTTGGCGACGGTTCAGGCGGCGCCTTTTCCGACGACGTCAGACGAAGACGTGTTGGTTCTGGCCTCGCGGCCCTCCGATGGGACCCTCCCTCGGCCTCTTGGACCCTCCACGCGGGTCTCCTCGCCCCCCTCCCAGGCCCCCGCCAGACCGTCCCAAGAGGCGAATTGCATGCGTTTTGCCTGGCACTGGAGACGTGCCAGCAGGATTTCACGTTTGTCACTGATCACCTAGCCCTGCAGCGCGGCTGGCAGAATGGCAGATGTCTCCGACCTGGCAGCCTCAGAGGCAAGAATAAGAATGGGGATCTCTGGCTGAGAATTCGGCACCTCGTGCAGGATCGATCTGGCGGCTGCTCTTCGGTCTCGGTGCTCTGGACCCCATCTCACGCCGATCCCCTCACTTTGAATGGTTTCCAAAAATTTATGGCCCTCGGCAACCAGCATGCCGATGAGCTCGCGGGAAGCGCGGCCCACAAGTCGGCCACCCTTGCCCTCCCGCCTGTCCCCAGGACCGATGAATACGACGCTATTGCAGCCATCGTCCGACAGAGGGCTCGACTGATTTTACGTTCCTTAGGCAAGAATTCAGAGCCTCGAGGACTGTGGCCAGACAGGCAATCCACCCAGGAGGCAGCCCCTCGCTCTCAGTTGCAGACCGCGATCGCGGCTTCTCAGCACAAATTCGAGCGGTGTGCCGACAAATGGAGATGCCCTGCCTGCCTCATCATCGTTGACGCTTGCCACGTTATTCCAGCTGCCGCCACTGAGTGTGTGCCGCCTTGCCCCCTCCCCGAGTTCGCTGCGTGTGGAGAGGTGCTGTGGTCGAGGGGTCCCCGCGTGATCAGTGGCAAGTTGATCCACCCCTCCCACACTTTGGCCACCATCCCCAAGTGGCAATTGTTTTTTTGTGTGAAGTGCGGCCAT
>CAUYUJ010020985.1:94776-114776 GCA_963575745.1 Prorocentrum cordatum | reverse complement strand
ACAACAACAACAACAACAACAACAACAACAACAACAACAACAACAACAACAACAACAACGCAACAAGCAGAATTCTGACCACGAATTCCTTATTCAGCCACGCACCCAGGGACAATAAATGAGCGTTCGGCCCCCTTACTCTGACAAGCAAATGCTGTCCCGATTGATGCGCGACCTGCGCGCCTCTCGGAACAGGGCAATTCCTCATGTTATTCCTGGTCACAATGATGTTTCGATTCAACTAGACTCCTTGGCAGCTGGCCAGCCTTAGCGGGGTATTCCCATGCATGTGGGGGTTAGACAGCTCATCATGTTAAGTACAACGTGGCGCCGAACGAGTCTGAATCATGAAAAATGAAGCATCGACGCACGACGCCCAAGACTCTTGTACCAGTCCCCCGACTGTCCATGAAAAACATGGAAGACCAACGTACGCACGCCAAATTCACAGTCATAAAATATATCGTCGCACCGTTAACGCATAGCTACACAGACCCACATGTGCCAGCATGCAGAATCCTATTCCCCCCACTGGACCACGTGGCCCCCTGTCGTTGCACCTGGCACGCCATCTCCAGCGTCATCTGCGATCAGACGAGACCATAGAAGTGTGAGGGGGAAGAGGAGTACGGGGAGGAAGTGGAGGATGAGGACCCTGAGAGCCGGGTGGGGCACATGGGTCCTTCCATCTTGGAAGCGGTGCTCGTGAAGGTTGGACTAACAAACCTTCAGGGCGAGGAGGAGGAGGAGGAGGAGGAGGATAAGGAAGAAGTAACAATAAAGAACTGCATAAACATCAACTGTCGGAGGTTCGCGCAGATTTCGTGTATCGGCGCTGGACCCCCCTGCCTGGCGCACGGAACGCGCCGGGGGCGGTGCCGGAGGCGCCGCGAAGGGGCCCAGCGCCGATCCAAGAAATCCGCGCGGAGCGCCGACGGTTCTGTCGGTGCCGTCTCTTCTTCTCCTTTGGAAAGGAAGAGGAAGAGGAAGATGAGGAGTGGAAGGGCGAGGTGGCGAGAAGGAGGAGGGCGTTGCGGCGCTAGGGCCACAGACCCACGTCCCTCGCGTCCAGCGACCCAACTGTTTCACAGTCGGGCTCTCCAGGCTCATCGCCCCTGGACTGAGGAGGAGGAGGAGGAGGAGGAGGAGGAGGAGGAGGAGGCGAGGAGGAGGAGAAGGAGGAGGAGGAGGAGGAGCAGGAGGAGGAGGAGGAGGAGGGGGGGGAGAAGGCGGTGCGGGAGGAGGTGCGGGAGGAGGAGGAGGAGGAGGAGGAGGAGGAGGAGGAGGGGGGAGAAGGCGGTGCGGGAGGAGGTGCGGGAGGAGGAGGAGGAGGAGGAGGAGGAGAAAGCGGAGGAGGAGGAGGAGGAGGACGCTGTGCGACCCCGCCCCCGAGCAGCGAGCGCAGAAGGTCCGTCGGCAGAGGGTCCCCCACTGGGCCCCCCAGACGAGGCCGAGGCGGCGGGGGCCCGCCCGAGATGGGCGCGCGCACGGTGCCTCCTCTGCGGCGCCGTCGGCGTCTTCCTCCTGGGAGGACGAGATACATACAATCGAAACGCTGCCATAAAGGAACCCCAAATGAGGAACGAGGCCCCGCTTCTTCCAGAAGTGAAGCTTCACACTTCCCAGATAAAACCTGCGGAACACCCAAGACGAACTGAAAAACGTTAAAAGGAATACTGAGCACCTCCCCAACGAGAAGGGGTCCTTATTCAGCGGCCCGACTATGTCTCGGAAGAGAGCCAGTCCTTGAGATCTGGGCGTTGTAATTTTCGGCGGCCAGTCCGGGGAGGAAGTGAGCAGGGGCGGGCCTTCTCAAATGTTCGGAAATCGCCATCGGCCTGAGAAGTTTTCTAAGCCGTCCCCGAAGGCACACAACAAATTCTCAGAAGGCGGGAGGGCTTTTGAGAAGCCCCGCCGCCTTCTGAGAAGGCCTTCTCCGTCTCACGTCCCCCCTTGCTCGCCGCCGATTTTTTTCACGACGAGCGACTTCGCTCGGTTTCGAGCAACGGGACCATCACAGGTCGATCTGGCTGGAACACTGCGGCAGAAAGAGGGAGTCCAGGGCTTTGGTCGTCATTTTCTGCGGTGCTGCAGTTTCCTCGCAACGTCGGATCCCATGTGTCGAGACAACTGCGGCTCTCCCTAGTGCTTTCCGTCCCCTTTTGGCTGGCCTCCTGCGAGTCTCTCCTCGCCACGGCTGGATTCGCCTCGAGCAACGGACCAGGATGGACCACGGGAGGGGCCCGGGCTCCAGTTTTGTGGGACGCCAAGAAAATATACACCACCACCGCCACCACGTCGATTGCTCCCCCCTCCTCTACCACCCTCTTCCTCTCCTGTTTCCAGCGAGAGGGAGGGGTGGAGGGAGGTGGTGGTGGTGTATAGCTCTGCCCCCCCCCCCCCCCCATTTTGAACGGACGTGGGCCAGGCGGAAGAGCCGCCGTCGTCTCAGCTGGCCCTCCTCCGAGGATCGGCCACACACGCACGAGTGATCCTGCTCGGAGGGTGCGCTGCTCTCACCGCACTTCGGGGCCACAACCCAGAAATGAGCTCCGGCACCCAGAAAGGAATCGTAACGGTGTCTGCCCGACACGCTGGCGAAGTGTCGAACGACCCTCGCCCCCCGGGGCCCGACGCGCGAAAGCCCTCAGGTGTCGGTACTTTCCTGGGGCTCTCGAAATCCTTTCTGGCGCTCAAGGCTACAGTAGGTCGGAAGAGCATAGCGTGAGGTCGGGCATGTCCTCCTACAGGCGGATCTGGGAATAAAAACCAAACATAGTCAAAACCGATAGTCCTAAACAACAGTCCCAAAGTCGTCCCCCGACTATTTAACCATTGTTGAAGATTCCTCCTGTAGAAGGCCATGCCCGACTTAATCATAGCGCAGAGGTGGCCTCTGGCGAGCGGCGTCTCACTGGGGGGGAGCAGGGGGAGGAGGAGGAGGAGGAGGAGGAGGAGGAGGAGGAGGAGGAGGAGGAGGAGGAGGAGGGAGGAGGAGGGAGGGAGGGAGGGAGGGAGGGAGGGAGGGAGGGAGGGAGGGAGGGAGGACGGGAGGGAGGGAGGAAGGAAGGAATGACGGGAGGAGAAGGACGAGGAGAAGCAGGAGGAGGAGGAGGAGGAGGAGGAGGAGGAGGATGAGGGAGATGGCCTCTGGCGAGCGGCTTCTTACTAGGGGGCGCAGGGGGGGGGGGGAGCCGGAGCCCCGCACAGCGCGCGGGGGCCGGTGCTGAACCGCACACTGCAGGGCCCAGCGCCCTCGGGAGAGATCCCGGAGGCAGGCCCGCACCGACTGTGCCTCTGGCGAAGGGCCCCTCTCGCACGCGTGGCCCCGCGGGAAGTGCCCAGGCCCCCCCCGCCCCAGATCGTCGGCGGCGAGCGCAGGAGACAGGTGCGAATGGCTCCCTGGAATGCGAGTTCTGGAGAGGGGGCCAGGGCTGGGGAGCCGGGCAGGCGACGAGAAGGACCCAGCCCCCCCCCCCATGATTAGCACCCCCCCATCGTCGGCGGCGAGCCAGAGGGGGGGGGGGAGTGACAAGGGCGGGGTCTTCTCAGAGGGCTCGGAGGTCCCTATCGGCCTCCTTAGGAGTCTTCTGAGCCTTCCCCGAAGACACACACACACACACAAAACAATTCCCCAAAGGCGCGAGGGCTTCTGAGAAGCCCCGCCGCCTTGGTGCTCACATACATGCATACCGACCTTGACATGCTTTCAAAACAAAAGACAGTTCAACAAGAGCAGCGTTCTCACAATATAAAAACGACGTTTCACAACAAAGCTTTCTTAGCCAGAAATGCCCCAGTAGCGATCAATACAAACCACAACAAGTTTCCCAGAACATGTGTCGGTACAGCCGGACCTGGGACAGAGCAACGGCCTTCAAGAACACGAGGCCCCCCGCCGGCCAGAACACACAGAGCACCCAAGGGTACCCTCCCCGGGATGCACGAGAACACCCCTCAGACACGAAAAACATGAAGGCACCCTCCCCGAACCGCCCTCGATCTTACACCTCGGCCCGACCACGGGGCTAGAGCCCGGCCAAAACGCTACAGTCAAAACTCTAATAGGGACGCGCGGCAAGGACGCAAGACCCTTGGAAGCCGAAGTCGGGATTTCTGGGGGCGGCGGACGACGAAAACCCCAAGGGCGCAACAGCAAGGAAGAACAAGGACGCAAGGGTACTCTAGATTTCGTAATAAAAGGGAGGGGGTCTGGACCTTCCAAGACAAGCCATTTCAGACCCCCCCCCGTGGGAGAACCCTCCAAAACATCGTCCCCAGACCCCCCCAGGCCCTCCAAGATAGCCTGGAAGAGACCCCCCCGAAATGAGACCCCCCTCCCTTGATTACGAAATCTGGAGCACCCCGAGCAAAGCCGCGCGGGTTTTTGACTGTACGTCCCTGCTCGAGCCCTGGGAAAAGGAGCCTCGAACACTCCCGGGGGCCCGCACCCTGCGGCCTCGCGGCACCTCGTGGGCCCGGGGCCCTCTCGGAGGGCGGCGCGGCCTCTCAGAAGCCCCTGCGCCTTCTGAGGAGTGCTTTGAAGGGGGCCTTGGGACACGCAAACAAAGACACGCAAACAAAAGGATCCCCCTATATTTTCCCATATGTTCTGGGCTTCTGTCTTCCCCCCACTGCCCATAGATTCATATGTTCTGAGAAATCGACGATGAATTGTGTCTGTGTGCTTTTTCTCCTCCTGATACTTGTTGTATGTGCGTGCGTGCGTGTGTGTGTGTGTGTGTGTGTGTGTGTGTGTGTTCGGGGGCGGCACAGAAAACTTGTCGGAAGGCCGATTGGGACTTCCGAGCCTTCTGAGGAGGCCTGCCCCCCCAGCTCACCGCCCCCCCGGGCTGGCCGCCGAGAGAGGACCCTCGACTCACGTCGGGCATGTCGTCCTACAGGCGGATTTTGGGGCGAAAAGATTGACACTAGTGCCAACCAAAAATATTCGCAAATAGCCCCCACATGTTTAAATATGTTTGGCTATGTTTGACATGTTTGACTATGCTTGAATATCTTGACATTCTTGACGTGCTGTAACATTTTAAACAGTCCTCCCCAGACATGCCCGACTTCGGTCGGGCATGTCCTCCTAAAGGCGGATGTTGGGCGAAAAGATTGAAAATAGTGCCAACCAAACATATTCAAAAATAGTCCCAAAAAATAGAACAATCCTCCCCTGACATTTTTGACTGTGTTTGAATACTCCTCCTGCAGAGGGCCGTGCCCGCCTGAGCCCTCGACCTCCCGGGGCCCTGTCGCCCTGCGGCATCACGACGTCCGGGGGCTCCAGGCGTGTCCGCGCACCCACCCCGGGGAGCCCCACATCCTTCGGGTCGGGCGAAAGGGGGGGGATAGCAAAGGGGGGTTTGAGAATCAGCTCACGTAGCTGATTTTCCCGGCTGTCTCCCCGTGAGCCCCACATCCCCCTAAGGTCTCAGAAGCTAGGAAAATTGATCGGATCGATTTCACAACACGAAGTTGCTTATATCGTCCATTTTGAGGCCCAGGCCTGGGCCGGGGTCCTTCGGGTCGGGCGAAAGGGGGGGATAGCAAAGGGGGGGTTTGAGAATCAGCTCACGCAGCTGATTGTCCCGGCGCCTCACGGCGCCGGGAGGCGGCCATGTATCGAGGAATGGGCCCCTCGGTGGGGCCGAAACCAGCTGCATGCAGCAGATTTCGTAACCCCCCCTTTCCCAATCCCCCCCTTTCGCCCGGCCCGAATCCTGGGCCCCGGGGCCGGTGCACACGCCACCCTGGCGGTGCCAGGGAGGCATCTGCACCGATCGCGGCTGGGCCCTGCATGTCGGCGGCGAGCGAGCGAGGGGGGGCATGCCTGTTGGAGCACCAGGACGGGCCGCCCCCTGGCCAGAGCACTTGCTCCTCGTACAGAGCTGCTGTTTGTTGACAGCCGCCCCCCGGGCCCCATGGAGGCCGAACGCTGAAAAAAAGAGTGGCGCGAATTCTTCCACCTCGTGATGGGGGGTGGCCTGGGTACTTCTGGTGGCAGTTCCGGGTTTGAGGTTCGAGGTCTTCGGACGCTTTCGTCGGTTCTCGGCGGTTTTCTCGCCTCGGGATGCCTGCCAGCAGCTGCCCCTCGCCGAGGGCGTTCAAGGAGTGCCCGCATCGTCCCGAACGGCCGCCGGAGACCCGAGTTATGACCCAACGACCAAATTTGGCGCCGGGCAAAGGAAATGAGAAGGAGAAGGCCGTCTCAAAGGCGGCGGGGCTTCTCAGAAGCCCTCGCGGCTTCTGAGAAGTGCTTTCTCTGTCTTCGAGGGAGGCCTGGGAAACTTCTCAGAAGGCCGATGGGGACTTCTGACCCCTCTGAGAAGCGCCGCTCCCTATCACTTCCCCCCCCCGGCACGCCGCCGAGTGGGCCCGGCCAGGATGCGCGCGCGTGGCCGTGCATTTTCATCGTCGCCGGACCTGTGCCTCCTCCGCCTCTTCGGCCTCGGACCCAGCGTCCTCCTGCTTCGCCCTGGCGGCCTTCTTTCGCTTCTTCTTCTTCTTCGCCTTCTTTCCGCCGTCCGCCTCCTTCCTCCTATCTCTTTTTGGCCTGGCAACGTCCTCGTCGCTTCCAGAGTCGCCGCTCCCGGCCTTTTTGCCCTTTCGCTTGGCTTTCAGGATGTGACGTGCCTTGGCCTGTGCGTCGCCTTTCTTTTTACCTTTCTCCTTCTTCTCTTTCCCACCATGCCAATCGTCCTTTTTTCCTTTCTTGCTACTCCTGCCGCGCAGTCACGGAATCCAAGCGAAAGAAACTGGCGTATTGCTAGACTCTGGAGGCAAGCACCGTGAAGACGGCCTGCGTATTGATGATGCCGACGTGAAAAAGCAGCACACAACATGCAGCCCCGCCCAACGACGACCTAGCCCCAGCACGTTTACAAGAGAAGGCATGCGGTAAGTACAGAGATCGTGCTACTAGACAGTGCGGGCGCGGCGGCAAGAAACCCTCGCAAGACACCCAACCCTGAGAACCCGTGCGCGAGGAGCACCTGAGGGGAAACCTGGAGCACACTGAACGCAGCAGCTCCTTCAACGGCTGCGGGAAGTCACCGCGCAGCGCGAAGAGCGAAGAAGCCCAGGATACCCTGACGAAAAGCAGATGGTTTCTCGTTGCGCGCTCCCACTGTACAGTAGGGCCCCGAACACCAGAGACCTTCCACAAGAGACCCGACCGTGAGACCCCAGGACGTCCATGGATGTTTGGCGTGGGCACACCGCGCTTTCCATCGCACCCTCGAAACCCAAGAAACCCATGGCAACCTGGAGGCACGCAGGGCGCTTCTTGGCATGGATCTCCACTGCACGACGAAGCCAAGGGGATTTCCTGGCCACGCCGAGACCCGGCCACGAAGAGCTCCCTGGACCTACGCCTAAGGAGCGGCCCGAAAACCGTAGCCCCTCCTGACCCCAGTGGCCATTCGTTCGGCGTCTTGATTGCAGGAGCTGACGAAGACCCCTCCTCCTCCTCCTCCTCCTCCTCCTCCTCCTCCTCCTCCTCCTCATCATCATCATCATCATCATCATCATCATCATCATCATCAGCATCATCATCATCATCATCATCATCATCATCATCATCATCATCATCATCATCATCATCATCATCATCATCATCATCATCATCATCATCATCATCATCATCATCATCATCATCATCATCATCATCATCATCATCATCATCATCATCATCATCATCATCATCATCATCATCATCATCATCATCATCATCATCATCATCATCATCATCATCATCATCATCATCATCATCATCATCATCATCATCATCATCATCATCATCATCATCATCATCATCATCATCATCATCATCATCATCATCATCATCATCATCATCATCATCATCATCATCATCATCATCATCATCATCATCATCATCATCATCATCATCATCATCAGCCATCATCACCACCACCATCTCACCACCACCACCATCATCATCGTCAACATCATCATCAGCATCATCATAATCATCATCATCAGCATCAGCATCATCCTCATCATCAGCATCATCATCCCATCCTCATCAGCATCAGCAGGAGCATCATCAGCAGCAGCATCATCACCATCATCATCATCATCATACTCATCATCATCAGCATCATCATGACATCCTCATCAGTATCAGCATCATTCCATTCGCATCAACATCAGCAGCATCAGCATCAGCATCATTTTCATCATCAGCATCATCATCAGCATCATCATCGTCGTCATCCTCGTCATCCTCTTCCTCCTCCTCCTCCTCCTTCTCATCTTCCTCCTCGTCCTCCTCCTCATCATCAGCATCATCATCAGCATCAGCATCATCATCCTCATCCCCATTCTCATCCTCATCCTTATCCTCGTTTCCCCTAATCCTCCGCCTCCTCCGCCTCCGCCTCCTCCTCGTTCCTCATTCTCCTCCTCCTCCACGCAGAGCAATTCGAGATCGCCGCTGCCAGACACTGGACTGTCGAGGGAAGGTGCGATGCAAGATGCACAAAGTTGCAAGAAGAGAAGACAAAGAGCATCCGTGTCACGATCCAGAGAACCAAGACAGCACCGGGAGAAGTCGTGGTCCGAAGCGCGCAGATGCGATGCGCGAAGAACGCAGGACGCGATGACAACGTTTCGTTGAGTTTCGCTTGAGGGTGTGACTCTACGGAAACGGAAGCAGAATCGCGCAAAACCAGCAACTGACCCTCCACTGAGGCGTTGCCGAAGAGGCGAGGCTCCACCGAGCCCTACCCCACAGAGGGGGGGGGGGAGATGAGGAAGGATACAAACAGATGTCCCGAACCGCTGCGCTGCTGGGCCAACGAGCGACGCTGCCATACTTCGATCTGGGGAGGCAAACCAAGAACTGCCGATGCCGCTGCTCCCCGGACCTCTCCCAGGGTGCGTCCTGACCAGGATCTCGAAGCGAATCCAGCGGCGGCGACGAGGGCATCCCAGGCTGCCCAAAACGAGGAAGAGGAGGGGCGGGTAGAGGTATGGGTACCTTTCCCCTCCTCTGACTATCTGGCCGCGCACGTTGCCTGGAGAGGCTCGAGCGCGGCTCCACCGATCCCTGCCGTCCCTGGATCTGAGGGCCTGCCACGTCTTGGCAGACGCTGCCCTGCGGAGCGCTGAGGCCCGCGCCCGACCTTCCACGAGACCACCTCCGCGCATCCTCAGAAGCCGCCTCCAGAAGCCAGAGAGGCCTCCTCCTCCTCCTCCTCCTCCTCCTCCTCCCTCCTCCTCCTCCTCCTCCTCCTCCTCCTCCTCCTCCTCCTCCTCCTCCTCCTCCTCCTTCCTCCTCTTCCTCCTCCTCTTTTTCTGACACCAGCAGGCCGGCGACAGGATAAGCTAGGAGATGCGCGGCGGCCTGCGCCGCTGGCACGGGGTGCCAGCCGCTGCTCTGAGGTCGGAAGGAAGCGAGGGACACCGGGAGGGGCAGGACTTGCACATCCTGGTGCTTGCTGTGCAAACCTTGCTTTGTCCTCCCCGTGCACGAGGAGGCTGAAACTCCTGCCAAAAAATAGGACTGCGAATCCTCCACACCCCAAGCCAATGGTCAACCCCGGCTTTTCCACCACACGTGCTGGCCGCTATCCTAGCCTGGCTGCCTGAACACGCTGGGGATGACGAGGGAGGGGGGAAGTCCCTGACTGTCAGGGTCTGCCAGGTCTTGGCAAAACTGCGCTGCTGGACAGAAGCCTTGCACTTTCTAGTGCGTTGGACTGTTAGCCTTACTTGGTCCTGCCCGTGCAGGAGCGGCTGACAAACATAGAATCGGGGGCGCGCAAACATGGAGTAGCGATCCATGGATTTGGCGCGCGGTCACCAAATCCACGGATCGGGGGAGGTGCCGTCCCCAAAGTGCGGCCAGGTCGCGTCTCACTCGGCGGCGGAAGTCCGCGATGTCCCCTGGAAGCGGGACCCGTCGCTAATCCACGCCCCCTTGATCCATGTTTGCGATCGCCTGACGGTAGAGGGAAACAATTAGTGAACACCCGCCCGTCCCCCAAAACTCAAAGTTGGCATGCGGGGGGGAGACTGCGGTCGAGGTGCAATTCATCAGACCCACCGCCAACTTTGAACATTGGGGGGAGGGGGAGGCGTTCACAGATGAATGTGGCATGAGTGTTCGCTATTTTTCCGAGGCCTGGATCATAGAGCCTAGCCTGGAAATCCTCCACTCACACACAGCCATCAATAGCCCCCGACCCCCGCCCCCGGTGGGTAGCTGCGGCGCCTGCCCTGGCTCAATGCGCAGCTGCGCCTGCCTGGCTCCACGCACGCTGGTGGGGGAGGCGAGAGAGGGGAGGCACGATCTCAAGGCTTCCGAAGATCGAAGATAAAGGATCGAGGACCCAGGATGGGAAAAAACGAGGCGGCCGGTTCGTCTCAGTTTGTGGCCTCTGGAATCCCGTTTCGGGCATCGGGGCTCTCAAAAAACACATCAGAATGAAACACAATTAGCCTGGCGAAGGAACCAACCATATGCAGTTGTGAGTACCGTCGTTGTGAGCATCGTCTTCGGTGGATCTCCTTTGGGGGCCACGAAGCGCGTGAAAGGGATGCCGAAATGTAGGCCGCCATGCGGGCGCTGCCGCTGGGGCCTTCGAGCATCGCGAGGGGAATGAAATGAAGAAGGGGTGCCAGCAACAGGGGCCACTGGGGCCGTCGGTGGAGCACCCTACGGCGCCACGAAACGTGTGAGGGGTGTGCCGAAATTGAAGGTGAGACCGCATGCAGGCGCTGCCAATGGGTTCTTCGGTGGAGCTCCATATGCGCCACGACATGTGTGAGGGGTTCGCCGACATGACAGGTGAAACCGCATGCGGGCGCTGCTATTGGGGCCTTGGGTGGAACTCCCTCTGGGGCCATGAAACGTGTAAGTGGTGCACCGAAATGGGGGTGGAACCGCATGCGGGCGCTGCCACTGGAGCCTTCGGTGAAGTTCCATATGGGGCCACGACGCGTGTGAGTGGTGCATCGAAATTGAGGGTGGAACTGCATGCGGGCGCTGCCACTGGAGCCTTCGGTGGAGCACCCTATGGGGCCAAGAATCGTGTGAGGGATGCACTGGAATGGGGGTGGAACCGCATGAGGGCGCTGCCCCTGGGTCCTTCGGTGGAGCTCCTTATGGGGCCACGAAACGTGTGAGGGGTGCGCCGACACAGACAGGGACATGCGGAGGGACAAAGCAAGGATACGATGGGAGGATGGAGAGGGAGAACGAGGAAGGAGAACACGGGGCGCTGTGACTTCAAAACAAGAGCCGAACACCATAGGATGGTGTGGAAACACCGCAGGGAAGGTGCAAGATCCGTCAGCATCGCATCGGGAGACCTCGGATCGGATCGGAGCGTACGTCGGATCGGGCCGCATCGGCATGGACCCGGAATCCAATCGGATAGGATGGCTGCGACAGGACGCAAAACTTGTTCCCAACCCTCGTTTTGAAGAGACAGCGCCCCGCGTTCCCGCATCATTCCTCCCTCTCCTCTTTCTTTCGGACGCCTCATGCCACGTACTATGACAGGCCTACAACCACGAAGTACATTTAAATCAACCGAGCACGCTTCCCATCCCTGCGTCCCAACCAAGCCCTCCCTCTCCTCCCTCATCCCATCCCTGCGTCTGCTCTCCGCACCAGTCAACAAGCTCGGCACACCCCTCACACGCCTCGTGGCCCCGTAGGGAGCTTCACCGATGGCCCACATATCAGCGGTCGCATGCGACCACCGCACCCCTGCTGGCACACCCCTCAACCGTTCACACACGTTTCGTAGGAACTCCACCGAAGCCCAAATGTCAGCGTTCGCACGCGCCCACCGCACCCATTGCAGCACACCCCTCTGACGTTTCGCGGCCCCATGGGGAGCTCCACCGACGGCCTCATTGGCTGCGTTCGCATGCGCCCACCGCGCTCATTGCGGCACACCCCTCACGCGCTTCGTGGCCCCATAGAAGGCTCCACCACGGCCAAAATGCCAGCGTTCGCACGCGCCCACCGCACCCATTGCAGCTCACCCCTCTGACGTTTCGTGGCCCCATGGGGAGCTCCACCGACGGCCTCATTGGCTGCGTTCGCATGCGCCCACCGCAGCCATGATGGCACACCCCTCACGCGCTTCGTCACCCTATAGGGAGCTCCTCCGAATGCGTTGCATAGAACGATGGTGCTCAGCGCTGGATACGGTCGAGCCCTTCGCCAGACTAATGTTGTTTCGAGCTGCGGCTCCTGACCCAGGCTGGAGTAAAGGTGAGCACACACGGTGTGGCACTACCGCTCCTGGCCGCTTTCGCGGAGCCGTGGGCGGTGGAAGCACAACAAAGGACGCCCTGCTACAAGGAGGGGGCGAGGGAGGAGGAGAAAGGACGAGGAGGAGGAGGAGGAGGAGGAGGAAGGACGAGGAAGAGGAGGAGGAGGAGGAGGAGGAGGAGTAGGATGGACGAGGAGGAGTAAGATGAGGAAGTGGGAGGGGAAAGCTGGACAGCTGTAAAAAGATGACTGCTCCGACAATGTGCCAACAAAAAAGGGCAGCGCGCATCACAGCGCCACGCGCGCGAGCGCGTGAACCCCTGCGCTCGCAGGAGAAGGGCAAGGAGGAGGAGGCAGAGGACGAGAAGGGGACGGAGGAGGAGGAGAATGGGGAACCAGGGCAGCTGCAAAAAAGAAGACTGCGCCGAAGACGGGCTGGGATCCCCGGGGCAGCGCGCATCACAGCGCCGAGCGCGCGAGCGCGTGCACCCCGGCACTCGCGGGAGAAGGAGGGGAGGACGAGGGGAGGCAACTGACGGTCATGCAAGCCTCGGCCCGCATCACATCGTCGGAACATCGGAGTCGAGTCCGCTCGGGCCGGCCGAAACCAATATCGGATCGGACCGATCGGGCCAGGGCAGACCGCGCGCGGAGGGGCTCCTGGTCTTCTTCCTGTGGCGCTGACTTCGCTCCGCCTCCGGGCTGCGCAGGCGAGAAGAAGGATCTGCCAGCAACCAGGTCCTCCTCAACGCCGTCCATCCTGCCCTCGCCCCTCTCACCCAGCATCCTCCCTCCTCTCGCCCTCCCCCTCCCCCCTCCTCCCCCTCCCCCCTCCTCCCCCCTCCCCTCCCCTCCCCCACCCCTCGTCCTCCCCCTCCTCCTCCTCCTACTCCGCCCCTCCTCCTCCTCCTCCTCCTCCTCTTCCTCCTCCTCCTTCTCCAACCCAGATTCGCTCCCTCGCCCCCCGCTCCTCCCTTCCTCTGTCGTCCCTCTCTCTCTCGTTCCTCTCCCCTTTCTCCCCTTCCACCCTCTCCCTCCTCCCTCCCTCCCTCACGCCTGTCTTGCCATCTCTCTCCTCCTGCCCCTGCCCCCCATCCTCCCAGCGAGAACGGAACGGGCCCTGCGGGAAGCGAGCCCTGGGGAACCCAGAATCGGCGGCCAGCCTGGGGGGAAGTCCCCAGCCTGCTGAGCAGTTATCAAAGCCCTCCCCGAAGGCACAGAAAACTTCTCTGAAGGCCGGAGGGCTTCTGAGAAGTCTAGCCGCCTTCTGAGAGGGCCTTCTCTTTCTCACTTCCCCCCCTTGCTCGCCGCCAACAAAAGGTACCGATGCCGCGACTCACTGGACCTCTCCCCGGGTGCGTTCGAACCAGAATTTCGAGGAATCCAGCAGTGGTGACGAGGACCTCCCGGAAGGCCCGAGGAGGGGAAAACGAGGGAAGGGTAGCGACTCTCGGTACCTTTTCCTCCTCGGAGGTCCTGGATCCCAGGACCCTTTTCCCTGGGGCCAGCTTTCATCCTGAGTGATTTTGAGACGGCCTCGGAGCTCAAGGAGGACAGGGGAGGCGAGGAACGGCGAAGACTGAGGGCAAAAGCTCACTGAAGGTAGACATGGCTCGAAGGCAAACTATCCTGCTCAACGAATGCAAGGTGCTTCGCAATGATGCTCGTCCAAGGCAACAAAATGCTCCAGGACGCGTTTCGTCTCGGGACGTTTCCCTCAGGACCCCATGCCTCGGCGACAGCCGCCTCCCCTCCTCGCGTGCAGGCTGGGAGCGGGACGGACATTCGGCCGAGGCTACCCAGGGCGAGATCCCTGGACGACCCTACACAACGATTGCATTCGGGGGTCCGCAGGGACTTCTTGGTTCGACGCGGGGCCCCCATCCCTGGTGCGCGGAGCGCGCCATAGGCAGCGCCGCAGGGGCCGACAGGAATGAGGGAGAGGAGAAGGAGGGAGGATGACTACCTGCCAGACCACCCCAACCCAACCCGAAGACCCGAATTTCGGGTTGGGGGGGGTAAGGGTTCCACGCGTGTTTTTTCGATGTTTCCCGAACCCCCCCCCACTAGAAATCGAGGGCAAATCTGAGCCTTCGGGTTGGGTTGGGGTGGTTTGGTGGGTGGTGACGAAGGGCATACGAACAAAAATGACAGACTGCACAAGCATCAACGTGCGCATGCCCATAGGGGGTGTCGTGGGTCGGCGCTGGACCCGGTCCCTGGCGCGCGGAGCGCGCCAGAGGCGCCGCAGGGGAGGAGGAGGGGGAGGAGACGGAGGAGGAGGAGGAGGAGGAGGAGGAGGAGAGGAGGAGGAGGAGGAGGAGGAGGAGGAGGAGGAGGGGGAGGGGGAAGGGAGGAGGAGGGAGGGGAAGCACGACGACGACGACGAGACGGAGGGCAGCCAAGAGCAACAGCAAAAGGCCGCATCGACAAGAGTATCCGGAACCCCGCGCGGGTCCTGCGCCGACGCCGGACGCCTCTGCCCAGGGGCGCGCCGAGCGCGCCAGGGGCGGCGCCCGCGGCGCCATCAGGGGAGGGGTCCAGCCCAGATCCAGGGGATACAATCAAAAACCCTAATAAGGACGCGCGGTAAGGACGCAAGACCCTTGGCAGCCGACGTTGGGATTTTTGGGGCGGCGGACGACGAAAATCCCAAGGACGCAAGAGCAAGGAAAAGCAAGGACGCAAGGACGCAAGGGTACCCTGAGCAAAGTCGCGCGTCCTTATTAGGGTTTTTGACTGTATGCGCGGACCCCCGAATGTTCATGCATCTGCCGCTCCGGAATATTCATAGCGCTCTTGCCCTGATCGGGTACCATTGACATCATGCCACTGGCAACGGCACTGGCAGTGTCATACTCAGCCCCCGGCAGCCGCGAGGATGTCTGGGGTCGTCACGCTTCGAGGCCCAGGAGGATCGAAAAGGAGGAGGACGCATTAGGAGATTGAGGAGGGCGAAGGAGGATGAGTCGATGGACGATGGCTCTTTCGACGACGGCGACGGCGACGCTGACGACGACAGGGAGGAGGCAGGAGGAGGAGGAGGAGGAGGAAGAGGAGGAGAAGGACCAGTGCAAACTGAAGACGCATCAACGATGTGGCAATAGACCCCCCCTCCTAGTTCCCTCTTCATAAACCCCTGCGAGAAAGTATGTCCACTACGGGAAGTGCCTCATCGGAAGGCAACCGTCTGAAAATCTTCAGACATGCCACAACAACATTCCTGGGATTTAAGCGCCAAGAAGCAACGTTACTGTTGCGTCCTGGCAGTCCTAAGTCGTGCCAGATCATCATTCCTGAGACTTCAACACAACGAATCAACATGACCGTTGCGTCCTAGCAATCCGAAACCGCGTCAGGATCCCATATCTGGGACATCGCCCATACGAATCTTGAACTGCTGCAAACGCAACGAACGTGGCGCTACGGCGAAAAACACATGTTGAAAAAGAACTGCCTCCACGCTTCAGACGAATGCGCGCAACACTAAAATGTCCTCCCTCCTTGAAGCTGAACTCGTAAGACGAATGCGGGCGGCACGCAAGCGAAGGCCACATGTTGAAAACGGCCTGCCCTCCATCCGTGAAACGGCTGCCAATTGTAAGTCGAGTGTGCGCGGCGCTAAAGCGAGAACCACATGTTGAAAACGACCAGCCCTCCATCCGTGAAACTGTTGCGAAGTTCAGAATCCAGGATCAGAAATGCCGAAGACATCTCAGGTGAAACGCCCGACCCGCCCTACCGACACGCCTGGGGTGCGACAGAGAAGGGTTAAGCGTAAGGAAAAGGATGGAGAAGGAGGGGGGAGGGAAGGGAACGGGGGGAGGAGGGCGTGGGGCGCGGGGAGGAGGAGGGAGGAGAGGGAGGAGGAGGAGGAGGAGGAGGATGGATTAAAGAAACGACAAAAAGGAATAGGATAAGGAATGAGGAGGAGGAGGAGGAGGAGGAGGAGGAGGAGCCCAGAACCTCCAGGATGATAGCGACGTCGATGGTGTTGCTGGTGACGATGGCGGCGGCGATGGCGGCGGCGATGGCGGCGCACAGAGGAGGATCCAAGAGGAGGAGGAGGAGGAGAAAGAGGAGGAGGAGGAGGAGGAGGAGGAGGAGGAGGAGGAGGAGGAGGAGGAGGGGGAGAAGGATGAATGATGAGGAGGGAGGAGGGAGGGAGAGGAGGAGGAGGTGGAAGAGGAGGAGGAGGAGGAGGAGGAGGAGGAGGAGGAGGGGGAGGAAGAGGAGGAAGTGGAGGAGGACGAGGACCACGAGGAGAATGACGAGGACGACGAGCTGGACCAGAGACCCCAATCCCTAGCGCTGGAGCACGCCCACTCTAGAGAATCCGCGCGGACCTCTGGATTTTTTGCTGTTCGCTCACGAGGAGGAAGATGAGGTGGAGGAGGCGGATGAGAAGAAGGAGGAGGAGGCGAGGAGGAGAAGGAGGCCAGGAGGAGGGGGAGGAGGAGAACAGGAGGAGGAGGAGGAGGAAGGGATGAGAGGAGGGGGAAGAGGAGGAGGAGGAGAACAGGAGGAGGAGGAGGAGGAGGAGGAGGAGGAGGAGGAGGAGGAGGAGGAGGAGGAGGAGGAGGAGGAGGGAGGAGGAGGAGGAGGAGGAGGAGGGAGGAGGAGGGAAGCTCTGGGGACACAGAAACAGACCGACGCCACTACTTACTCCCCAGACCTCTCCTGTGGCGGGCTGCTCACCAGGAGCCGAGGATAGGCTGCCCTAAGGAACCCAAGGTAAGGACCGAGGCACCTTTGCCCCACAAGTTGAACTTCGACTTCCCGTGGAACACCTCAGGACAACCTGAGGCACGCTGCGAAACGATCAAGGGACACCGAGCCCCTCCCCAACGAACAGGTTCCTTCTTCGGCGCCCCGACCGTGTAGATGCTACTCCTCTAGCGCTCTCCCAGACATCCGACGATGTCATGCTCTGCGCAGCCCGCGGCGACAGGGAAACATGGGCCCCTTCTTCCCATGGGGCCGGCTCTGCGTCACCGACCCTTTTTGAGGGGGGAACGGTGGGGAGGGGCCAGCTCAGGTCCTTCTCAGTCTTTGAATGAGAAGGAGCGAGGGAGAGGGAGAGAAAGAGAGAAAGAGAGAGAGAGAGAGAGAAACAAAAGAGAGAGAGAGAGGGAGAAAGAGAGAGAGAGAGAGAAGCAAACCAAAAACACTGTGAGAGAGAGAGAGAGGTCTGCCTCGATTCAAGGATCTCACCGCCCCGCCCGTGCCAGCTCAGGGAGGGGAAACGTCGAGCTCGAGCAGGCGATGTATACATCGAGCATCGCCGATCAGCGATAGGCCACCGATGGTGGTCCGCATGCTCCCGGGCGGGGTGGGCCGTCTCGCCCACCGTCGGCGATGCATGGGCGACGGGGCGTCGATGCGCCCCCCCACCCCCCGAGCCCGCTCGCCCCTGTCGCGGCCCCTGGCCTGTCCGCGCGGCCCGAGGCCCCGACAGCGACGGGATTGGCACGGGGGAAACGCGGGTCCTGAGGGAAACGGGTCCTGATGAGGAGGAGGAGGAGGAGGAGGAGGAGGAGGCAGAGGCAGAGGCAGAGGAGGAGGAGGAGGAGGAGGAGGACGAGGAAGGCGGAGGAGCAGGCGGGGGGCCTTCCACCCGGAGGAGATCTCCCTCCTGAGCCCCCTTCCGACGGTCCCTGGGGCCCGCGGAGGGCTCCGAGGAGCCCGAGCGCGGCAAAGAGAAAGCTCGGGGGCCCGCTTCCCTCGGGACCCGCCTCCCCCACGGCGACCCGGCGAAGCCAAAAAAAAACGACAGGAAAGACGCCGTGGCCGGATGAGAAAGGAGCACGGCATGTCGGCGGAGGCAGGGGCCGCGCGGGCAGCCTCGGAGGGGCAGGCCGCGGCGCCCTCGAGAGACAGGGGCCGCTCTTGCGCGCAGCCGGGGGACGACGGGGGAGGGGGAGGGGCGAGGAGGGAGGATCGAAAAGAGAGTAAGGGCCGCTCTTGCGCGCACCCAGGGGATGACGCAGGAGGGAGGGACGCGAGGAGCCAGGATCGAAGAGAGTAAGGGAGCGAGGGAGGGAGCGAGGGAGTGAGGATCAGGATCAGGATCCGAGCTCCGGAAAACGCGTGAAACCAGGCTCGGAGGGAAAGCCCAGGAAAGGGTTCGGGCTCGGCGCAGGGGTGCCTCCAGAGCTTACGCCGAAGGCTAGCGTCCGAGAGAGGGAGCAGGCGGAGGGAGCAGGCGGAGGGAGGAGGAGGTGGAGGGAGGTGGAGGGAGGAGGAGGAGGAGGAGGAGGAGGAGGAGGAGGAGGAGGAGGAGGAGGAGGAGGGAGAAGGCGGGGCGACGGCGGCGAGAAGGACCAACAGAGACCCGCGCGCATCTCCGCGTGCTCGTGTGCTGCGCAGACTTCCTGCCCCGCGCCGGGCGGGGCGCCTCCTCGCTGCTGCCCCGGGAGCTCGAGCGCGACGCCGGCTGCGAGCTGGACGAGGCCCCGCCGCTGCTGCTGCTGCTGCTGCTGCTGCTGCTGCCAGCCTTCTGCTCGCCAGCGGCGGCGGCCTCGCGGCGCGGCGGAGAGGACTCTGGAGCTCGGCTGGGCGAAGCCTCGGGCCTGGAGCTGCTGAAAGGTAAGCTGAGCAGCGCTGCTCTCGGCTAGGCTGAGCCTTGGCTGCCAGGCAAGCTGAGCCGGGGCTGAGCAGAACTGAGCCGACGTAAGCTGAACCAAGCTGAACTGGGGACGACGGGTCCTGCATCAACAAAAAACAGCGGGACCCCTGCAAAGACCAGGCCAGTCGCCGCGCTGGTTGGCTGGCGACTGTTGATGGGCGCCCCTCGCTGTCGTCTCCGTCAGACCTCCTCGCGTCGTGAAGAGAAGCATTACCCGAGACGTAACCCGACCCCTTCTCCAAGCGAGACGACCAGTTGTATGAGCACACCATACAAAAGCACACATCGCGAAATATGCACGATCTGCGCTGAGCTACACTACTCTGTGCCTCCCAGGAGTCCTCCACAATGGCGTCCGCTGCGCAAGTCGGAGACCCCGAGGGAGCCGCGAGGTCTCGAACATGATCCGCGCGGGCCCCCCCACCTCCGCCGTGCCCCCCCGAGGAGCCCACGAACATGGCGACCGCTGCGCCGCTCGCAAACCCCGTGGGAGCCGCGAGGCCTCCCGGTGATCCGCGCGGGCCCCCGCCTCCGCCGGGGCCAGTGGTGGCGGCTGCGCAGCTCGCGGCCCACGGCCGAGCCGCGAGGCCCCCGAGCGCTCTGCGCTGCTCTCGGCACCTCCGCCGCGCCTCCCGGGCGCCCCCCAAAAGAGGAGGCGCCCGCTGCGCGCGCGAGGCGCGAGCCTCCGGGCCCCCCCCGCCGCCGGGCGCGCGTGCGCAGGGGGCGGGGGCGGGGGCGGCTGCGGGGAGCGCTGGGGGCGCCAGGGGGGGGGGCACGTGCCCTGGGACGTCGTCGACTCCGTCGGGCCAGCACGCAGTGACGTCCAGCAGGGACTCGGTCACAAGGAGCCATCCACCGGAGACCAGACCCTGAGGGGCCCCAAGAGGTCCGTTCATGCGTTGGTGCGGGAACGTCGCGCTTTCGAGAGGAAAACGATCGAAACTCAAGAAACCCAAGGCACCCACCCAAGGAACCCTTTGGGAGGGGACCTAAGTTAGGAGGACCAAAAAAACTAGTGATAGGAGGTCTTTTCTGCAGATGCATCAGACCAAACCAGCCAGAGCTATGATCCCAAATGAACAAAGGGAACCTCAGTGAGGCCACGTCTTC
>CAUYUJ010020985.1:64776-89776 GCA_963575745.1 Prorocentrum cordatum | reverse complement strand
CCTCCCTCCCCTCTCCTCCCGCTCCTCCTTATCCTCCCTCTCCTCCCTCCCCTCTCCTCCCTCTCCTCCCTCTCCCTCCCTTTCCTCCTTCTTCCTCCCTCTCCGCCCTCTCCTCCCTCTCCTCCTTCTCCTCCCTCTCCGCCCTCTCCTCCCTCCTCCTCCTCTCTCCCTCTCCTCCCTCTCCCCTCTCTTTCCTCCCTTTCCTCCCTCTCCTCCCTCTCCTCCCTCTCCTCCCTCTCCTCCCTCTTCTCCTCCTCTCCTCCTCCTCCCTCTCTCCCTCTCCTCCCTCTCCTCCTCCCCTCTCCTCCCTCCTCCTCCTCCTCCTCTCCTCCTCATCCTCCTCCTCCTCCTCCTCCTCCTCCCCTCCTCCTCCTCCTCCTCCTCCTCCTCCTCCTCCTCCTCCTCCTCCTCCATTTTCCCCCCTCTTCCTCTAAATCTGGGCCCTCCGACGGAGGCGACGACGGGGGCGAATAGCCCAGGGGAGAACCACACATGCATCCGAGGGCGCCGATGGTCCACGTTTTCGGCGAGGCTCCTGGAGGGATGCGTGCAACGCCCACCCCTGGGGGTATTCGACCCTTGCCGTCGCCGCCGCCCCCACGCCTGGGCAGCCGCCGTAGCCGTGCATCATCCCCGCGGCCCCGGCCGGCATCCCGTGCATGCCAGGCATCATCGCCATCGGCATGCCTGGCCCCACCCGCCGGCAGGGAGGGGGAGCAGGATGGGCAGCGGCAGGGGGCGGCAGCGGCGTGCCCCCGGGAGGAGCAGGGTGGGCGGCGGGGGCGGCGGAAACGGCAGGCGTGCACACTGTGGAGCTCGGCCGCGAAAAGCCACCCGCAAGGAAAGCCCAGCCCAGAACCCTGAGGATTCCGACCACTTGGTGTGGCACGGGAGCCTCTGGATGCTGATCGGTTAGCTCCTTCGCGCCCGAGAGCCACGGTAGGATCTGTCCTGCCGATCTGGCCCACGGGCCATCGAAGCGCGCATCGGCCCCACCGTCCCTCGTGTGATTCCAATCTCTTCCGCCAGGTTCCGCCTCTGCTCCCTGTCTGGCCCGTTGCGCGTGGAATTTCTTTTCTCGCCCCAAGCTCCCCGCGGACGTATGGTTCGACAAGGCCGTTTGATCATTTGAGCTACGCGATCTACCGCTGCGCGAAACGAAGATACAGCATCATCATTCGATCCATATCAAAGTAGTCCGTGGGAACGTCTGCGTCCCGGCCAACATCCGCGCAGCTGATGCTGCTGCCCGCCGCGCCGCGCACGACGCGATCCATATCAAGACGACGGCCGCGCCATCGTTGACGGAATCGACGGCCAGCGGCGTTTGACTGCAAATCGCCACATTCATAATGTTAACCGTGAGCGACGGCTCTAAACCCAGCCTGTCCGGATGTCAGCGACGCCTTGCTCTTCAAGTTTCCGCCCCCCAGAACTTTAGCTAAGCGGTCAAGTTAAATTTCAATATCTCCCACAGCATCAGCGAAGCCGCCGAACTCAATTTATCAACCCCCCCAAAACATCAGCGAAGCCGCCGAGCTCGACAACTACTTCAACTGCCGCGCAGAAGACCTACAAGCCTCGGCAAAGCTTCGCGACATGCTTCTGACCTGCATCGCCGCAGACAAGTAGCTTCGCGATGGCGACCTACTCCAGCAGGTTTGGAAGATCGCGGACGCCGCCATGAAGACGGAGTGCTCCGAGTAGAACTAGCTCGGCGCCTACAAGACGCTTCCGCCAAGGGAGTTTGAGGAGCTGCTGCGCCGCCACCCTGGAATGTGACCCGCGGGTACACGATGGGATCTCACCAGCAGAAGGACAGCCCCGCCCGTCGCCCACGGATACCAGGGGGGCAACTCTCAGATCAGAACGGACGCGCCGACGGGATCGCGCGACCCCTCGCACCCCACAATGACCGCGGCCGCCCAGACAGGGTGGGACCCACCGCCCTGCGACGGGATGACGGCCCACCTAAAGTCGGGCAGCATCGAAAGGTTCCTGCCCCCGCGGATGCCGGCGAAGAACCCGCCGCTGGGCATGCGCCCCAGCGAGATCGCGGCGGCCACGGGCGCCATCCACCGCGCCCGAGACGCAGGCAGGTTGGCATCGGCACCTCCGCGCTCAAAGTGGCTCGAGAAACGCCTCTATAATGTCACGATGGCAAGGCCCTTGCCGCCATGATTTGCTCGCGCGAAGACGACTCCCAGATTGCGCGGCGCCGCGCGTCCGCCACGTGGAACTCCGCCATAAACGCGCCTGAGAAAACGCTGCACCTCTAGAAGACCGACTGCATCATCAAGACAGCGGCCGGTCCATCGCCAAGACGGACGACGCGTTCCGGGTGGTCCAAGCCACCGCCGCGTCGCAAGCGGGCCGCGTCGAGCTCGCCGCCAAACAAGCACGACCAGCCGACGAGCGCCTCACTCCAGCCGAGTCGAGCTACAGGCACACACTCGGACAGCTGCTCTGGTTGGCAGCACGGGCGAGGGTGGACATCGCATCCCCAGTGGGCTTCGCAGCCCGCCGCACCAACGTCGCCAGTGGCCGGCGACAAGACTCCCGACATGACGGTTGCCTACGCTCACGCACCGGCCAATTTCGCCACCGTGCTGAAGCGAAACGCCGTCGACAGGTAGACGCGCGCAACCGCGTGTTTGCGCAGCGCCGCCTTCGCCAGCGCGAACGGGGCCTGGAGTCAGGGGGGCACGCTGATGGGCCTAATCCATTGGCCGCCAGACGCGGCAGGGGGGCGCCATGACCTGCCTTCGCCCGTTGCCCAGCATTCTGGCGCGAGCAAGAGATCAACAAAGTCAGCCCTCGCGGCAAACGGGCTGCGCCGCGCTCGAGGGGGCCAAGATAAACGCGCGGCTCCGACAGCTACTCGCCGAGGCCTACATTCGGAAGAAGCCGCTGAAGGAGATCGAGATCCCGAGCCCCAGACCCCAGGCAAACTCTACAGCGACAGCCACGGCCTCGTCACCCACATTAATGCCGACGCGGCCAGTCCGCGGGCAAGCGCATCCGCGTCGTCGCCTCGATGTTCAAGGGGGCCGCGCACCCGCGTGGCACCTGGCGCCGCACTTGGATCCTGACTTGGCCCATGGTCGCCGACGCGCTCACCAGTGGAGCCTGGCGCGATGAAACCACTTTTCGGAACCCACAATCACGGCTTCGGCACAGGCCAGCCCCGCGCGGCGATGCCAGCATCCACGCCGCTGAACTGCATCGGAACGGTCACGGGGCAGCCGACGCCATCACCCACGCCCGGGCACACCATGGATTTGGCCACATACTGGTACGATCATGATTACTGCACGATGCGATTCGCGCTCCTCAGGGCATCATGATGGGAGTCAACCTTACTGCCAGGCCTGCCACGAACATTCGAGTCGAAGGTCCGAGGCGAACACCGCGCGAAGGGTGGGCGCCATCGTGGACGGGCCAACAGCGAAGCAAAAACTACCGCAGCCTCATCATCGACAGCACGCCCTACGAGAGCCCGACGCACTCCAGACCCGGACGAGCCGATGACCCCGAAGACGGCTGCAACGCCAGCTGTATCCACCTCAGCGAACTCAGCCCCAGATGCGGCTCAGCCGCCTTCGACTGCATCACCATCTACACCGATGACCGTTCCCATCTTAACTTCGGAAAGCATCGTTTCGTGGAAACGATCGACGCCCACCGCGCCTTCCGTAGAGCTCAACTCGTGCGCGCAAAATGACGTTCACGACGTTCGCGCGGGGCACAAGCCGCACAGCGTCTTCACCACGCACCGAACATGCAGGAAGCATCAAACTCCAGGACGCCCGATTTCTCGTCGCTTCACTACAGTCAGTCCAAGGCCAGACGAACACCCCTCAAGAATACGAGACCCTCCGTCGGCCAAACCAGGCAAAACTTCAAAGGACATCCTCCCCAGGATGCACAATGACATCGAAAACGCGAAGAACACGAAGGCACCCTCCCCGAACCGACCTCGATCTTACACCTCGGCCCGACTCTACTCACTCCGATGGGACGCCGAGATCAGCTGAAGACAGATCACGGGACAGCCCAACGCAAGCCGAGACGCAAGGCCAAGTCTCCAAAACCAACGACAGCGAAAGAAGGCGTGCGCTGGATATCTCACTAGCTTCGCGCGCGCGACTGAATACAGAACATGCCGGTCGATTCGTATTTTCTAGAAAGTAACTGGGGCACTGATACCCGATATCTATCCGCATTGCCGATATCCGTATTGCCAGCACCCGATACCCGATAAGTGCACACTGCTGCCACGCAGCAGTGATAACGACCTCCTGGCTTTATTTAGAATTACAAAGCAGTAAGAACCATGAACCCGCATATTGAAAATTGCTTGTCCATCATTCTGCGCAGCTCATCCAGCAAAAGCCAGAGGCGCCCTGTTGAGAGCCGAGCTAAGCCGTTGGCCCACCCACCCCCGTGCTCGGTGTTTTCCCGCCGTGGATCAAGCGAGCGCCATCGACAGAACTGTCCGTGCCCGGCCGACCTGGCTCCAAGAGCGCCCGTGCAGGAGAAGCGTGATCCCAGCCACTTCCGGCAGCGTCTGATTCTGCTCCGCGTCTGGCCCGCTGCGCGCGCCCGGACTTTCTCGCTCCAGACTCCCAGCGAACGCTTGGCTCGACGAGGCCCCAGGTCACTTGAGTTTTGCGATCTCTCGCCTGCGCGAGACGAGGATAAGGCATCAAGCTATCCATCTCACACCTTGGACCCGCAGGGGGAAGGTTCGCAGGTCGTCGCAAAAGCAGGAGGACGACGAGGGAATGGAACGGAACGGAACCTGAGGCGGACCGGTGCCCGCGTTGCCGCCGCGGCGGCAGCTGCTCAGCCACTGCTTGGCAGCTGCGGACGACGAGGGGAGGGGCGAGACTGCAGGGAGGCCTCCCAAGTCAGGTCCCCCAGGGGTCGTCGGAGGTACCCGAGGGCCTCCGGAGGTCTCCAGAGGTTCCCAGCCCCTGGGGGGGCCTGGGAGTCTCTCCCTTCGAAAGACCTCGCCCCTCGAACTTCCGGGGAAGATGACAAGGAGGAGGAGAGGAGGAGGAGGAGGAAGTGGAGGAGGAGGAATAAGAGGAAGAAGAAGAAGAACAGAAACGAGAATGACGACGAGAAGGAAGAAGACGACGACGACGAAGGCAACAGCGACGGGGACCGCTTGAACCTCCCGAGGCCGTCAAAAGACCGCTCGGGGTGCAAAGCCAGCCCCTGGGAAGAAGTCCAGACATCCGGGGATCCACGCTGTGGAAAAAATACGGCGACGAGAATCTGGGACTGAAGAACCGAAGACATGATGACCGAGGAGAGGGCATCATCATCACCATCATCATCATCATCATCATCATCATCATCATCATCATCATCATCATCATCATCATCATCATCATCATCATCATCATCATCATCATCATCATCATCTTCATCGTCATCATCAGCATCCTAATCCTGAACCTCATCGTCATCCTCATCATCATCACCACCACCACTAGCATCGCCACCATCATAATATCATCATCATCATCATCATCATCATCATCATCATCATCATCATCATCATCATCATCATCATCAACCTCATCATCATCACCATCATCATACCTTCCATCATCATCATCATCAGCAGCAGCAGCAGCATCCTCGTCCTCAATATCCTCAATATCCTCATCATCCTCATCGTCATCATCATCATCATCATCATAATCATCATCATCATCATCATCATCATCATTATCATCATCATCATCATCATCATCATCATCATCATCATCATCATCATCATCATCGTCATCGTCATCGTCATCGTCATCGTCATCGTCATCAACATCACCATCATCATCAACATCATCATCAACAGCATCATCTGCTTCATCACAGTATTTCATGTTCATCACCGTCATCATCATCAGATTCATGATCATCAGTATCATCAGCATCAGTATCATCATCATTATCAGCAGTATCAGTTTCACCATCATCATAGTCATCCCCATCATCAGCAGCATCATCATCCTCCTCATCCTCACCATCATCCTCATCATCATCCTCGTCATCATCACCATCATCATCACCATCATCACCACCACCACCACCATCCACGTCATCATCATCAGCATCATCAGCAGCAGCGTCATCAGCATCATCATGATCAGCATCATCATGATGATCATCATCATCATCATGATCAGCATGATCATCATCATCATCAGCATCAGCATCATCATCATCATCATCATCATCATCATCATCATCATCATCATCATCATCATCATCATCATCATCATCATCATCATCATCTGCATCATCATCGTCACCATCATCATCATCTGCATCCTCATCATCATCATCATCACCATCATCCTCATCAGCATCCTCCTCCTGATCATCATCATCCTCATCATGCTCCTCATCCTCATCATCATCATCACCATGATCAACATTTCCATCCTCATCATCATGATCAACACCGTCCTCATCCTCGCCATCCTCATCATCCTCATCATCAGCATCGTCCCCCTCATCATCATCATCATCATCATCATCATCATCATCATCATCATCATCATCATCATCATCATCATCATCATCTTCATCATCACCATCATCAGTATCAGCATCATCACCATCTGTATCATATTAATAAGAGTCATCATGCTCACCAGCGTCATCATCATCAACATCATGATGCTCGTCATCATCATCATCATCGTCATCGTCATCAGCATCATCGTCTTCACCTGCCTATGGATCATGATCTTCATCTTCAAACTCATCTTCATCTTCATCTTCATATTCGTAGTCATAATGAGCACCTTCATCACCACCCCCATCACCAGATTCATCACCATCAACATCATCACCACCACCATCATCCTCATAGTCCAGAGAGCGTCTTCTGTGTACGCTTCACTGGTAACAAAACCCAACCTCACCCGCTCTGAACCCCCCCCTCCCCGCATCGAAATCTACCCCTCCTCTCCGGAACCCCTGCGCCCCCCTCCCAAGCGAAGCCCCCACCCCCAACCCCTTCCCCCCACCCCCAGTTCCGAAAGTCGGAAGGGGGTTCAACCCCTTCACCTTCATCGCCGCGTCGTCACCGTTGCTGGCGCCCAGCGTCGGCAAGGCTGGGGCGGGAGTTGTCTTCGGCGAGTTGGTGGGGCGGGCGGGCGACACCCGTCGTCGTCCTCCTCCTCCTTCTCCTGCTCCTCCTCCTCCTCCTCCTCCTACCCCTCCTCCCCTCTTTCTCCTGCTCCCCCTCGTCCTCCTGCCCCTCCTCCCCTCTATCTCCTGCTCCCCCTCCTCCTCCGTCTCCTCCTCCTCCTCCTCCTCCCCTCCTCATCCTCCTCCTCCTCCTCCTCCTCTCCGCCTCATCCTCCTCCTCCTCTTCCTCCTCCCCTCCTCATCCTCCTCCTCCTCCTCCTCCCTCCTCCTACCCTCCTCCTCCTCCTCCTCCTCCTCCTCTCCTCCTCCTCCTCCTCCTCCTCCTCCTCTCCCCTCCTCCCCCCTCCTCCCCTCCTCCTCTCCTCCTCCTCCTCCTCATCCCTCCTCCTCCTCCTCCTCCTCCTCCTCCTCCTCCTCCTCCTCTCCTCCTCCTCCCCTCCTCTCCTCCCCATCCTCCCACCCTCCTCCTCCTCCCCTTATCCTCCTTGCTTCCTCCTCCTGCTCATTCTCCTGCTCCTGCTCCTGCTCCTGCTCCTGCTCCTGCTCTCTCCCTCCTCCTCCTCCTCCTCCTCCTCCTCCTCCTCTTACTCTTTCAGTTAACTTCGGAAGGGCATCGGCAGCGCTGCACAACAGGACGGTAGCCAGCTTTATTAATGTTTGCACCCCCTTCATTTTTGACTCATCCCGCAGTCACCAAGGCCAAACAAGTCCTCCTCCTACTTGCCCTCCTCCTCCTCCTCCTCCTCCTCCTCCTCCTCCTCCTCCTCCTCCTCCTCCTCCTCCTCCTCCTCCTCCTCCTTCTCCCTCGCTCCCTCCCGCGGGGGGGGGGGGGAAGAGGGACTCCCCGCGTGGCCCCTGGGGCCCGGGGGCGTCTCGTCGCATGGCCTCGGGCCCACGAGGAGGGCCCCCAGACGGGCCCACGAGGGCCCCAAGAGGCCCCCAGGACGGTCCACGAGGGCCCCGAACCGCCGCACGATCGCCCCAGGACGCCCAAGAGGGCCCCACGACGGCCCAAGATGCCACCCCCAGACGCCCGAAGAGGCCTCCAAGAGACCTCCCGAGAGAACCCCAAGAAGCAAGCATCAGTGATGTACCTGTATAAACATTTCAAGCCCTCGGCCCCGGGAGGCCCCCGAGAGGCCGCCATGAGCCCCCAAGAGGTCCCCGAGAGGCGCTCTGGAAGCCCGAAGAGGCGCCCAAGAGGCTCCCCCGAGAGGCCCCCACGAGGGCCCCAAGAGGCCCCAGAACTGCTCCCAGGAGGCCCTTCGAGAGCGCTCCGAAGAGAGCCCGAAGAGCACCCGCGGGGACTCTGACCCACAGCCCAGGCACGATGGCGGGAGGGGCCGAAGGCCATCAGCTTGTGAGCAGGTCTCGGGCGATGCGGCTGCCGGACTGGCCTGGGCGGTCTGGGGCTCCCAGCCCCCACTGCGAGTCCCCTCCTGCGGCCCTTCGGTACCCTGAGGCCCTGGCGTTGCAATTTGTGTCACGCGGAGCGTTTTCGCCCAATTTCGGGCCCTGGAACCCTCAAATATCGATCGGGCTCGGAAAATGGTCTGAAATATGCGGTCCAGGGCTCCGGTCGTGGTTATTCACAATGTTTTCTGCAACGTCGGATCTCAGGGTACCACTGCTGGACAAATCGAGCGAAACGCTATCTTGGAAGAACCTCCGAAGATTTCCGAAGCTCAGTGGGCCCGGGAAACAGCAGGGCCGTTTGTTTCACCGTTTCCGAAAAAGTATTTTGAACATAGAAACGCTAAAAAACAGCATCCATTACCCTGGCGACGTACACAACCCCTGCACAATGCGGGGCAGGAGTAGCTTGGGAGATTTAACGAGAAGGCGGCGACGTGACATGGACGCATATACTTCTGCGAGCGGCATTCGGAAGGTTCGCAGGACCTCAATCAAGGGAAACACGATGAGAAACTAAGAGAACCCCTGAGTCACTGAGGAAGACGCCAGGTCCAAAAGAAGACGGTGGGGTAGGCAAGGGGTTTGAAACGTCGGCGGGGCAGCAACAGCTTGACATGGCCCCCCGAGGACGGCGAGGCCCCGCTCAGGTCTGCGCAGTGCCTCACTCCGGTGGACCCACCAGCAGCCTTCGAAAATGGCGAGCCCACAAGCAGCCCTCGAAAGTGGCGACTAATTCGCAGATCGCAGCCCCCCAGGGACGGGGAGGTCCCGCTCAGATCCCCGCGGTGCCTCACTCCGCTGGACCCACCAGCAGCCCTCGAAAAAGGCGACTAATTCGCAGATCGCAGCCCCCCAGGGACGGGGAGGTCCCGCTCAGGTCCCCGCGGTGCCTCACTCCGCTGGACCCACCAGCAGCCCTCGCGCAGCCCCCCAGGGCAGGGGAGGTCCCGCTCAGATCCCCGCGGTGCCTCACTCCGCTGGACCCACCAGCAGCCCTCGAAAGAGGTGACAGTTTCGCAAATCGCAGCCCCCCAGGGACGGGGAGGTCCCGCTCAGGTCCCCGCGGTGCCTCACTCCGCAGGACCCACCAGCAGCACAACAAAGTGGCGACAATGTTGCAAATCGCAGCCACCCAGGGCAGGGGAGGTCCCGCTCAGCTCCCCGCGGTGCCTCACTCCGCTGGACCCACCAGCAGCCCTCGAAAATGGCGACAGTGTCGCAGATCACAGCCCCCCAGGGACGGGGAGGTACCGCTCAGGTCCCCGCGGTGCCTCACTCTGCTGGACCCACCAGCAGACCTTGAAAGTGGCGACAGTTTCGCAGATCGCAGCCCCCCAAGGGACGGCGAAGTCCCGCTCAAATCCCCGCGGTGCCTCACTCCGCTGGACCCACCAGCAGCCCTCAAAAATGGCGACTAATTCGCAGATCACCAGCCCCCCAGGGACGGGGAGGTCCCGCTCAGGTCCCCGCGGTGCCTCACTCCGCTGGACCCACCAGCAGCCCTCGAAAGTGGCGACTGGTTCGCAGATCGCAGCCCCCCAGGGCAGGGGAGGTCCCGCTCAGCTCCCCGCGGTGCCTCACTCCGCTGGGCCCACCAGCAGCCCTCGAAAGTGGCGACAGCGTCGCAGATCACCACCCCCCCAGGGACGGGGAGGTCCCGCTCAGGTCCGCGCGGTGCCTCACTCCGCAGGACCCACCAGCAGCCCTCGAAAATGGCGACAATGTCGCAGATCACAGCCCCCCAGGGACGGCGAGGTCCCGCTCAGGTCCCCGCGGTGCCTCACTCCGCTGAACCCACCAGCAGCCCTCGAAAGTGGACGGAGAGGTCCCGCTCAGGTCCCCGCGGTGCCTCACTCCGCTGGACCCACCAGCAGCCCTCGAAAGTGGCGACAATGTCGCAGATCGCAGCCCCCCAGGCAAGGCAAGGGGAGACAAGGAGGGAGGGCGGGAGGCGGGGGGAGGCGGGGGGAGGCGGGAGGAGGCGGGAGGAGGAAGAGGAGGAGGAGACGCGACCGCGGTGCTCTATTCAATTACCCTGGCGACGTACCCGAGCCTTGCGCAATGCGGGGCACAAGTACATCAAGATTGCTACAACGGGGGCGATGACGTAACGTGGACGCATGTGATTTTGCGAGCACCAATCGGAAGGCTCGCAGGCCCCCGATCAAGATCTAAGGGCTACGCAATAACAAATCACCCCCGTTGGCTGTGCCATGCGCCCGTTGCACCCAACGTATCCCACAGCAGCTCTTGAGAACCCCAGCGGGATACGTGTCGGCGCAATGTTATCGCCATCGACCGGCAGATGGTCTGTTTCACAAATCACCCCCGTTGGCAGTGCATTGCGCCCGTTACGCCTAACGTATCCCACAGCAGCTCTCCAGAGCCCCCCCTGGGACGGCGAGGTCCCGCTCAGATCCCCGCTGTGCATCACTCCGCTGGACCTACCAGCAGCCCACCAAAGTGGCGACAGTGTCGCAAATCGCAGCCCCCCAGGGCAGGGGAGGTCCCGCGCAGGTCCCCGCAGTGCCTCACTCCGCTGGACCCACCAGCCGCCCTCGAAAGTGGCGACAATGTCGCAGATCGCAGCCCCCCAGGGACGGCGAGGTCCCGCTCGGATCCCCGCGGCGCCTCACTCCGCAGGACCCACCAGCAGCCCTCGAAAGTGGCGACAGTGTCGCAGATCAGCCCCCCAGGGACGGCGAGGTCCCGCTCAGATCCCCGCGGTGCCTCACTCCGCAGGACCCACCAGCAGCCCTCGAAAGTTGCGACACTGTCGCAGATCACCAGCCCCCCAGGGACGGGGAGGTCCCGCTCAGGTCCGCGCGGTGCCTCACTCCGCAGGACCCACCAGCAGCCCTCGAAAATGGCGACAGTTTCGCAGATCACCAGCCCCCCAGGGACGGGGAGGTCCCGCTCAGATCCCCTCGGTGCCTCTCTCTCTCCGCAGGACCCACCAGCAGCCCTCGAAAGTGGCGACAATGTCGCAGATCGCAGCCCCCCAGGGACGGCGAGGTCCCGCTCAGGTCCGCGCGGTGCCTCACTCCGCAGGACCCACCAGCAGCCCTCCAAAGTGGCGACAATGTCGCAGATCACCAGCCCCCCAGGGACGGGGAGGTCCCGCTCAGGTCCCCGCGGCGCCTCACTCCGCAGGACCCACCAGCAGCCCTCGAAAGTAGCGACAATGTCGCAGATCGCAGCCCCCCAGGGATGGCGAGGTCCCGCTCAGATCCCCGCGGTGCCTCACCCCGCAGGACCCACCAGCAGCCCTGGAAATTGGCGACAATGTCGCAGATCGCAGACCCCTGGGCAGGGGAGGTCCCGCTCAGATCCCCGCGGCGCCTCACTCCGCAGGACCCACCAGCAGCCCTCGAAAGTGGCGACCGTGTCACAGATCGCAGCCCCCAGGGATGGCCAGGTTCGCGCAAGGCAAGAGGAGACAAGAGGGGAGCGGGAGACGGGAGGCGGGAGGAGAAGGAGGATGAGGAGGAGGACTGGAGACCGCAGTGCTCTATTCAAAGCGAATACCCAACCAAGGAGGGCTGGGAAAACGAATACCCAACCAAGGAAGGTTTGGAAAAAAAAAACAGCAAACAACGGCTCTGGAACTGGAACTGGAACTGGAACCAGAACCAACAAAAAAAACTGCGACGGAACCGGAAAAGCAGCGGCGCCGGAACAGGCAAAAAACTACACGACGGGACCGGTGAAAGAACGCCCGTGTCGTCTCCGGGACCCGCGAAAGCCCGAATGCCTCTGAAAGAACGCTCTACGGCGTTTGTCCTCTGGCGCTGCCCGACCTCTGCCGCACCCAACACCAGGGGGGCTGGGGCAGGGACAGCGGCCGGCGCCCGCGACCAGCCCCTGCGCGCCCATGGACATGGGCTGCCCGTGCATCACCTGGCCGGCGCGCCTCAGTACTCCTCCTCTTTCCTCCTCCTCCTCCTCCTCCTCCTCCTCCTCCGATTCCTTTGGGCCTTCGCTCTAGCACTCGCTTTGCGCGCATTGCTGTGTACTTCACCTTGCAGCACATTTGTACGGCTCACCCACGCGCAGGGCACAGAATATGGGTAGATGACTTGTCGCAGCGTGAAGTTGGGTCCAAAGTTTCGGTTGTGAGTGACCTCAATGTCTCAGAGATACTTGTCGGGGTCTCGCTAGATTGCATCTTCGTGTGGCGCAAAAGAGTGTTGTGAGGCGTTCGGTTTTCCAAGGATGCAGTCAAAGTGTCAAGAGCTCTAAGGCGCGCAGGCTTCACGGTCAAGGCTCAGAGGGCTGCTGCATATTTGGGCGGAGGAGGAGGAGGAGGAGGAGGAGGAGGAGGAGGAGCAGGAGGAGGGAGACGAGCAGCAGCAGGAGCAGGCGCAGCAGGAGCAGCAGCGGGGGGGGGGCAGCTCGCGTCGCCATCGCCGAGCCCCCGGCGCCCGCCAGCGGCGCGGCGCCGCCCGGCGGCGGAGGCTGGCCGCCGCCGCAGGCGCCGCAGGGGAAGAAGGCCGCCGCCTGGGAGCCTCCCGCCGGCAGCGGAGGATGGAGGAAAGCAGGGCTTGACCTAAGCCGTGTTTTCCGTTTTCGTTTTCGTTTGCGTTTTCGTTTTCCGTTGCTTTGTTTTCGTTCCGCCTGCTGCTGCAAAGCGAGAGCGAATCGAAAACGGCCCGTGAGATCGCTCACACACCGCTTAGGTCGCGCCCTGGAGCACCAAGCCGGGCCCGCTGGCGGCGCCAGGGGCGGTGCCCGAGCAGCCCCCCGACGGAGCAGCGGGGCCCACCTGGCCCCAGCGCCCTCGGGGGTCCCCTGCGGGGGCGGCGGGGGCCGCCCGGCCACGATGCTCTGGGGGGCCGGCGCTGGCGGCGGCCAGCTTGTCACCCGGGCCCCAGGACTAGCACCTCTCCTGAGAGGCCCAGGCCAGCGCGGGGCAAAGCGCCCCAGATCGACTGGACCTCGAACGCGGGAAACAAAAGCGGGCAGGATTGCGAGGACTGCTGTGCCGCAAGCGGAGGGTGATGATAGAGGAACACCAAGCGGTGCCAACAAGATGTCCAGGAGGTCCGCGCTGATGTCTTGGATCGGCGCTGAGCCCCCTCCCAAGCGCGCGGAGCGCGCCAGGGGCGGCGCTGGAGACATCGCCAAGGGGCCCGGCGTCGATCCAAGACCGCAGCGCGGGCATCCGAAAAAAAATGTTCATTCCTGTTTGCTCTGCTAGATGAGGAGCAGGAGTACGGGGACGATTGCTCCATCGCTGATGGGGAATGATGACGTGGGACGCCCAAAGCGGCAACGCTGCCGATAGAAACATGTCCACTCTGACGACATGTGCAGGGATCCACTGATCGCCATCACTTCACTGCCTGCCCTCTCCCCCTTTTCACCACACGCGCATCCCCGCTGTCCATGCTCGTCCCTTTTGAAAAACGTCACCGCGATGCTTCAAACATCCACGTTCAAACGTTGCTGCGCTCCTTACGATTGAAGTTCGCAATGCCCAGCCCTCCCGTTCCTACGGTCTGCGTAGACGGCTTCGGCGTACCACATCTGCGGCACTCGGGATTGCGCCTGCCACCCAAGGTGGACGGTGCGCAACAAGACGAGTGAACGAGAGGGAAGAGGCAAGAGTATGCAAGAACGTGCAATTACGAGCATCGAACTGAGAACGAGAAACGCTCATGCCATTGGAAGACTATTATCTTAACCAACGTCATCCCCTGCATCGTCCGAACAATGGATGTTGCTCGTAGTATCGGTATGGCAACCATCATCGGCATGACACCATCATCATTACCAACCGAATCAGCATTGCCGTCGACATTACAAGAATTGTCGTCATGCCTGCGCATACGCGCGGTTTTCATATTCATCCTCGCTACCCTGCTCTCGCGGATCGTCTGACCGCGGTCAGTCTAGACCCGGGTCAGTCAGGCATTGCAGGATCCTACAAAATCCTGCAGGAACACAAACCCGGGTCAAGGCGCCCCTGGCTCTGCAAGATCCTGCAAGATCGGGCGCTCTGGCTGACCCCCGTTTGCACTGACCCCCGTCTCTCGAGCCCCGAATCATCCTGCCCCTTTCCCTGCCCAGCCCCCGTGAGCGAAAGATGATCGTGCCATTGAGGCTATCCGCATCTGCGCACCCCGTGGGACAGCGCCCGCACTACGAGTCGGGATGCCCCCCAAAGACGCGTGCGCCTTAAGGACAAGCCCCAGCCACCAATCCGGAATTTCAAGGAGGAGGAAGAGGGGGGAGGAGGCGGGGGAGGAGGAGGCAAGAGGAGGTTCGAGTATGTTCGCCAGCGCTCGCATGTTCGCGGGACACGCGCGCCTCGCTCCTTGCACAGAATGTGGCTAGCTTCGCCAGCTGAGGACTTGTTTGACAGCAGCAGGATTACAAGCTACCTCAAACCCTGCGCACACGATAGAAGTGAAAAACGTCCACTCGTGTGAAGGAAACGTTCAGGGCTCGTCTGAAAGGACTCACTGGTGAGGGCCCCGCCTGTTCATGGTAAGCCTTCCTGATGAAAGTTATTGAAGTAGCGGGAGGATGAGGAGGAGGAGGAGGAGGAGGAGGAGGAGGAGGAGGACCCGCGAGGCATCGGGTCATCCCTCGACCGAACCTGCCGTCAGCCTCAGCCTCAGGAGACGGACCTCCGCCCCCCCCTCCCCTGAGGGGCAACGATAGGGGGGACTGACATAGGGGGGGATGCATCGACCTGGAATCGACGATAAATTGCCGATAGATCGGCGATAGGCCCCTGATACTGAATCTGCACCCTCCTGGGCAGGTTGGGGCTATCGGGCCCCTATCGGCGATCAATGGGGGATTGCGTGTCGATGCCTCCCCCCTATGCCCATCCCCCCCTATGCCCATCCCCCATCCCCGCCCCCCGGCGGCGCCCGAACTGGAGGTCGCTGCAGCGAGGGCAGTACCAGTCGCCTGGCCTGGGCGTCTCCATGTTGCCCTGGGCGGGCCCACGGCGCGGGCCAGAGGGCGGCCGAGCTCCCCAGAGAGCCGAAGCTTCGGGGGGGGCGTCCGCGAGGGGGGCGTCCAGGAGGAGGGCTCGGAGATCATGGCCCGAGGCATGCGCGCGGACGAAGGGGAATCACTCCTCCTCCTCCTACTCCTCCTCCTCCTCCTCCTCCGCCTCCTCCTCCTCCTCCTCCTCCTCTTCCTACTCCTCCTACTCCACCTCCTGCGCCTCCCCCTCCCCCTCCTCCTCCTCCTCCTCCTCCTCCTCGATGACTAGGGGGGACCAGGGGGCGCAGTCCAAGAAAAGGGGGGAGTCGTGAAAGCTGGGGAGACATCCTGAACCCCGCCGTGATACCCCCCCCCTAGTCGTCACCATTCTTGGCCGCCCCCCCAGACATATCGCCGGGTCGCAACTTCCCCGAACAGAGGCGGCACTCTAGGCTTCTGCCCTCTCTCCTGGGGTACCCGGGCCCCGCTGGCCGGCTTGTGACCGCCCGCCGCCGCCCGTCGCCGCCGCCCGCCGCCGCCACCTGCACTGGGCCCTGGTGTCGGTCTGGCCGCCTTGTGGACACGCGTCGCCGCCCCTCGCCGCCGTCCGTCGCCGCCACCGCTACCAGGGCACGTCCCGCCCTCGCCAGGGGACCAGCGCGTTGCACCGCATTGCACCGCACTGCATCGTGTTGCACCATGGCACCACACGGACTGCACCACCTAGATTGCACCACACGGACTGCACCACCCAGATTGCAGAGCGTACAAGTTGCAAAAAAAACACTGTTTGGGGTCCACGCGGGCTAACATGTTTGAAGTTCTGCCCCTGGAGGCCTCTTTCGGAACCTGGGAACTGTCCAAACACGACTCGGAACGAAGACCGAGTCCCAAAGGGTCCAGAACTCTGGGGCCCCAGGTACTCGTATCGGATCGGACTGCGCGTCGGACCGGGCCGCATCGGCACGGAACCGAAATCGAGTCCTGGCCGTCGGGTCGCCCGGAATCGATACTCCAGGTTTCGTAATACAAGGGAGGGGGTCTGGACCCTCCAAGACAAGCCATTTCAGACCTCCCCCGTGGGAGAACCCTCCAAAACATCGTCCCCAGACCCCCCAGGCCCTCCAAGATGGCCTGGAAGAGACCCCCCCCCGAAATGAGACCCCCCTCCCTTTATTACGAAATCTGGAGTATCGCATCGGATCGACCGGGTCGAAAGGTCACCCTGCCAGGGGGCCGACCGGGAGACTGCGAGCAGGACCCCACGCCCGCACGGGCGCAGGGCAAGAGCGAGAGCGGCGCTGCCTTCGGCGGCAATGGAGGGTCGCGGACGGCAGCGGCGGGAGCAGCTGGGGAGCAACAATTGCACACATGATTCGCTTAGCCACAGAAACATAGAGCGAGAAACTGGAGACAGCAGTGGCGAACCAAAACTAAGCACATCAATCAAACAAGAAATACTGCTCACTCAAGTGGTCGGGGGGTCACGGCAAGCAATGGAATCATTATGGAAAAAACGTCGGAAAATACCCTTTGCTCGTCAGCGCCTGGGCGAGTCAGCGCTGGCTGGCAGCGGCAGCAGCGGCGGCTCTGCCGCTTGGGGCGCAGCGGCAGCAGCGCTGGGCGGAGGCAGTGGCACCTCGCTCCTCCCGCGACGGCGACGACCCCAGGGTCTCAAAAAGCGGCCCCTCAGAGCTCTTCGGAGGCCTTCCAAAGACAGGCCGTGTGGAGGCCAACCAAGAGAGAAACAGGAGCGCATGGTAGCCAGCGTGGAAGCCGAGCAGTGCGTTATCTTGCGCGTGGGGGTGAAGGCTAGGCGGTGTAAGCTGTGTGGTGATAGCTGTGCTGTGTATGCTGTGTGGTGTGAACTATGGAAGTGGAAACTGTGCGGTGGAAGCTGTGGTGCAAGTATGCCGTGGAAGCTAAGCGGTGCGAACTGGAGTTGAAAGGTAAGAGGTGCGCAATCCATCACCATGCCCCGAGGCACGATTTGGAGTGTCCTCAGGTCCTTTGGAGCTCCCCGGGAATGAACAAGTACGAAGGGCCCAGCCCCCAACTTCGCAAATCTCCCAGGGCGCGTCGCGTGTCCCCGCGTATCATTGCGCGGTCCCGCGTGAGTTTTTCTGGGCCAGGAGGGCCTGGAAACGGGCCGTCGGGTCCCGGAGAGGCTCCAAGACGGTCCACGAGGGCCCCGAGTCGCCGAAGGATCTCGGCAAGACGCCCAAGATATCCTCCAGACGGCCCAAGATGCCCCCAAGACGCCCAAAGAGAGCCCAAGGAAGCCCCCAGAAGGGCCCCGAGAGGCAAAAAGCATGTTGGTGTTTGGCGGATGTGAGCGTCCTCGCCTTATCGGGCTTTCGACGCTCAGGGCGGCCCAAGGCCACCCAAATCGCCCCAAGACGGCCAAAGAGGCCCCCAAGAGAGCCCCCATACGGTCCCAGAGGGCCCCAGAAAGACCCAAAGACGGGCCAAGAGGGCCCCAAGAGAGGCACAAGAGAGGCCCCAGGGGGAGAGCACGAACTGAGACAGACCCCCGAGACAGCCAGCAGGCCCCCCAAAAGCCCAACATACGCTTTAGGAGGCCCCCAAGACCGTCTTGAAGACGCACAAAGCAGGCCCCCAGAGGCCCCCCAGAGGCCTCCGAGAGGCCCCACGGCAACCCAAAACCGACGAGGCCTCTGACCAGCAACCAAGGCACAGTGGCGGAAGGGGCCAATGACCACTATAGATATGCGGTGTAAGCTATGTGACGCAAGCTTTGTGGTGTAAGCTATGTGGTGAAAGCAACGTCGTGTAAGCTCACAGACCGAGACGGCACCGATGCGGCACCAACCGGGCACCAGCCGAAACCCCGACACACCCACCCAGCGCGCGAGGCGGCACCGAAGCGACAACGTGACGACACCAACCAGGCACCAGCCGAAACTCCACCACACCCACCCAGCGCGCGAGACGGCAACGAGGCAGCAACAACCGAGCACCAGCCGAAACCCCGACACACCCACTCAGCGCACGAGGCGGCAACGAGGCGGCACACATCGGGCACCAGCCGAAACCCCGGCACACCCGCCCAACGCACGAGGCGGCAACAAGGCGGCAACGAGACGGCACCAACTGGACATCAGCCGAAACCCCGACACGCCCACCCAATCCCTCGGGTAACCGAAGTACGAACCCCTAAATGCAAAAACTGTTCTGAGAAAACATCAAACCTGGAACATCAACAACAACGACGAAGACGACGACGACGTCAATGACGACGACAACCACCACGACGAGTGCGACGACCACGACCACGAAGACGACAACGACAACGACGACGACGGCGGCGGCGACGACGAGGAGGACGACGACGACGACGGCGACGTTGACGACGACGACGACGACGACGACGACGGCGACGTTGACGATGACGACGACGACGACGACGACGACGACGACGACGACGACGACGACGACGACGACGACGACGACGACGACGGCGGCGGCGGCGGCGGCGGCGGCGACGGCGACGGCAACGGCGACGGCGACGGCGACGGCGGTGGCGGTGGCAGCGACGGCGACGGCCACGACCACGACGTCAACCGACAGTATCCAGAGATCTCCAAAGGTCCCAAAGGAGGTCTCCTGAGGCATCTGCAACTGCGGGGCCTGCAGAGGTTGCAAGAGGCCACCGCGGGCGTCCAGAGACCTCGACGCCACGACGCCTGGGGGATCTCCTCCTGCGACGAGTCCCCATGGGATCGAACCTCGGAGATCGAGCATCGCCTCGAGGCCTCGAAGACCGCCTCGAGCCTCGAGGTTGGAAGCGGCCGCGGGGTCTGCGCTGGGTGGGCCCCGAAGGGCACTCTGCCGAGAGCGGGAGCCCGAGGCAGCTGCGCGCAGGATCGGCCCCGTGACCCCTCGCGGCGCCGCAACGGACCAGTCGCCCGAGCCGCGTGCAGCCGTGGCCACGAGGGGGGCCCTTTCTGCCCCCCCCTCTCCTGGCCCCGGACCCAGCGCTGGGCCACCTCAGCCCCCAGCCGGCTCCAACCTCCAGGATCGCCGCGAGGCCTCGGGGGTCGCCACGACGGTCGCCCTCGGGGGCCGCGCCTGCGAGCCCAGCGGCGGCGGCCCCTTGTCGCGGACGGAGTCCATGGCCGCGCCCGCGAGCAGCTGGCCGCGCCTGCCATCCAAGGGGCCTCCCGCCAGCCAGCCCGCCTCGTCGTCGTCGTTGTCGCCGACGAGGCCGAGGAGGCCGAGGGGGAGGAGGAGGGGGAGGGGGAGGGAGGAGGAGGAGGAGGAGGAGAGGAGGAGGAGGGAGGAGGAGGAGGAGGAGGAGGAGGAGGGAGGAGGGAGGAGGGAGGGTAGGAGGGGGAGGAGGGAGGAGGGAGGAGGGATGGAGGAGGAGGAGGAGGGAGGAGGAGGGAGAGGAGGGAGGAGGAAGGAGGAGGAGAGGAGGAGGAAGGCGGAGGAGGAGGAGGTAGAGAGAGGACGAGAAAGAGGGAGAGGGAGAGGAGAGGAGGATGAGGAGGAGGAGGAGGAGGAGGGGAGTCCTTCCTCACTATTTTCCTCGTCCTTCCCCCCCTCTTCCCGCGCCGCAGCGCCTCGCGCTCTTCGGCGAGCCAGGCCCGGGGAACCGGGCCCGCTCGCGAGGCGACGAACACGAAGCGGGCTTGAAGCGACCTCCTCGCCCAGCCTTGCTCGCCCTCCTCGCCTATTCTTCCCGTTCACATGTTCAAGGCATGGGGTGGCTGCTGTCAGAAGTAATACTCGCACCACCCAGCCCGCCCCCTCCTCCTCCTCCTCCTCCTCCTCCAAATGTCTCGAATACGCTGAACTCAGCCACACCGCCGTTGTTCGACGTCGACCCCCCCTCCCCGTCCTCCCCCGAGCCCTCCCACCTGGCCATGGGGCCCTTTACTGTCTTGGCTCAGTCCGTGGCTCGGTCGCCCGCCCCTGGGCTCCTCCTCCTCCTCCTCCTCCTCCTCCTCCTCCTCCTCCTCCTCCTCCTCCTCCTCCTCCTCTGCAGGCCTCCAAGCCCCCGCCCGTGGACCCTCTCCCCCGAGCCTCTCCAAGAGCTCGGCCTCCATGTTTTGGCTCGCGGTTCGTCCCTGGGCTCCATGGCACCCCCCCCCACCGATGGGCCGCAGAAGCCATTCTTTTTTCGCTCGTGTCTCGTGTCTGGCCTCCCTGGCCTCCTCCCAGCCCTTGCCGCGGCGCCCTCGTGCCACTTTTAAGGAAAATTGACGGGGGAATCAGAGTAGGATCGAATCGGATTGGGACGCGATGGAACAACACGTGAACAGAAGAAGAGGCAAATGAAGGAGGGAGAACTGAGAAGGGCGCAGAGGGGATCAGGAGAGAGGAGAGCTGAAGACCTCGAGCCTCGAGGACCGGCCGACTCAACCGCCGCAGCCGCCGCCGCCGCCGACGACGACGACGACGACGACGCCGACGACGCCGCCGCCGCCGCCGCCGCCGACGACGACGACGACGACGACGACGACGAGGACGAGCGGCGGCGGCGGCGGCGCCCGGGGGCCGCCCACGCGCGGAACGCCTCGAGGCCCTCACGCGCGGCGGCGGCGGCCCATGGCGGCCGCGGACGCCCCGCCCGGGCGCGCCGCGGGGCGACGCCCCACCCCGGCGGCCGGAGCCGAGGGGAGGGCGCAGAGCCCGGGCCCTGGCCCTAAGATTGACAGGTCCAAGAGGCGATGGCGAT
This sequence comes from Prorocentrum cordatum, assembly GCA_963575745.1. Classification (NCBI taxonomy): domain Eukaryota; class Dinophyceae; order Prorocentrales; family Prorocentraceae; genus Prorocentrum; species Prorocentrum cordatum. The sequence continues at coordinate 68,535 of CAUYUJ010020985.1, read as the reverse complement.
CTCTTTGGGACCCGCCCTCACGAGCTGGGAGGGAATCCCAAAGATCGCCACCCCCTCCTGGTCCTCCTTCTCCTCCTGGTCCTCCTCCTCCTCCTCCTCCTCCTCCTCCTCCTCCTCCTCCTCCTCCTCCTCCCCTCCTCCTCTCCCCCTCCTCCTCCTCCTCCTCCTCCTCCTCCTCCTCCTCCTTCCTCCTCCTCCTCCTCCTCCTCCTCCTCCTCCTCCTTCCTCCTCCAACTCCTCCTCCTCTCCTCCCCTCCTCCTCCTCCTCCTTCCTCCTCCTCCTCCTCCTCCTCCTCCTCCTCCTCCTCCTCCTCCTCCTCCTCCTCCTCCTCCTCCTCCTCCTCCTCCTCCTCCTCCTCCCCTCCTCCTCCTCCACCTCCTCCCCCCTCCTCCCTCCACTCCTCCTCCTCCTCCTCCTCCTCATCCTCCTCCTCCTCCTCCTCCTCCTCCTCCTCCTCCTCTCCTCCTCCTCCTCCTCCGCCTCCCCTCCGCCTCCGCCTCCGCCTCCTCCTCCTCCTCCTCCTCCTCCTCCTCCTCCTCCTCCCGCCTCCTCCTCCTCCTCCTCCTCCTCCTCTCCTCCTCTCCTCCTCCTCCTCCTCCTCCTCCTCCTGCTCCTCTCCTCCTCCTCCTCCTCCTCCTCCTCCTCCTCCTCCTCCTCCTCCTCCTCCTCCTCTCCTCCCTCCTCCTCTCCTCCTCCTCCTCCCCCTCCTCCTCTCCTCCTCCTCCTCCTCCTCCTCCTCCTCTCCCTCCTCCTCCTCACTCGCTCCCTCCCGCGGGGGGGGGGGGGAAAGAGGGGAGAGATGGCAAGGGGCAGGGAGGCAGGGAGGCAGGGAGGCTGGCTGGCTGGCGGTCGCTGCGCGATGAAAGTAGGGCTTGCGGGGACAGCAATACCAGAGGGTGGCAAGAAAAAGAGCCCACCTCGGTGCGACCCCATTCGGCACCCGCGGCTACCCCCACCCCGCCCCCTCGGATAGCAAGTGAGATGAGAGGGAATCACCCAACTCCCTGGCTGCCCCGCTGCGCCGGGGAGGGAGGCAGAGGAGAAAGGCGGGGGAGAAGGGCAGGAAGGCAGGAGGAAGAGAAAGGGGTTTTGCTGCTAGAACTAACCTGGCACCACTTTGCCTCAGCCAGCCGTATCTGAAAAATGTGAGCGGGCGGACACACTAAAGAGGTGCATCGCACCCGCTCGCAATTGTCCTGGAGTTTCTCCCCGCAGGCGCCGCACTCCTGCTGCAAGATGGAGAGGAACGCCTCGCCAGGGAGAGCTTCACATCAGAAGGGTGCCTGCATCGGCGCAGGAGGAGATGGGGCAGGAGGAGAAGGAGGAGAGGAGGGGAGCAGGATGTGGTGAGATGAAGTGGGGCAGCGGCCTGAAGCCCATTCAGGGGGGGCCCAGTCAGGCCTCGAATCGGAGGCCTCCAAGGGAGAGGCCTCCTCAAAATCTCGCACCCAGGGCGGTAACGCTCGGGAGCTCCTCCTCCTCCAGACCGACCTCCCTTGGCACGGCGGCTCGGGACCCCGAGCCCTCAAGAGAGCCCACACCGCACCCCGCAGCCCAGCTCCACCCCCGCCGCCGCGCCCTGAGCCGCAGTGCAAGGGGGTGGCCCCTGAGGGTCCACAGTTGGAAGCCAGCCGTACACGCACGTCCTCGGGCACCCCCACGGGGGGGTCGAGGTGAAGGTCCTCCCAGCCTGCCTTGCACGAGGGCCAGCGGCCGCCGCCGACTCGGCGTGGCTGCCCACTCGGGCCCGCGCACGCGTGTTCGCGGACGCACGGCCGAGGGAGGGCCCGGCTGGGCCTATAGACCGAAAAAACAACGCCGGCGCAAGAGAGACACAGAGACAGCCCGTCCTCGTTGCCAGAGCGGGCCGCGGCGCGCGCAAGCAGCAACGGGCGGCCGTTGAAGCCACAGCCGACCTCCCGAAACTGCTCCCAGCCTGCGGCGGGGTCCTGCGAGAAGGCCACGGCGGTGGGCGGGGGCGGTGGGGGGGCGGGCGGTGGGGCCCCCACCCCTCCACCGCCTGCGCGGAGGCTGCAGTGGCCTCGCGCTGGCCCTCCTACTCGGGGGCGCGCAAGCATGGATCAGCGATCCATGGATTCAGCGCGCGGTCGCCAAATCCATGGCCTGGGCGAGGCGCCCTCCCCAAAATGCGGCTGGCGCCGCCTCGCTCGGCGGCGGAAATCCGCGATGTGCCGCGGAAGCGGGACCCGCCACTGATAGACTCCCCCGTGATCCATGTTTGCGATCGCCTGACATACGAAGGAGGAGAAGGAGGAGGAGGAGGAGGCCTGGGTCGGCAGGCACTCCCCCGCCCAAGCGGACAGGTCCCCACTCCACCTCCCCGCCTCTCTGGCCGGCTCGCTCGGGCCGCGCCACGGGCGGCCGTCGTCAGCCGCCACGCCATGACAAGAGGCCCCCTGCTTCGCAAACCCGTCGGCCGCATCATCCCCCTTCCTTCTCCGAGAGGGTCGCGCGGTCACGTAGAACACCTTGCATGCTGCAGTGGGCCCGGGCCGCGGAAGCCCCAGAGCCAAAAGTCGCCCGGGACGGACACCACAAGTGGGCCCGCGGGATACCCGAGGCAGTGCCAGCACCAGGGCCAGCCTGCACAGTCGAGACCGTGCCCTTGCAATCCATGAACAGATCGGAGGGCGGCGTGGCAACAGGCACAGCCCGCTGGCGGTGAAAGCTTCCGCATGTCTCAAGCTCTGGAAAGGAGCCACCTCTGACAGAACTGGGCCGTACGCCGCCGACAGCACATCCCCGAAGCGGTCACACGTCGACGGACCCACCCGCCCTGGAAAGCGGCGTCCCAAGGAACAAACCGAGCAGTCCAGGAACAGGGCCCCTGGGAGGAGGCCTGCACAAGGCCGCTGGTCCCAAAAAGTTGACTGCACATCAGGCGGCGGTGGCTTCAGGAAACTCCCGAGCAGGGGCCTCGGGTCGGCGAAGACACTCCCAGCGAACAGCTCCCTGGATTCAAAACACCCAGCCTTGGCCCGCCTGGCTCTGGCAGCAAGCCAGCGGGACACTCGATCCCTGCGCTAAGCCGCGTGGCCGTCACACGCGTAGCACCGATGCTAGATGGCCCCGTCTGGGTCCCGACAAATTTTGCACTCGGGACTGGCCACCAGGCCATGCTTGTGAAGGCGGACCTGGGACCACCAAACCCCTGACACCAGGTCCCCAAAGGCCCGCTGCTGGTGCTTCGACCAGCTGGCCTGAAGCCCGTGGAGCAACGCCGAGAGGCTGGACCAACAAACCCGCAGCGCCCACGGGCCCGACTGAGCCCTCAAGCACCTCCTATGCAAGTCGCGCCGTCACACCTTACTTCACAGGCTTTTCTTGACGAGGGCAGCGCCCAGACGCTGCAGTGCTGGTATCCACCCCGCCGCCCGAAGGAACCTCTTGCGCAGCCGTGGCATGCCAGCTGATCCCCTGCATGGTGAGAGCGAAGCTGGAGACGCCGCCACCGCCGCCCACGGTCCCGCCCAGTTACTGCACAGTTCCTGGGCCATCTCAAGGGTCTTGAGGAGGAGGAGTGGGAGTGGGAGTGGGAGGGGAAGGGGGAGGAGGAGGAGGAGGAGGAGGAGGAGGAGGAGGAGGAGGAGGAGGAGGACGAGGAGGAGGAAGAGGAGGAGGAGGAGGACGAGGACCGGAGGCGTCGGATCTCCATACCAGCAAGCCGAGCTCCACTGAGGGGCCGCCAAGCCCGCCGAGATAAGCCACGAGCTCACACGAAGCCCATCCTTGTACGA
>CAUYUJ010020985.1:57276-59776 GCA_963575745.1 Prorocentrum cordatum | reverse complement strand
CGCACTTGCTACACATGCCACTGTCAGACAAGACGGACAAGAAGGGGCGAGACAACCAGGCAACAAAATGTGCACCAGAGCTTCATTATTACACTGACCGGCACCAGTGGAGATGGACAGCGCACGCATCCTCCTGCTGCTCCTCCTCCAGCTCTTCCTGTGGCTCCTCCCGCTTCTGCTGCGCCTCCACGTCCTGCTTCCCAAATGGAGAAGACGGGAGAAGAGGAGGAGCAGCAGGAGAACACGCTGACCCACGTGGACACACGAGCCATGCACGAACGGCTCGCGAAAGAACTCACAGGCACCGCCGTCCCCGTTGCCGCCGTCGATGTGCATGGTCACTGCCCTGCCCGCGCCCCCTGCTCCTGGATCCAGCTGCCCCCCGCAGGCGGTGCCGTGTCGATGCGAACACGTGACCCAGCACGCTTCATCTCCGTGACCAGGGCCATCGCGGCGTCCTCCCGCCGGACACCGGTCTGCACGGAGGATGTCAAGCCCAGACCGCCGACGGGGACCCCAAGCCTCTCGACCGTCCCCCCGTTGAGCAGGGATCGACCGTCCGGGCATTCCTATAGGCGCTATGCTCTGAGAACAAAAACAATGCTCTTAGAACATAACGCCGATGCGCTAAAGCAAGACAGTCTCAGCCAGAAATGGCCTAAAAACACGTCGTGCGGACCACAAAAAAGACCCTTTGCTGTAGGCGAGCCAGAAAATTTCGCCACTGCCCGACCCTGGGACCGGCACCTCGTCCCGAGTGGTTGTCGGACAGTCCCAGGGTCCGAAACCGGCCTCTGGAAGCCGAAAGTCTTCAAGAGCTAACTAAAACGAAATAGTACCCCGACGGATGGACCCCACATGTGCAGTCGGGGATGGACAGAACCCCCTTTAGTAAAACGTGGTTTAGTGAAAACGGCCTCGGGCCCCAACCTGGCGGGCGCAAGCCTGGAAAATGACGGCCGCGGCGCCCTCTCGAGAACCGAGAACGGACAATTCACGAATCGACGTGTCACTGTTGGGGGTTCTGTCCACCCCCGATGCATCTCATTAGTTTGTCTTAGAATAACTCTTATATTTTTTCGTCCATCCCTGGGATTACAAAACATGAGGCGCGGGCCCCATAGGGGAGGGGCCCACGCTCGAGCCTTGCTCACGAGTCGCTCACTGACGAGGCTCCAGCTGAAGACTGCCTCCATACGCCAACCTCAGGAGCTCAGAAGCGACGACAATCACAGGCTTCGAATGACACACTTGGATTAAAAACGTGAAGCGCGGGCCCCTTACGGAGGGGGCTCCGGCCTGAGTTGTTCACAAATCACTCGCAGACAAGGCCCCTGAAGATTCATGCCCAGTGGTCCTAATTATAGTGACGACCCTTACACGTTTCTGGTAACCCCTTCGGATTAGTAACATGCAGCGCGAGCCCCATAGGAAAGGGGCTCCCGCATGAGAACTCCTCACAATTCACTTACCGACAAGGCCACCGCCTGAGACTTCCTGAAGATTAAAGCCTCAGGGGCCCTAAAGTGACGACCGTTACGCGTTTCGGATGACTCGCTCGGATTGGTCACATGCAGCGCAGGCCCCATAAAGAGGGGTGTCCCGCAAGAGACGCCCTCGCAATTCACTCACACACAAGGCCCCCACCTGAGACTTCCTGAAGGTTCAAGGCTGCCAACGGCCAAAAAATGACGACCGTTACACGTTTCGGATAACCCGTCATGAAGTAGGAAGGCACCAACTATACACCAACACCGATCCTGGCCAGGATCACCCTGGGCCCAGGATCGGTGTATACGCCCTCCTGCCTTGGGCAAGAAGGCATATACACCGGTCATGGGCCCAGGGTGATCCTGGGCCAGGGTCGGTGTCGGTGTATAGTTGGTGCCCTCCGATGAAGTGCAGGCCCCATGGGGAGGGATCCCGCCCGAGACTTCCCCACAGCTCGCTTGCTGACAAAGGCCTCCGCCCGAGACACTCTGAAGACTCGAGCCTCGGGGGCCCAGCAGTAGCGGCAGCCGCACGTTTCGGAGGAGCCGCTCGGACCTGCCACCGTGCCCCCACGGCATGCTGGGGCATGCGGGCCCCATGGGGAGGGATCCCGCCCGAGACTCCCTCACAGCTCGCTCACGGACAAGGCCTCCGCCCGAGACATGCTGAAGACTCGAGCCTCGGGGGCCCAGCAGCAGCGGCAGCCGCACGTTTCGGAGGAGCCGCTCGGCTCTGCCACCGTGCATCCCTAGGCATGCTGGGGCGTGCTAGAGCGCCAAGTGCTGACTGGTAGGGTTTCTGGAATCTTCTAAGGGACCCCCCCCCCTCTGGGACGCGTAGAGAGTCGCGTGCATCGCCCCCTCTTCCCGAGGCTCCGTCGGTTCCAAGACGCGTCCTTGGCGCTCCCCAAGGCGTCCAACATCCCCAGGATGGCTTCCGAAACTGCCCTGGGACCACCAAAGCCGCCAGGATGGTCCAAGATACCTCCAAGACCGCCTAAGAGGCCCCG
>CAUYUJ010020985.1:25000-54676 GCA_963575745.1 Prorocentrum cordatum | reverse complement strand
TGGGAATCAACGCTTCTTCGTGCAAAATTTGTCCGTCATGGTATGTCCCGCCGATGTGGGAAATCATTGCATGGATGGGTGGCGATTTTGCCTTACCCAGATCTCCCGCCCAGAAATGTTTCGCCAACGTCTCGCAAGGCACGTTGCCAAGTCCAGCTGACGCTCACATGGCCGTCGGGCATCGTTCATGGACGATCGGCCATCGCATATCGGAGATGGGGTTTGGGCGACCGCGTTGACGACCACGATGACGACCACGTTAACGACGACGACGACGACGACGACGACGACAACGACGACGACGACGACGCCCCGCACTGCCCGACTGCAGGCAGAACCTCGGGGATGAGCAGCGGGAGGCCCCAGGAGGCCCTTAATGGAAGCGTATCGAGGGGCGAAGCTCAGGGTGGCCAGCGACGACGCCGACTTCCCACGAAGCCCTCGACATCGCCGCCCATTACATATTCCTCTTTCTCCTCCTGCCCCTCCTCCTGCTTTGAGCTCAATGAAGTTCGCCAACATATCCACAACACTGTAACCTCTTCGCATACAAACGCGTTGCAATATACACGACACACAACTCACACCCTTTTGGTTACGGACTTCAGCGAATGCCCACTTCGAGGGCACCCCTGGTACTGTCCGTCCCCGGTTGATCTGCCCACCCCAGCGTGCGAGCAGTGCCGATGATGGGCGCCCTCTTCACACTAGAAGCTCCTGCCTTAAGGGCTGCAGGACGGCGCTGTCACGAACGACACCCGATTCCGACTGTGCGCAGCGTATGCTTACACCGCAGGCTGAGCCAGCGACGTAGCAGGGACTGCCTTCGGAGAAGGGCGGAAACAACTCTAAAAGCGAGTGACAGTGGTGTCTGACAGACATCCTTCTCCTCCTCCTCCTCCTCCTCCTTCTCCTCCTCCTCCTCATCCTCATTCCCTTTCCTCTCCTCCTTCATATTCTGTGCCTCATCCTGCCATCTCTCATCCCCCATACTTCTCCGCCGACCTCCAAACTGCCTCCCCTCTACTTTTCTCCCCATGCTTCTCCCATTCGTCGTTTCTCCTCCCTCCCCTCCCTCCTCCTCCCCTCTCCGCCGCCTAATCCTCCTCCTCATCCTCCTCCCTCCTCCCTCCCTTCCTCTCTCCTATCCTCCTCCTCCTCCTTCCTCAGCCTCCTCCTTCCTCCTCCTCCTCTCTCTCCTCTCCTCCTCCTCCTCCTCCTCCTCCTCCTCCTCCTCCTCCTCCTCCCCCCCTTCCGTCCTCCCTCCTCCTTCCTCCCAGGGCGAGAAGCCTCGCCCTCGGGCTCGAGGCGGCAGCGGCACAGGGGGCCCCCGCCGGGCAGGGGGGCCGGGCGCCGGGCGGGGGCGGTCCGAGGCGCCCCTGTCGGCCAGGCCGGCGAGGGCCTGGCGCAGGCGCGCGCGGGGGCCACGAGGCCCGCATCGCGAAGCTCCAGGCTTGGAGGCCTGACGGATCTCGAAGCTCCAGGACGGATCAGGAGGAGGATAAGAACGGATCGGGAGGAGGAGAAGGAGGAGGAGGAGGAGGGGGAGGGGAGGAGGAGGACCAGGAGCAGTCTTGGGGTCTGGCGATGTGTGTAGATGCTTCGGCGCGCGCGCGCGCGAGCGCGCCTCCGCTGGAGAGGGTACTCGCCCTGCTCCAGCTCCGGGCACCAACACCAACGCAGGGAATTGCCTCCACAGGGGAGGCACGACCCTGGGTTTCGGTGTGGGCGGCGACCGTTCGGCCAGCCCGGAAGCCATAATTATCGCCACCATCACCGAGATCGGGGCCGTCTATCCCTGGTGGAGGCACACCCCCGACATTGGTGTTGGGTGTCAACCTCTAGGCCTGCGACAGGCCGACCTCACTAGCGCGCAGACTGCGCGGCGGGCCGCGAACCCACTCAGCACAGCAGCGGGAGGTGGAGGCTGCCGGCACACGGCGCGTGCGGAGGTCGCCGCCCCAGCGACCCGGCCCTCTCGCCTCGGGAAAGGGCGCGCACGCCTGCCGCGAGGCGACGGGGCGCCAACCCTGAGCATCAGTCGGATCACAGAAAAACTGCGCAGGAGGAGGAGGAGGAGGAGGAGGAGGAGCAGCAGCAGCAGCAGCAGCAGCAGCAGTATACCTCCTTTTCTTCCACGCGGCCCTACAGTGGGGGCCGATGCCACGAGACACCCTGCTGGCCTCCAGGGTGCCCTGGGTTTCTTGGCTTTCCATGGTTCTGCTATGGAACCGTTCGCGGGCCCCGTGCTCACGGAAAGACTGCGCACCGGCTCTCTGGGCGGTCGCCGTGGCCATCGTCGAAAAGTGCGCTGCTCGCGCTCGAGGCCACGGGCTGCGGCGGGCGGTCCGCGGCGGCCGCGCGGCCTCGGCCCCGAGGAGGGCAGGGGGCAGGGGGGCAGGGGCGGAGAGACGCGAGCTGACGACCGCGACGCGGATGCAGATCCACTCGAGCAAGACGAGTCAGCAATCACCGCAGTCGGGCTCGGTTGGCGAGGGCATGCGAGGGGGCACGAGACCCCTCCGAAGGCCACGCTGCCACAGGAGTGCGGAGGGCACGGGCTGCGGAGCACAGGCCACAAGAGGGTCCCCTCGATCTGGCAGGGTCGACCTACCGATCAGGGCCGGCTGCAGAAGGTCCACATCTGGGTGAGAGGAGGAGGAGGAGGAGGAGGAGGAGGAGGAGGAGGAGGAGGAGGAGGGGAGAAGAGGAGGAGGAGGAGGAGGAAGGAGGAGGGAGGAGGATGGGGGAGGAGGAGGAGGAGGAGGAGGAGGAGGAGGAGGAGGAGGAGGAGGCAAGATACAGCCAGACCCAGGGCAGAAGAACACCCTTCCAAAGCACGAGACCCTCTGCCAGCCAAAAACCCCGAAACCGTGAGATCACCGAGGGTACCCTTCCCCAGGGTTCACAAGAACATGCAGCAAACGCGAAGAATACTACAGTCGACCCGTATCACAAGGACGCACGATAAGGATGCAAGGGCCTCGGAAGGCCGCTCCGAAGCTTTTCGAGCGGGGCGCGGCCAGCGAAAGCGGCCAAAGATGGGTCGAGGAGGCAAGGATGCAAGGGTACACTCGGGTAGGCTGCCCCATCCTTACCATGCGGGTTGACTGTAGTATGGAAAGCAAAGCCACATAAACATAAACTTTTGGCGCTCCGCGCGGATTTCTTGGATCTGCGCTGGACCCTCCTCCCTGGCGCGCGGAGCGCGCCAGGGGCGGCGCCGGAGGCGCCGCTGGGGGGGCCCCAGCGCAGATCCAAGAAATCCGCGCGGAGCGCCAAAAGTTTATGTTTATGTGGTTGTTCTTCGCCTACTGCAGTCAGCCCGCATGGTAAGGATGGGGCAGCCTACCCGAGTGTACCCTTGCATCCTTGCCTCCTCGACCCATCTTTGGCCGCTTTCGCTGGCCGCGCCCCGCCCCGCGCCGCGCCCCGGGTACCCTCCCCGAACCGCCCTCGATCTTATGCCTCGGCCCGACTGCGCGCACCGGTACAGTGGGGGCCAGTCCCCAAGAAACCTTCCAGAAGAAGCCCAACCCTGGGACCCCAGGGCGTCCATTGATTTTTGGTGCGGGAGCGTCGCGCCCTACATCGCAAAGCCATCGAAGCCCAAGAAACCGAGGGCACCCTGGAGGCAGGCAGGGTGTTTCTTGGCATGGGCCTCCACTGTACAGGCGACCAAGAGGGGGGCGTCCAAAAGAGGGGGGCGCAAATCATGGCCGGCGGCATGTGCGCGGCCCAGGCGAAGCACCCCGCGCCCTCGAGGGCGCCCTCGACGCCAACGCCCAAAAAAGACGTCCGCCGCCGCGCTTGCCGTCGCTCGGACGTCCATTTCCCGTGCATTTTTTTTTGGGGGGGGGAAGTCGTGCGTGTTTTTTCTGCTCAGTGGTGCAGGGTGGTCCTCGATGGCTCTCGCCGAGAAAAAATGCACACACGCCCGAGCGATGCCAATGTTTGTTGGTTTCGTGCGTGTCTTTTCTGCCCAGCGGTGCAGGATGGTCCTCGATGGCTCTCGCCGAGAAAAAAAATGCACACGCCCGAGCGATGCCGAGCGCGGGGGAGGGCAGGGGCCGAGGCCCCCTCCCCGAGGACGGCGCCCCTCGGAGCAGCGGCGCCACGGCGCGGGCGCTCCCCAGGAAAGGCGGGTGCGGAGCAGAGGGGCCCTCCCCGAGGACGGCGCCCCTCGAGCATGTGCTCCGGGGCGCCCCGGCCCCGCCGGCCGAGGCGGGGGTCCGGCCGCGGCGCCACGGCGCGGGCGCTCCCCAGGAAAGGCGGGTGCGGAGCAGAGGGGCACGCTGCCCCGCGGCGGGGGCTGGTCCAGATCCACCGCTGGCCATCGCTCGGACGTCCATCCCCTGGGCTTGTTTCGGTTTCGCGTGTGGTTCTTTCGCCAGATGATCAAGGATGCTCCTCGATGGTCCTCGCCGAGGAAGAAACGCACACGTCCGAGCGATGCCAAGACCACCGAGGGACCGACGCCCTGGGGGCCCAGCAGGCGGTGGATATGGACCCATCTGGGCCAACATCTATCCAGGTCCACCGCCCGCCGAGGTCTCCGAGAGTCGATGCTCCAGGCGGTGGTTGTGCACAAATCCCCGCCCGGGAAGTCTGATCCCGAACCGACAGTGTTCGCTGCTGGGCAGGCGGCCTCCAGTCTTGAGAGGACAACGTCCGCGGCGGCGCGGAGACAGCGAGCCCGGTCCAAGACGAAAAAGACCTGCTTTGGGGGCATCGCCCACATGCGTCCGTACCCATGTCGATCGTACCGGCATGAGGCCTCCAGGCCCAAAATGGTAAAACCAACAGGTGACGATACTGCCACTCCACCGACCTCTCCCGGGTTGCGGTCTGACCAGAATCTCGAGGCGAGTCCATCGGTGGCGACGAGTGCCTCCCGGAAGGCCCAAGAAAGGGGACACGAGGGAAGGGGAGGGTACCTTTTCCTCCTCCTCCGACGATGACATTCGAACACCACTATCATCGAAGCTCGCGCGACGCCCAGAGATGGGATGGCCCCCTTCGTGCAGTACGGGGCCCCCGGGAATTCCAGACCCCGAACCGTCTGCGTGGACGGCCCTGGGGCCCCGTCGTGAAGGCCCAAGGACACAAACAAGAAAGACTCGGAGGTCCGCGCGGACTTCTCGGATCGGCACTGGACCCCCCTCCCTCGTGCGCGGAGCGCGCCGGGAGCGGCGCCGGAGGCGCTGCCAGGGGGTCCCAGCGCTGGTCCGAGCAATCCGCGCGGACCTTCGAGCTTTCATGTTTATGTCGCTGTTTGTTCCCCTGGATAGGGGACTCAGACTCTGGAAGCCGGGGGAACTCCAATCGCGGATGCCGGTGCCGCCCTCATCAGGTTATTGGCAGTGAGCCCAGAGGGGGGGGGAAGTGGAGAGGGCGGGCCTTCTCACAAGGCTCGGAAGGCCCCCGGCCTTCTGAGAAGTTTCCTGAGCCTTCCCCGAAGGCACAACCAAAAACCTCTCAGAAGGCTCGAGGGCTTCGGAGAAGTGACGCCGCCTTCTGAGAAGGCCTTCTCCTTCTCGCTTCCCCCCTCGCTCGCCGCCGAATTTGGTGTTTGGGTCATAACTCGGGTCTCTGGCGGCCGTTTGGGACAATCCGGACACCCCTGGAACGCCCTCGGCGAGGCGCAGCTGCTGGCAAGCATCCCGAGGCTACAAAACCGCCGAGAACCGACAAAAGCGTCCGAAAACCTCGAACCTCGAACCCCAAACTCGAAACTCCCACGAAACAAACCCACGATCTCCTTCTCGCTTCCCCACTCGCTGGCCGCGCACATAAGAGATCCCCCAAGGTCTGCAGCCTCCCAGGCACCGTCCTTGACCAACGCCCCACCGTAGCCGGCGCTCTGTCCACGCTTCCTGGATCTCCCGCCCCCCCTTCCCGAGGGGCAGTGCAGCGTCCCGGAACGACTGATAGTCTGGGGGCGAGAAATGCAACAATTAGGGGCTCGACCACAAAAAACTTGCCACAAGAAACCCAACCCTCAGGCCCCAGGACGTCCATTGATTTTTGGTGCGGGAACCTCATGCTTCCCATTGCAAAACCATCGAAACCCAAGAAACCCAAGGCACCCTGGAGGCAAGCAGGGTGTTTATTGGCATGGGTCTCCACTGTGATTGAAAGCCTGGGGACGATAACCAACGATTAGTGACTTAGGAAATGGTATGTTGCCCTGTGGGCTCGACGACTCCTATACGATCTCGGCTCCTAGACTCGAATGCGACTCGTAACATGCGTGATCGACGTAAATCTAGATAGATCGAGGCAAATCCGAAAATGACCAAATGAGCCTGGAAGTTATCGGGGCAATTCCAAGCAAGTCGAGGGACAGAAGGTGCCATCAAGTCCTTACGACTGTTCAGTGCGCTGGGCTGGAGCACTGGGAAGGGAGAGGAGGAAAGAGGAGGAAGAGGAGAATGAGGAGGAGGAGGAGGCATGTAGAGGCATGAGGAGGCATGATGAATGATGAGGTAAGAGGACGGAGGAGGAGGAGGAGGACGAGGAGGAGGACGAGGTGGTGGAGGAGGAGGAGGAGGACGAGGAGGAACAGGAGGATAAGAAGGAGGAGGAGCAGCAGGAGGACGAGGAGGAGGAGGACGAGGTGGAGGAGGAGGAGGAGGAGGAGGATAAGAAGGAGGAGATGCAGCAGGAGGAGGACGAGCCGGGGGCAGGCGGAAATTGGAGGAGGAAAAGACGCTGCGGCCAGCAGGCCAGAGTCAGGGCAAGGCAACAGGGAGCAGGAGGAGGCGACGGGAGGACGGGGAGAAAGAGGAGACAGCAGGAGGAGGGCAAGGAGGGCGAGGAGGGCGAGGACGGCGAGGAGGAGGAGGAGACAGGAGGAGACAGGAGGAGACAGGAGGAGGACGAGGGAGAAGGAGGATGACGAGGGAGAAGGACGAGGAGGAGGAGGACGAGGGAGGAGGAGGAGGAGGAGGAGGAGGACGAGGGAGGCCGAGGGAGGACGAGGGAGGAGGAGGGAGGAGGAGGAGGAGGAGGAGGAGGAGGGGGAGGAGGACGAAGGAGGAGGAGGAGGCAGAAGGGGGAGGAGAAGGGAAGGGAGGTAGTGATTTGCTCATCGCTCTGGAGGTCTTGTCACGCCCCGCGGACGGGGCCTCGTTCACCAGGGCGCCGTCCAGGTTCGGGCAGAACGCCCCCGCCGGCGAGCCTCGCGCCGCCCCGTCCTCCCCCCCTCAGTCATCCTCCCTGCCGTCGTCTTCGTCCCTGCTCCTCCTGCATCCTACTCTGTCGTCTTCATCCCTGCTGCTCCTCCTTCTCCTCCTCCTCCGCCTCCTCGTCCTCATCCTCATTATCATCCTCATCCTCATCCCGATCCTCATCGATATCTGCATCCGTATCCTCATCATCAGCAGCAGCGGCAACAGCATCAAGATAATCCTCGTCATCCCCGTCATCTTCAACCCCACAACCCTCGTCGTCGTCAGCATCAACAGCATCATGGTCACCATCATCAGCAGCAGCAGCACGATCATGATGATGATCATCATCAGCAGCACCATCATCGTCATCATCACCATGAACAACATCATCCTCGTCCACATCATCATCATCATCAGCAGCAGCATAGTCAGCATCACCAACGGCATCATCAGCATCAGCATAATCAACATCAGCATCAGCATCAGTTTCATCATCATCATCATCATCATCAGCAACAGCATCATCATCGTCACCATTGTCATCCACATCCTCATCCTCATCGGCCAGGTCATCGTAATATTTAGCACCACCAGCATCTCCTCATCGTCAGCAACATCATCAACATCATCATCACCTCCATCAGCATCAGCATCATCATCACCATCAACATCATTACGATCATCATCCTAAGCAGCATCAGCATCAGCAACATGATCACCACCATCAGCATCATCATCATCAGCATCACCATCATCAGCATCGTCATCCTTATCATCGTCGTTACAAACCTCATCATTCTCAGCATGAGCATCCTCATCAACATCATCGCAACCGTGAACATCATCATCCATGCCCACATTAGTATTATCACCATCGTCGTCATTATCAGCATCAGCAGAATCATCACCATCATCATCATCATCGTCAGCATCATCATCACCAGCAGCACTATCATCATGAGTATCGTCATCATCATCATCAGTATCAGCATCGTCGTCACCACCACAATCACCACCATCATCATCATAATCATCAGCATCAGCCTTATCCACATCAGCATCACCATCACCACCCACACCACTATCATCATCAGCAAAATCATCATAATCATCATCATCATCATCATCATCATCATCATCATCATCATCATCATCAGTATCGTCATCATCATCAGTATCATCGTCATCGTCACCACCACCATGACCACTGTCACCACCACCACCACCATCATCATCACCACAACAACCATCACCACCACCATCACCAGCATGATCATCATCAACAGTATCATCATCCTCAGCAGCATCAGGATCATCATCATCATCATCATCATCATCATCATCATCATCATCATGATCATCATCATCATCATCGTCATCATCAACGGCATCATCAGCAGCATCGTCATCGTCCTCGTAAGCATTATCATCAGCATCATCAGCATCAGCATAAGCAGAATCATCATCAACATCATCATCACCAGCATCATCACCATCATCATTATCATCATCATAATCATCATCAGCAGCATCATCATGATGAGCCCCATCGTCGGCATCATCCTAATGAACACCATCATCATCGCGATCATCAACAACATCATCAGCACCATCAGCACCACTATCATCGTCATCGCCATCATCATCATCAACAGCATCATCAACATAATCAACAACAGGATTATCATCGTCCTCAGCAGCAATATTCATAATTGGCATCGTCATCGTCAGCATAGTCATAATCAACATCAGAAACAGCACCATCGGCATCATCTTTCTCATCATAATGGGCATTCGCATGCTCATCCTCACCATCATCATCAGCATCAACATCATCATCAGCATCGCAAATCGTCATCATCACCAGCATCACCAGCATCACCAGCAATCACCATCAACAACATCATCCTCGTCATCATCATCAGCATCAGCATCGCAATCACCATCACCATCATCATCATCACCATCATCATCATCATCATCGGCGTCATCGTCACCAAGATCATCTCCTCTCTCAAGTGTCCATCCCTCCCTCATTTCTCCACCTCCTGTTTCATCCTCCCCCTCCTCCTCCGCCGCCGCAACCTCCTCGTCTAACCCCGATCCCTCCTTCCGTCCGTCCGCGCCTCCCGCCTCCCTCAGTCATCCTCCCCTTTCTCCATCCCTGTTGAGCAGGGACCGACCGTCCCGGCATTCCTGTAGCCATACCATGGAATGTTCTCAGAACCCAACAATGTTCTGAGAACAAAAACCATGCGCTCAGAACATCAACCCGATGCGTTAACCTGGTGCTGGTGCCGCCTCTCGTCCAGGTCGTCCGCCTCCCCGTCCGCCTCTAGCTCCACCCCCTGGCGCACACTCGGAGGAGGAGGGGGGGGAGGAGGCGGCGGAGGCGGAGGCGGAGGAGGAGGAGGGAGGAGGAGGAGGAGGGGGAGGAGGAGGAGGGGGAGGAGGAGGAGGAGGAGGAGGAGGAGGAGGAGGAGGAGGAGGAGGAGGAGGAGGAGGAGGAGGAGGAGGAGGAGGAGGAGGAGGAGGAGGAGGAGGAGGAGGAGGAAGCCCCCGAGGTCCGCACGCGAAGGGAAGCCCCGGGGGGCCCCGGCTGTGTCCGGCCACGGGGCTGCGGCTCGGGACGCTCTGGGCAGGGCCCCGACGCCCCTCGCGGCAGCGCAGCTGCTAGAGAGCGCGCCTTTCGGGCCCGAGAACGCCCCGAGGCGACAGAGAGCCCACGCAGACATCCAGGAGCCCCCTGAAGACCTCCAGGAACAACAGGAAACAACACGAACCTGCAGGAACAACAGGAGCCCCCGGAAAACCTCCAGGAACCCATGAAAACATCCAGGAACCCCTGAAAACATCCAGAACCCATGAAACATCCAGGAACAACAAGTCGGCGGCAGCGCAGGACGCAGGACCCAGGACGCACGAGCCTGCCGACCGGCCGGCCGGCAGGACAGCGAGGAGCGGCGCGAGCGGGGCCAGAGCCCTCTCATGTATCGGTGCACTTCAAGAAGCCCGCCGCCAAATCCTTCCAGAAATCGTTAGTTGCGGCATGATGAAGCAACATATCGATTCCAACTGTAGCCCGGCGGCAGCGGTGGCTGACGACCGACCGACCGACCGACGGCCGACGCGCTGCAAAGGTTGGTGGCGCGCAAAAGGGGGTATGGGGGAGGGGGAAGGCTTCTTGGAAACACCCTGCTGCTCAGAAGGCCCCGGCCTTACGTCTACAGAGGAGGCCCGCGCCTCCTGAGGAGCAGGGGTGCTTCTAAGAAGCCCTCCCCCCCTCCCCCCACCCCCCTCCGCGCGTGGCTGCAGAGGCCCCCCGCCCCGCGCCTGGGATCCCGAGGGCGCCGCGGAGCAGCGCCTGCGCCGGCGCCGCGGCCAGCAGGCGGGCGCGCGCGCGCGCGGCGAGAGCGCGGCCGCGGCGGGGAGGCGTCGTCGCCGCCACGCCGCGGCCCCCTCGGCGGCAGCTCGGCGGCGGCGCGGAGGGCGGCGGCGGCGGCGGGCGGCGGCGGTCGGCGGCCGGCGCGCGGCGCTCGTCGTCCGTCGCGCGTCGTCCGTCGGTCGGGCGGTCGGTCGGCAGTCGCGGTGGTTGCAGGAGTCGTCGTCGGAGGGGGGGCGGCAGGGGAGGAGAGAAAACAGGGAGATGGAGGAGGGAGGGGGGAGGGAGGAGGGAGGAGGGGGGAAGGGTGCGCGGGGGGAGGAAGGGCAATTCAGAGGGCGGAGGAGGAGTGAGGACAGCGGACTCAGGTCCTGAGGGTGCTCGAGCGTTCTCGCAGGTTGGGGGGGGGCCCTTGAGGGTTCCCAATCGGGAAGACAAGGGAGAGGGAGCCAATTGGGAAGGAGAGACAGGGATGAGGTAGCAGGGGGATGACAAGGACAAATGAGGGTGAGGAAGGAGGGAGAAGGAAAGACGAGGAGAGCGAAGAGAGATGGCAAGATGGGGTTTAGCGAGGTATCGGACGCAAATAGACGCGATTCGTGGCTCTAGGAGGTAATGGGCAAGGAGCAGGAAGTAATAGGAGCGAGAACGACCTGGAAAAAGGGAAACCAGGAGGAGGAAGAGAGGAAAGCGAGAAGAACAGAGGAGCGAGAAAGAAAAATACGACAATAACCATGAGAGCAATAATGATAATGAGGAGAAGAGAATAATACGAAGAAGAAGAAGAAGAAGCGGAAGCGGAAAAAAACATTTATAATAAAAAGGTTAAGAATAAGAAGCTGAAGAACAAGAAGAAGATGAAGAAAGCCGCGCACGTCAGGAAAGCGAAAGAGAGAGAGAGAGAGAGAGAGACAAAGAGGAAGGATTGGCCAAGCAGACAAGAAGGAGGACAAAGGAAGAAGGACGGGGAAAGAGGAGGAAGGAGGGAGGGTGAAGGAGAAAAGAGGAGGGAGGGAGGACGGAGGAAGGGGGGAGAGGGCGGAGGAGGCGGAGCCTGCGGCGATCGGTCCCGCACCCTCGCCGGTGGTCGCAAGAGCGCTTCTGGGAGTGGTCGAGGCCTGCTTCTGCCCACTTCGGCGGCTCACCTCTTGCCGTCGCTCGGACGGCCATTCCCCGTGCGTTCTTCGGACTCGTGCGTGCTTTTTTGTTTGCCAGGTGATCCAGGAGGCTCGTCGATGGTCCTCGCCGAGGAAATTAATGGCCCGAGCGCAGCATCCCCGAACAGGATTGTAAAATGCATGAGAGTTTTCACTTTCGACTGCCTCCCGTCCAGCGCGGGCTGGCATGACAAGTTGAAACATGATAACAGGATGTTTGCATATTTGCGGTTCGCACAGAAGCTTGTGTGATGCATGGCTCTCAAGAAGCCATCGCTTGAGGGTCTGGTACTCCTGCCCTCCTCCCTCCTCTTGTACCTGGTCGACGAGTAAGCTGTCGAGACGGCATTGTCAGAGGGTATACCGCCATGCTGTGAGCCCTGAAGCAACTGTAAGAGGAAGGAGGAGAGGGCAAGGGAGACGATAAACGTGGAAAAGGGGGCATGTTGTGATGGTCCTCCCTTGTCGCTCCAGTCACCCTGGATGGCGCGTTTTGGTCGGAGGCCGTGTTGAACACCACCGCATCGACCGCATCGCGCGGCATCTCGGAGCCCAGAGTTGCGAGGATATCTCAGGCGAAACGCGCCGGACCACCTCGCGAGCGGCATCTCGGAGCTCAAAGTTTCGAGGATGTCTCAGGCGAAACAGGCCGGACCACCTCGCGAGGGGCACATCGGAGCCCAGCGTTGGGAGGATGTCTCAGGTAAAACTGGCCAGACCAACTCGCGCGCAGTATCTCTGAGCCCCGAGTTGGGAGTACGTCTCAGGCGAAACGGGCCGGCCGACCTCTCGCACAGCAGCGCGGAGCCCCGAGTTGTGAGGATGTCTCAGACGAAACGGGCCAGACGACCTCTCGCACAGCAGCTCGGAGCACCGAGTTGCGAGGATGTCTCAGGCGAAACGGGGCCGGACCTCCCCGCGCGCGTCGCCTCGGGGCCCAGGATTGCAAGGATGTCTCGGGCGAAACGGGCTGGACCACCTCTCGCGCGGCATCTCGGAGTTTAGAGTTTCGAGGATGTCTCCGGCGAAACGCGGCGAAGCGGCGCGGACCACCTCGCGCGCGGCGTCCGGGAGGCCGGATGTCCGAGGATGCCTCAAGCCAAACAGCCAATCCCAGCCAGCTCAGAAACGAGAGTTGTGAGGACGTCTCAAGCGAAACAGCCCCGACCACCAGATTTGTTTGAGGAAGTATCGGCTCCGCTTTCCCTCGGCCGGAACTAGCCTCTACCACAACAGCACCCCGTTCAGCAAGCTGTCTGGGGCAAAATCCACACGTCCGAGCGATGCCAAAACCTGGGGCCCTCCTGGAGCCCTCCTGCACGATACGACGTCGTCGTCGTCGTCGTCGTCGTCGCCGTCGGTCGTCGGTCGTCGGTCGTCGGTCGTCGGTCGTCGGTCGTCCGTCGTCCGTCGTCGATCGTCGTCGTCGTCGTCGTCGTCGTCGTCGTCGTCGTCGTCGTCGTCGTCGTCGTCGTCGTCGTCGTCGTCGGTCGTCGATCGTCGGTCGTCGGTCGTCCGTCGTCGGTCGTCGGTCGTCCGTCGTCGGTCGTCGGTCGTCGGTCGTCGGTCGTCGGTCGTCGGTCGTCGGTCGTCGATCGTCGGTCGTCGTCGTCGTCGTCGTCGTCGTCGTCGTCGTCGTCGTCGTCGTCGTCGTCGTCGTCGTCGTCGTCCGTCGTCGTCGTCGTCGTCGTCGTCGTCGTCGTCGTCGTCGTCGTCGTCGTCGTCGTCGTCGTCGTCGTCGTCGTCGTCGTCGCCGTCGCCTGGAGCGCTCGGCGCTCGCGCGCAGTCCGCGCAGAGGGGGCGACGGCCCCACGATGACGGTGCCGAGGCTGCCCGCGGAGCGCCCGGGCCGGGGAGCCGCCCAAGGGGCTCGGAGCGGCGAGTGGGGGCGAGCGACGGGAGAGCGGAGCGGGGCGGGGAGGAGGGCCTCCGAGCGCGAGGCTATGGGGGTGGGGGGGGGCGGTAAATGGGGGGGGGGGGAAGGGTGCCCTCGTCGGGCCCCAGAGGCCCCCTGCAGGAGGAGGAGGAGGAGGAGGAGGAGGAGGAGGAGGAGGAGGAGGAGGCCCCCTCTGGGGCCCTGGCTGAGGGCCCCTCTTGGGGCCCCAAGGGGCCCCCGTGCGGCAGCTCTCGCCGCCCCCCCCCCCCCCCATGTATTGCCCTCCCACGGGTTCGCGCCCAAGAGGGACTGGAGAGCGGAGTGCCGGGGAGAGGACCTCAGGAGGCAACTGCTGGGCAACCTACCCATCGGTGGGAAGAAGTAGGTAGAGCCGTGAATTAGGAAAGCGTTGAAAGCACGTTGGATTCCCGCCCGCCTCCTGTAGAGGAGGGAGGAGGGAGAACCACTCGACTCTTGAAGTAGGAAGGCGGCTAAAGTAGATCGGGCACTGGGAATCCCAAACTACCTACTTTCAACGACTGATGGGTGCTGGGAAGTCTTCGTCGGAGAGAGTCAGGAGGATCAGGCTCCATGGAGGGGCAACTACGCCAAATACATATATATATATATATATATATATATATATATATATAAGGCGCGGATTCACCGGGATCGAGCCGGCCTGCGCGGGATTGAGCCGGACTGCGCGGAATCAAGCCGGCTCAAGCCAGATCTCGGACCAGGGCAAAGTCCGCACCTGGCCTCCCAGGAAGGGCATCCGGAGAGGCCTGCACACGCCAGACTCGCGCCGTGGCGACCCCGGCGCGGGTTCTTCTGGCACCGAGGGGATCGTTCCGCCTGGAACGACCGGCCGCTTTCCGATCGTGACGAGCGAACAACTCACACCCATACCCATAGGAGGGTCGAAAGGAGGGGAACTGCCTATGGGTATGGGTGCGAGTTGTCGGACCCTGGGGGAAGCTCCCGTTCGAGCGGGGACCCCCATCCGACAACACGCACCCATAGCCTCCTCCGTCCCCCCTATGGGTATGGGTGCGTGTTGTTCGATCGTCAGATCGCGGGATCGTCCCACATGGGCCGATTCTGGGCCACTGGCGGCGAGCAGACTCGAACACCCGCGGCGGGGTCGCTGCCGCGTCGACACGGCAGGAGCCCGCCGAAGAGGTGGAGAACGGAGGCCGGCATGAGCACAAAAGCTGTCGGAGGTCTGGATGGACTTCTGGGGTCGGCGCCGGACCGACCTCCCTGGCTCGCAAAATGCACCGGACGCTGCCAAGGGGGCCAAGCGCTGAACCGAGAAATCCGCGTGGACCTCCTGAAGTTCGTGCTGAAGTCGTTGCTTGTTCGTCGAAAGAACGACAGGGAGGGAGGGGGAGGGAATGACAGAGAGAGAGAGACACAGACAAAGAGAGAGAGAGAGAGAGACAGACAGACAGACAGACAGACAGACAGACAGACAGACAGACAGACAGACAGACAGACAGACAGACAGACAGATAGACAGACATACAGACAGACAAACGGACAGACAGACGGATAGAGTCAGAGATAAATAGAGAGAGAGAGACGCACAGAGACGGAGACAGAGACGGAGACAGACACAGACAGAGACAGAGACCGAGACAGCGGCAGAGAGGGAGAGACAGAGACAGAGACGGGGGATGAAGAGAGAGAGAATGACAATACGAATGAGGGACTCAGGAGGCGAACCCGGGGCGGAGGTGGAGCGCGGCCGTGCGGCGGCCCGCCATGCCTCCACGGTGTCCAGCCTGCCCTGGGTGAGGCAAGCCCGCACCAACACCTGCGGGAAGGAGCGACCAATTACACGGCAGGCTCGCATCGGGTCGACCCCAGCGTAGGGCTCCTGACACCGCAGGGATCGTTCCAGCTTGAACGATCGGCCGCTCCAGAAACGCCGGATCGCTCGACGATGGGCCCACTTCCTGGCGCCACCACCCTGGAGGGCACGGTGGCCCGACGCAACAGAGCGGCCACGCAGCAGAATGGCCTGGCGCGAGCGGTGCCTGGCCACTGCTGGGGTTGCTGGACTCGGTGACACATCTTGTCAGGGGGGGGGTCCACGAGAGTCTCGAATCCAGCTGCACTGCGCAAGTCCTATCCCAGGGGAGCGGAGAGAGGGAGGAAAGGACTCCAAGGACCGACCACAACGATGTAGAAAGCAGCATGTCGCTTCAAACCAAAAACGAAACGAAGACCTTTGCTTAAAACAAAGGGTTGGAACGAAACTGGTGCAAAACGAAGCGAACGACGAAACGCTGTTTGACTCAAAAACAAAGCACGAAAGGAAACACAAACGAGGAAGGTAACGAATAACCAGATTGATGCCAGCACCAGACTTCACCGCGTTGTGGTCGGTCCCTGAAGGATTCCGCCTCCGCCCTCCCCACCCCCAAAAAAACCCACCCGTACGCCACGAAGACATGCACAGAGACACCATCCGACGCAGTGAGGGGACGGTGTACATATAGAGTCGCTGGCGCTCGGTGGTGATTCATACACCGCCACCCTCCCCTGAGGCCCAGGAGCAATCCGGTGGAGGGTGTCTGTGTCCTCCGGGGGAGGGGATGGAAATGTTCTTGGTCAGCGATCTGATTTGACGAAGCCGGGGAAGCATAGTACGGTAAACATCCCTCGTGGCAAGCAGACACAGGTGTTGCTTCGCGTGGAGGCGAATGCGCGCCAATTGGGCTGGACAGTGTGCGGATCTAGGCCTAACCCCACCATCCCCTGCCCCAGAGAAGGGCGAGGGGAAGGGCCAGGTGCGCCCGCGCCGCCTTTCACATCCTGCCCCCCTCCCCCACCCATTCCTTCTCACTGGAAGGGGCCCAGGGACACACGAATAGATAGACGCAGATCCCAGGATCCCCCATATTTTCCATATTTGATCTGGATTTTCGTCTCCCCCCCCACATTTCCCACATGTTCCCATACTTTCCTGGGGGTCGACGATGAATTGTGCCTGTGTGCTTTCCCCTTCTGATCATTGCGCTGATTAAGCTATCCCCGAAGACACAGAGAGCCTATCAGAAGAGCAGAGGCCCTCTGAGAAGGCCCCCCCGTCTTTTGAGAGGGCCTTCTCCTTCTCAGTTCCCCCTCGTTCGCTGCCGAGTTTGACTTTTTCGTCATAAATCGGGTCTCCAGCGGCCGTTCGGGACGATCCAGGCACCCCCAGAATGCCCTCGGCGAGGCGCAGCTGCTGGCAAGCATGCCGAGGCTAGAAAACCGCCGAGAAGAGACGAAAGCGCCCGAAGACCTCGAACCTCGAACCTCGAACCACCTCCTTCTTTTGTCCCCCCTCGCTCGCCGCCGAAGTCGAAGGAGAAGAGGCACACGAGAGCGCGAGGAGCAGGAGGGAGCACCCTGCCCGGCGCGGCACGGGGCACCGCCCCGCCAGCCCCGCGCGGGGCCCGCGGCCCGCTCCGCGCGACGCCGACGTGCTCTCGACGCGCAGAGACGACGACGACGACGACGACGACGACGACGACGAAGACGACGACCACGACGACCGACGACGACGACGACCGACGACGACAGACGACAACCGACCGACCGACCGACCGACGGACGGACGGACGGACGGACCGACCGACCGACGACGACGATGACGAAAACAACGACGACGACGACGACGACGACGACGACTGACGACCGACGAACGAGGACCAACGACGAGGAACGAGGACCGACGCTCGACGACCGATGCCCGACGAACGAAGACCGAAGACCCACTAAAGACGACCAACAGCGGATGACGGAAGACCGACCAACCGACGACGACGACTGACGACGACGACGACCGACGACCGACGACCGACGACCGCCACGACCACAACGACGACGACGACGACGCCGACGACCGACGACCGAGGACTGACGACGGACGACCGACGACTGACGACGGCGACCGACGACGACAGACGACCACCGACAGACGGCCGATGACCGACGACGACTGAGGACGACCGACGGCCGACGACAGATAAGCAACGAACGACCGAACCACCGACGACCGACCGACCGACCGACCGACCGGCCGACCACGACGACGACGACGACGACGACGACGACGACGACAACGACGACAGAGACGACGACGCCGTCCCGAGGTCTCCGACTCGGAGCAGCCGTCAAAAAAACAAACGAACAATCCGCTGGCCCCCTTTGGGGCCACCAGGCTGCGTGGAGCGGGATTCGCAGTTTCCTGTACCAGTTGTAGCTTGTAGTTTCCAGTGTTACAGTTCTGCTTATTGCTGGTTACTGTAACTACTTGATTGACCGCGCGAGGGGGGGGGAGGCCCAAACCGGCTTTTTAGCACACCCTGGGCGCGTTGTCTGAATTGCTGGGGGGGCTCGAAATCGACACCCCTCACGCAGATCCGCGGGGTCAAGGTCCAAAAACACAAGGGATTTGCCACATTTCTGAAATTCGGTGCCACCCCTCACGCAGATCCGCGAGGTCAGGGTCCAAAAAAAACACAAGGGATTTGCCACATTTCTGAAATTCGGTGCCACCCCTCACGCAGATCCGCGAGGTCAGGGTCCAAAAACACAAGGGATTTGCCACATTTCTGAAATTCGGTGCCACCCCTCACGCAGATCCGCGGGGTCAGGGTCCAAAAACACAGGGGATTTGCCACATTTCTGAAATTCGGTGCCACCCCTCACGCAGATCCGCGGGGTCAGGGTCCAAAAACACAAGGGATTTGCCACATTTCTGAAATTCGGTGCCACCCCTCACGCAGATCCGCGGGGTCAGGGTCCAAAAACACATGGGATTTGCCACATTTCTGAAATTCGGTGCCACCCCTCACGCAGATCCGCGGGGTCAGGGTCCAAAAAACACAAGGGATTTGCCACATTTCTGAAATTCGGCGCCACCCCTTACGCAGATCCGCGGGGTCAGAGTCCAAAAACACAGGGGATTTGCCACATTTCTGAAATTCGGTGCCACCCTTCACGCACATCCATCGCAAGGCGTGGTAACCCAAACTGCGAGAACTCCCTCGGCCCTTTAGTCGCAAGGTGTGGTAACCAAGCCCGTAAACCATACACGTCTTACCAATCGCCAGGTGTGGTAACCCCTCTTGTGATCAGTTGGTTTTGCTGATTGCGAATCGGCTTCGCATGAAGTTTCCATACTGCTTCATGACAGCGCCAAGACCTCATGACTTAGCTCTTCCATGGCCCATTCTCCGAGAGAGGGGGCCGGCGGCAGGGGGCGAAGCCCTTACGGATAATAAGCAACACTGGCAGCTCGAGAGCACAATCGCCCGAGGGCGCTATCGACAAAGACCTGCCGCAACATGCGCCGTCCTGCCCGGGTGTGCAGCATCGCATGCACCTGAAGAGACTCTTGGCACGCCGCTGCCGACGACGACACGAGGAGGCCCAGAATCCGAGGAGTGCCCGCTGAGACAGGCGGTCCCGTGCTGCCAAATCCGCTCAAGATCCGCCCAAACCCGCTCGGATACAGTCGGGCTTGATTGGAGAGGACACGCGAGAGGACATAAGACCCTTCCGAGGGCCACATTGCCACAGGAATGTAGGAGGCGTGGGTCGCGAAACGCAGGACGCGAGGGCACCCTTGATTTCGCAGGGCCGACCTACTAATCCGGGCCGGCTGCATCCAGCCCCGGCGGCCAGAGCAAAGTCCCCCAGGAGGTCCCCGGGGAGGGCCGCACACCGCCTCGCATGGCCGCCTCCTCCGACGGGCCAAGAGCGCCAGAGACGCCGTGGGCCCTCGAGCCTCGCAGAGCGCGGTGGCGGCGGCAGCGGCGACGACGCCGCAGAGACGGCTGCCCCAGAGGCGCCGCGTAGGTGCGCTGGTCTGGCTGCACCTTGTCCCTGATCATCGCCTGGCCGCGGGCGGCGGTAAGGAAAAAAGGGGGGGGGAGACGAGTGCGGGGAGTGAAGGAGGGAGGGGGGGGGGAAGAGGAGGAGAAGGACGAGCGAGGAGGGAGGGAGGGATGGAGGGATGGGAGGGAGGAGAGGCGAGGCACTGGAGCGAGGACGAACGAGGGAGGGACGCACAACGCCAACCACGGCGATGGCGCGTGCCCCGCACGGACTGCGGCAGGGGCACGGACACGCCAGGGGCCAACATTCACCCACGTAGGCCCCGAAGGCGGAGGTGCCGCACGCACACGAGTCGGCGAACCGACCGTCCAAGCAGGGCTCTTCCAATTGAGCGAAGAGCAAAAACGAGTTTTACGCGAGATGGCATAACGACCTTACGCGGTGGCTTACGCGGGCACCCAGCGCGGCACGCTACATTGGACACGAGGGCGCTTACGCGCGACCTTATGCGGGCAGCTTACAATGTCGGCGCCATCGAGCCCGTTGTCTTACGTCCCTGAAGTGTTCACAAAGCAGCAGCAGGAGGAAAACAGAAGAAGCAAGGGCGTCGCGGACCGCAAAGAATGTAACCCACAGTGCAGGCAAAATTTGAATCGGAGGTGTGCTGCGGGGTGCCTTGTAGCTCCGCACGGAATCTGCTGAATGCACTGCCTGGTGCACTACATACGGCGCGCTCCACATTACAAGCATATACAATCGTTATGGTAATAGGGGTTCTTGGCTGGAACGGCCCGCCCCACAGGTGTTCATGAGCACGACTTCGTCGCACGTTTGACGCAGCTACATGTGTCCGCCGCTACCAGCGCGGCCAGCAAAGTTGAACTAAGCCCCCAGGCCTATCCCCTACGGGGAGCCAGGGGTCCATTCATTGCTGGGCCCCATTAATTTTTCACACCTCGCGTTCGGTGTGAGGGAGCGACATGTGCGTGGGTGGGTGGGTGGGTGGGGATTTGATTTTGACGTCCTGGCCGTCGGGCTCGCAATTGGCTCAAGCTGGAATGCCAACGGACGACCATGCTTCACCACGTTCGAGGATCATTTCCCGTCGCCGACCAGAGACACCACTTCCCTCCGACTGTGGTGGCCGCACTGCGCGCTACCACTACAATCGTTCCGGGGGTAGGGATTCTCGGCCCGACCGCCCCCCCCTTTGGGTGATCGTGAGCACGATTTCATCGCACGGTCGACGTTGTTGTACGTGTCCGCCGCTGCCGGCGCGCCCGGCAAACTCGGACCAATCCGGTCTCTGCCGCGCCCCATTCTTGGAGGCCTAGAAATGAGCACCAACACCAACACAGGGGGTTGCCTTCACAGGGGGAAGACGATCCTCGATTTCGGTGTTGGTGGTGATATACTTCGGCCACCTTGGAAGCCAGAATATTACCACCATCGCCGAGATCGGGATCTTCTTCTCTCGGTGGAGGCACACCGCCGATCTTGGTGTTGGTGTCAACCTGTAGGCCTGCGATGCATTCCTCACCGTGGCGCGACGTGCGCCGCGGGCGAAGCGGGCCGCCGCGACACCCGGGGGTCTGGGCTCGCCCGCGGCCTGCGCCTCCTCTCCGCCTCTCCCTCCGCACGCGCTCCGACTCTCCTCGAGGCTGGCGCGAGCAGCACCTCGGACGAGGACCTCTTCATTGGCCTGGCCGATGACGAGGTCGAGCTCGCCAGTCGGTGCGCTCCCAAGCGGTGCCTCAGGCGGAGGCAGGAGGAGGGAGGAGGGAGGAGGAGGAGGAGGAGGAGGAGGAGGAGGAGGAGGAGGAGGAGGAGGAGGAGGAGGAGGGAGGAGGAGGAGGAGGAGGAGGAGGAGGAGGAGGAGGAGGAGCCTGCGCCGCGAGCGCGACGGGCGCAGTCGCTGCCTGCGCCTGCGCCTGTGCCTGCGCGGCGGCTGCCCTCGTGACCGCCGCCCCGCGCGCCAGCCGCAGCGTGGAAGGGGCCGCGCCGCTGTGTGAGCGAGGCGGGCCCCACTGGACCGCCCTGGACATTGTCGATGTGGCCGAAGGCCTCCGCCTCTGCCGTCGTGCCAACCAAGCGCGGAGCATCAGTGCCTGCCGCGCCGACGATGGCCAGGAGCGCCATCCCTGGATACGACGCGCCAGGGACTCCAGCCCAGTCCATGGCGGCGTCGATGTTCGTGATCGAGGCGAGCTCATCGAAGTCGGCGCCATGACTCGGCTAGTGATCCAGAGGGCATCCCCCCGTTCAGGGCGCATGCGAAGCGGGGGTGTCAGAGTTGGATTTTCACGTCCTGGCCACGGACGAACATGTTTCACCAGATTCTAGAACCAATTACCACCGCCACCCAGAGACACCATCCCCCTGCGACTGTAATGATCGCACTACGTGCTATTACGTGAATAAGCCAGTAAGGATCCCACAGCATTGTGTGCGGCGCACGTCGAAACAGCCAATCACCAACAACGAGCTGGCAGTGCACTCATCCTCCCTCGTTCTCCTCCTCATCATCCAACCCTAACCCTGATAAATCAGCCGGTCCTTCAGCGTGTGTGAGACGCTTTTCCGTTTGAGTCGTCGTCGTCGTCGTGGTCGTGGTCGTGGTCGTCGTCGTCGTCGCCGCCAGTCCCAAGGAAACCTGACCAGACAAGAACGGGAAGCGAATGCTGGAACTTTTGGCACAGGTCCTGCAGCACAGGCAAAGGCAACAGAAGAACGCTTGGGCGAAACAAATGAATCGACTCGGTGTACGCGCACGCAGTAGCAAGAGCAACGATGAGTATGATGTCGCGGGGGACGGCGCAAAGAAGTAGCGTAGAGGGGATCCCGACGATGACGAGGAGAACAGACGTAAAGACGATGAGTGGGAGGAGGACGACGAGAAGTGAAGGGGTGGATGCGGGGGAGGGTGAGGAAGAGGGCAACAAAGCTGTGAATATATATATATATATATAGAGAGAGAGAGAGAGAGAGAAGAAAAAGAGAGAAAGAGAGCGGGAGAGAGAGAGAGAGCGAGAGAGTGAGAGGAGGGGGAGGGGACGTGGATTCAGCGGGAGACGATGAAACTTTCCGCCCACGGTCGGAGTTCGTCGGCGTCGGAGACGGGTGCTTCAAGCAACGTCGGGGTGGAAAGTCAAGGTGTGGACCTCGCAGAAGAATGGACTGATTCGGGTGTTCTCGCTGTTTCGGCTTTCTCGTGCTTGAACAAGGCCGACGAGCTCCACAGCGTTGCCTCTAGACGGTCTCCGAGCTCGTCAAGAGGGTTTCCAAGCGGCCTACGAGGGCAGACAGCTCACGAGGCAATGTAGATAGCTAAAAAAAGGCTTAGACTGGGGATCCGAAAGGGCATCTCGAGCTGAGGCTTCCAAGAGGCCCCAGGAGGCCTCAGGAGTCTGCGCTCGAGGCGACAGGTGAGCCGTGGATGCCTCGCAGAGAGGAACCTGGTGAAGCTTGGATGGTCCTCAGGGAAGGACCTCTTAAGGGGCTTCTGGACGCCTGTCGGGGGTCTGTTCGAGTGGCCTTGGAGCGTTGTGGGGGTTGCTCCGAGAACTGTTGGAGGTCGTTGGAGAGGCGTGGAAGGCTGCTGGAGTTCTCGTGGGCATGATGGGAGCCTCTTCGGGATGGTCACGGATGCCTCGTGGCGCCTCCTCGGGGCCTCTGGGAGAGCTGTTGAGACGCGGCGGGAGTCCTCTGGGGCAGCGGTGCTGCCGTTTGGGGAACGTGGGCCAACCAGGCCTCGACGTGAGGCTTCGGTGGTTCCTTTTTGGAAACTGGGGGTGGATATGCAGCCTAATTTCCTCGTGAAGTCTGTCCAAAAAGCATCGGGTTTTTGCTGATCGCTGCCTGGCGTTGCGCGATTAGCAAAAATCCGATGGTTTTTGATGGCCATGTGACGGGCGGAGGCTGTCTCGGAGCGTTTGCTGGAGGTCGCTCAGGCAGTTGGGACGCATCGGAAGAGCTCGAGGGGACAGGTGAGCCGTGGATGCCTCGCAGAGAGGATCCGGGTGATGCTTGGGATGGTCCTCAGGGAAGGACCTCTTAGGGGCTTCTGGACGCCTGTCGGGGGTCTGTTCGAGTGGCCTTGGGGCGTTGTGGGGGTTGTCCCACAACTTGTGGAGGTCGTTTGACGAGCGTGGAGGGGTCTTGGAGTTCTCTTGGGAATTAGGGGAGCCTCTTTGGATGGTCATGGGTGCCTCCTGGCGCCTCCTGGGGGGCCTGTGGGAAAGCTCGGGGCGGTCTGGGCTCCCTTCGCTCGCTCTTGAGCTGCACGACAGCACTTGACGCCTCCCAAGAAGCCGCCAAGACGGTCCACGAGAACCCAAAGTCGCCGAAAGATCGTTCCAAGACGCCCAAGATGAGCTCAACACGGCCCAAGAGGCCGCCAAGACACCCCACGAAGCCTCCAAGAGGTCTCCCAAGAAGCCCCCAGAAACCCAAATCTTGAAATTCCCTTGGGAAGACATGCATTTTCAGCATAATTAGTTCGCCTTCACGGCTCTGAAAAACGTCCACGAGGCCCCCACGAGGCCCCCAGGACCACCCCAAGACGGCCCACGAGGCTCCCAGGAGGCCCCACAGACAACCCAAAAGAACTCCAACGAGGCCCAAGAGGCGCCCTACACGGCCCAAGAGAGCTCCAAGACGGCCCCAAAAACGGCCCGAGAGAAGGACCACGAACCGCGAATTCCAGCGCTCCGCCCAACAAAGCTCTCCGGAGGATCCAAGAGGCCCCCAAGCGGCCCCAAGAGGCCCCCATAAGGCACCCAAGAGGCCCCAAGGAGCCCCCAATCGGCCCAAAAGAAACCCCAAAACTGCCCCCAAGACCCTTCGAAACTGCCTCGAGGAGGCCCGCGAGAATCCTCGCCACGAGATCCCACGAGATCCCACGAGATCCAGGACTTCCTCGTGGAAAGCAGTCCTGGAGACGCAGTAGTTTATAGAGTTTTTTGTTGACAGGCGCCCTGAACCCAAGCCTCAGCTCAGGTCAAAACAAGGCAGCTGGAGCCCGACGTTGCGGCCCGGCGGATGCGGCGCAAGCCTATAGAATCGAGAGATAAGGAAAACGAACGTCGCAGCTGAGTCGATTTCCCTTCCCTGACGGGGGGTGGGGGGTGAGTCAGTGGGTGGGTAGGGTTAAGTCGGGCGTGTCCCCCTACATGGGGATTTTCGACGGAAAATAGAGAATACCCAAAACATACTTAAAAAATGCTCAAAAAATAGTCTGGGGACTATTTTTTTAGCATTTTTTAACTTTTTTGCATATTTGGGGGGTATCTTTTATTTTTCGTCGAAAATCCCCCTGTAGGGGGACACGCCCGACATAAGGGTAGGGGTCGGGGTGGGGGGGGTCCCGGGTCAGAATACCGGCCACCCCCTGGCCAGGTACCCCGGCAGGTCCCGGGGCGGGGGGGATGCCAGCGGCAGCTCCGGGGGAGGTCCCGCCTTCGGGGTCGGCAGCACTGGCCGCAGGACCTTCGCATTACCCTTCTCCCTGCCGCACGACCAGACGTGCTGTTAGGGTGGGCCGCGTTTCGCCCGAGACTTCCTCAACGTGTGCGATGCGATATTGAAGCTTGAAGCATCCAACAGCTACACGGGTGGAGGGCAGCAATTACCTGTTCAGAAAGGGAATTTCGTCGTGGCGCCGCGCACACTCTTCCAGATGATGGGTGGCGGTTCATTTTCAAAATTGATCTCTTGCCGTGGCGCCGCGCACATTCGCCTTGAAAACTAACAGTTGCACAGATGAATGGCAGCTCCGGTTCAAAACTGAGCTCTCCCCCGCGACTTCGTCAGAATAACCCCACACGTGCATAACCGTGTCAACTGCTACACATACTCGGGGCGACCCCTTCGCAAAACGGAGCTCTCGCCCGAGGCCTCGCTAGATGGTGCGACAAGGAGTTCAAGCGCGCGTAGCAGCTCTGAGAAGCCCAGGTGTCTTCTGAGAAGGCCTTCTCCTTCTCGTTTCCACCCCTTCGCTCGCCGCCGAGACACCGCAAGGAGCTCAAGCTTGTGCAGCAGCTGCAGGGCCAGAGGGCGGGCTCTTCTCGAAGCGGGGCTGTAGACCGGCGCCTCCTCGACCTTTGAAACCCCCAACTCCCCACGTTCCGTGCAGATCGAAGGATGGAGGCGTCTCACAGTCGGACCTGGGCCCGAAGAACCCCCTCTCAAGAGCAGGAGACCCTCCGTCGGCCGAAACTCGCAGAACATCCAGGGGCACCCTCGCCAGGGCGCACAAGAAGGTCCAAACAAACACGAAGAACTCTGGGGAGACCCAAGAGGTACCGACGCCGCTACTCCCCATCCGGACCTCTCCGAGGGCGCGTTCTGACCAGGATCTCGAGGCGAATCCAGCGGTGGCGACGAGGGCCCCCCAGGAGGCCCAAAAAAGGGGAAGACGGACGAAGGGCCAGCGCTGTGGGAATCTCTCTCCTCCTCCCCCGAAGCGCCCGGGCGCCCTCCCCGAGCCGATCTCGGCCTTGCATGCCTCGGCCCGGCGGCACCGCCCAGGAAGCGGAGCGCTCCCGCCCGCGAGAGCGGCGGGGCCCGCGGGGGGCGCTCGTGCCCCCGAAGGGGGGGCAGGGGGTAGGGGGGCCAGATGCGAACCCTACCCCTACCCCCCACGACTTCTGAGGGGGAGGGTGGGGTTCACTTCCTTCGAGAGCTCCTTAGCGAAGTGAACCCCACCCTCCCCCTCAGAAGTCGTGGGGGGCGGGGGGTAGGGTTCGCATCTGGCCCCCATGGGGGGGGGGGGCGCCTCGTGCGGCGAGGGAAGGAGCGCGCCTGCGGGGACCCGCTGGGCGCGGGCGCGGGATAGCATCAGGTGGGGCGCGTCCCCCCTATATAAGGAGGGGGATTCTGGACGAAACTGGGCGTACTCACAAGTGATACGGGAGAGAAACCCTAATCAGGGCTATAGGGCTAGGTGGCTACAGGGCGACAGGGCGATTGAGCTATAGGGCTATAGAGCTATAGGGCTATAGAGTTGTAGGGCTAGGCTATTGGGCTATTGGGCTATAGGACACCCCCGGGCACCCCCGGGCACGCCCGGGCACCCGGGCACCCCTGGGCCCCCCCGGGCACCCGGGCGTGCAGCGAAAATCGGCGGCCAACCTCACCCCCGGGCACCCTCGGGCACCCGGGCACCTGGGCGTGCGGCGAAAATCGGCGGCAAATCGAACCTAACCATATGAATCCGCTAGGATCCCTGCAGAGACAAGCTCTGATTGGGGAAATACTCCAGAATCGCCCCAAAAGTGCTCAAAAAATCGTCCCCTGACTAGTCTTTTACTTGTTTTTGCAAACTCTTCCTGTAGAGGGACAGGCCCGACTTCAGCCTAGCAGGATCGCTGATCCATCTCCTGTCTCGGGCGTACTCTTGCAAAAGAGGCCCAGGGACACACAAATAGACAGGCACCCCCATGCTTTCCCGTCGCCTCTGGATTCTAGCTTCTTCCCGCCAACGTCCTCCCGTCTTTCCCCGTATATCTCCCTGGGAGTCGACGATCGATTGTCTCTGTGTGCTTCCTCCTCCTCCTCCTCATCCTCCTCCTCCTCCTCCTCCTCCTCCTCCTCCTCCTCCTCCTCCCCTCCTCCTCCTCCTCCTGTCCCCTCCCTGTCCCTCCTCCCCCTCCCTTTCCTTCTCCCCTCCCTTCCTTCCTTCCTTCCTTCTCCCTCTCCTGTCCCCTCCCTTTCCTCCTCCCCTCCTCCCTCAACCGGCGCCCTCACCCCCCCGCCCCCCGCCTCCCAGGTGTCGAGGCCCCGCTTGAGCTGGCGATTGGACACGCAGGCCTCGCGGCCCCGCGGGATGGGGGGGGGGGGGGCGGGCGGGGGGCGAGGGAGGAGGAGCAGCAGTCGGGGACATACAGTCGGACTTCATTGGGCGGGACACGCGAGAGGACAAAAGACCTTTCCGAGGGCCACATTGCCATAGGAATGCAGGAGGCATGGGTCGCGAGACACAGAACACAAAGGTACCCTTGATTTGGCAGCGTCGACCTACTAATCCGGGCCGACTGTGATGACCCGGGCCAGTGAGGACCCGGGCCAGCCAAGCCCTGCAGGACCCCGCAAGCTCCCGCAGGACCCCGCAGGATCCCGCACGCAAAAGCCGCCCGGGCCGCTGCCCCCCCCGGGCTTCGCGGGAGCCTGCAGGAGCCGGCGCCCTGGCTGACCGCCGCTGGCACCGGCCCCTGTCGCGAGGCTCCATGAAGCAGCAGCGGAGGGCGGGGGGAAGGGTGGGGGCCGGGCGGGCCGCCCAGGAGCGCGCCCGCGTGGCCGAGCACGGCTCGGGGGCCCGGCAGGGCGCGGCGCCAGCAGGGGGGGGCCGGGCACTGTCGCCACGAGAGCCGCGGTTGGGCCGTCCGTGCGCGGTGCGCCATACGAGCGACGATGGCGCGGTGCGCCATGTGATCATCGCCTGGCAGCGGGGGGCGGGGGAGGAGGAGCGGGAGGGGGACGAGTGCGGGGAGTGAAGGAGGGGGGGGGGAGAGGAGGAGGAGGAGGAGGAGGAGGAGGAGGACGAGCGAGGAGGGAGGGAGGGAGGGAGGGATGGGCGGGAGGAGGGGCGAGAAAACTGGAGCGAGGATTTTCCGTTGAATTTACGAACAATACACAGAACGCTCGATTGATCTCTACGGGGCATTCAACGTACCTTTCGTAAATTTGACGAAAAAGCCATCTTTACGGTAGATCAGTTTTGTAGGCGACCCTCTACTCGAACATAGTAACGCATCGATTGCACCGTACATAGTTTGGCGGCGAGCGAGGGGGGGAATTGAGAAGGGGCAGGCCTTCTCAGAAGGTTCGGGAGCCCCCCGGCCTTCGAGAAGTTTTCTAAGTCTTCCCGGAGACGCAGAAGACTCCTCAGAAGGCGCGAGGGCTTCTGCAAGTTCCCGCCCCTCGCTCGCCGCCGACTGCTGCAGCGCCCAGGAGCGACGCGAAAAGGAGGGGGCCGTCCGCGCCGACGCTGGCGCGTGAGCTGCCCGCGTAAGGCCGCGCGTGAGCGCTTCTCCAAGGAGGCAGCGTGCCGCCCGGGCGCCCCGCGCACGCGACCGCGTACGGTCGCGGTGCCCTCTCGCGCGGGAAAGTCGGCCCACCGGCTCGCGTGCGTGCGGGCGCCTCCGCCCTCGGCGCCCTGCGTGGGCGCATGTTGGCCCCATGCTGCGGTCCGTGCCCCTGCCGCGGTCCGCGCGGGGCACGCGCCGTCGCCGTGGACGGCGCCCATCGACTCGTGGTGTGGGAACGCCACGCTTCCACAGCAGAAGCATCGAAACCCGAGAAGCTCACGGCACCCTGGAGGCAAGCAGGGTGCTTCTTGGCGTGGGCCTCCACTGCACTCGCCACGTACGTGGCACAGGCTACTCCAGATTTCGTGATAAAAGGGAGGGGGTCTCACCCCTCCCAGACGAGAAGCTTTAGACCCCCCCCCCTGGGAGAACCCTCCAAAACATCGTCCCCAGACCCCCCCAGGCCCTCCAAGATGGCCTGGAAGAGACCCCCCCCCGAAATGAGACCCCCTCCCTTTTACTACGAAATCTGGAGCATCTGCGATCGGAGGGGCCGCAATGCCGGCGCACGGGGCGGCGACGAAGCGGCGACGCGAGCGGCCGCCGGGAGAGAAAACCTGGGAAGCCCTGCCCAGCGCACGACGCGGCGGCGACGGGCAGGCCACCCCTGGCGGCGCGCACTAAGGGGTGGAGGGAGGGGGGAGGGCTTCTTAGAGGAGGAGGAGGAGGAGGAGGAGGAGGAGGATCAGGGGGAGGAGGAGGAGGAGGAGGAGGAGGAGGAGGAGGAGGAGGAGGAGGAGGAGGAGGAGGAGGAGGAGGGACCCCCTCGCGCTGTGAAGAAATCACGAAGGCTGCTTCCTAGAAGGCGCGGGCCTTCCATCTGCTGATAGGGCCCGCGCCTTCTGAGAAGCAGGGGTGCTTCTGAGAAGCCCTCCCCCCACCCTCCAACCTCCCTCTGCGCGTGGCCGACACCCGGCTACTTCCAAGGCAGCCGAGCGAGTCCCTTAAAATTGGTTCCGGCAGAGTTCTTGCGGGGGGAGCCGAGGGGCCCGCACTCTGATGGTCGCGCACGTTGATTTTGCTCGGCGCCCTCGTGGACGCAACTCGGAATACAGCCGGCCCTAGGCCAGGAGGACATGCCTCAAGAACATGAGACCCTCCGCCGGCCAAAACTCACAGAACATTCGAGGGTACCCTCCCCAGGGTGCACAAGAGCATCCAA
>CAUYUJ010020985.1:0-20000 GCA_963575745.1 Prorocentrum cordatum | reverse complement strand
GCCACCACCCACACCCAGCTTCCCGCCCTATGACGTTCGGACACTTCACTTCGTGGCCTGCGGACGACCGTGGCTACTACACTGGCGTGGAGTACACACCCACAGAAGTTGTTAAGCCTACGTTCGTACACCCACAGAAGTTGTTAAGCCTTGTTAACCCACAGAAGTTGTGAAGCCTTCCACAGAACATCTGTTGCATATGATGCATATGGTACAGCCGCAAGGGATTGTGGCCCCTGGCAGGC
The DNA here is from genome assembly GCA_963575745.1 of Prorocentrum cordatum. NCBI lineage: Eukaryota > Dinophyceae > Prorocentrales > Prorocentraceae > Prorocentrum > Prorocentrum cordatum. The sequence goes on along the minus strand of CAUYUJ010020985.1, from coordinate 19,755 downwards.
GCGCGAACCCCGTTGCAAGAGCGTGCGAAAGTAGCTCGCGCGAGCTCATGTAACATAAATGTTGGAAAACCATTGGTTTTTTTAGGATTCGGACAGCGCGCGCGGGTAGAAATTTTGAAAAGTCGTGCAGGTGTTTTTCGAGGACCTACGGTGCGATTCGTGTGATTTTATGATGCGCGGTGCTAAAATTCTTAAGAAGCCCAATGGTTTTTGGAGATTTCGGCGTGCGCGCGCGAAGAAAAAACGAATGTGTCCCGCATGGTATTATTTGACAGGGATGATGGCCCTGGCAGGTGCGCAACCGTTGTCGCAGAAGTTCGAAAAAGTTGCTCGCAAAAGCCCGTTTGACAGAAATGTTTAAAAAGTGTTGGGTTTCCTACGAATCCGCAAGAGCGCGCGGGATGAGATTTTGACAATTTTTTGTTGAAAAACCATTGGTTTTTTGATGTTTTTATGTTAAAATCGCTGCGAACACTAAGCTTTTGGAAGGATTTCGTCTTGCGCGCGCGAATGTCCACTTTACCTTATTTTTTGCAAGGGATTCTTGAAATTTGATTATATTAGAACAAGAAATGTCATTTTATAGTGTTTTTTGCAAGGGAAAACGGATTACAACAAAACAACCGGATCTTGATCACATCGTATTACCTGAGGCTTCCTCACGAAAATGATGAAAATGTAGCTGCGGCCTAGGCGGCGCAGGGGGGCCGTGCACCAGGGGCCCCAACAATAATTATTCTTTAGAATTAATAATGTTCAACAACAAATAACAACAACAACAACAACAACAACAACAACAACGACAACGACAACGACAACGACAACGACAACGACGACAACGACGACAACGACAACGACAACGACGCCGACGACGACGACAACAACAATGACGAAAACCACAAATATAACAACAACGACAACAACAAACAACAACAACAATCACTTTTACCCGAACGCGTGGTGTTCTCCCCAGTGCCAGGGTTTTCATACGACACCAGGCAATACCCCCACTTCGTGGGGGGGCATTACAAGCTCTACCAAATATCCAAACGACTCTTCGCGACCACCCAAACCCAGCTTCCCGCCCTATGACGTTGGGACACTTCACTTCGTGGCGTGCGGACGACCGTGGTTACTACACTGGCGTGGGGTACACACCCACAGAACTTGGTCACTTATTCGGGGCGCGCATGTGCCCAGCATGGTGCAATTGTGCCATACAATACATAATACAGAGAGACAGAGAGAGAGAGACAGAGAGCAGACAGAGAGAGAGACATGAGGACCTACGGTGCGATTCGTGTGATTTTATGATGCGCGGTGCTAAAATTCTTAAGAACCCAATGGTTTTTGGAGATTTCGGCGTGCGCGCGCGAAGAAAAAACGAATGTGTCCCGCATGGTATTATTTGACAGGGATGATGGCCCTGGCAGGTGCGCAACCGTTGTCGCAGAAGTTCGAAAAAGTTGCTCGCAAAAGCCCGTTTGACAGAAATGTTTAAAAAGTGTTGGGTTTCCTACGAATCCGCAAGAGCGCGCGGGATGAGATTTTGACATTTTTTTGTTGAAAAACCATTGGTTTTTTGATGTTTTTATGTTAAAATCGTTCCGAACACTAAGCTTTTGGAAGGATTTCGTCTTGCGCGCGCGAATGTCCACTTTACCTTATTTTTTGCAAGGGATTCTTGAAATTTGATTATATTAGAACAAGAAATGTCATTTTATATTGTTTTTTGCAAGGGAAAACGGATTACAACAAAACAACCGGATCTTGATGACATCTTATTACCTGAGGCTTCCTCACGAAAATGATGAAAATGTAGCTGCGGCCTAGGCGGCGCAGGGGGGGCGTGCACCAGGGGTCCCAACAATAATTATTCTTTAGAATTAATAATGTTCAACAACAACAACAACAACAACAATTACTAGCACGTGGGGACACTCCGTTCTCACCAGTGCCAGGGTTTTCATAGGAGGCGGGCCAATACCCCCACTTTGTGGGGGGGCCGGTTCAAGCTCTACCAAATTTCCAAACGACTCTTCGCCACCACCCACACCCAGCTTCCCGCCCTATGACGTTCGGACACTTCACTTCGTGGCCTGCGGACGACCGTGGCTACTACACTGGCGCGTGGCTACTACACTGGCGGATTGTGGCCCCTGGCAGGCGCGCGAACGCCGTTGAAAGAGCTTGCGAAAGTAGCTCGCGCGAGCTCATGTAACATAAATGTTGAAAAACCATTGGTTTTTAAGGATTCGGACAGCGCGCGCGGGTAGAAATTTGGAAAATCCGTGCACGTGTTTTTCGAGGACCTACGGTGCGATTCGTGCGATTTTATGATACGCGGTGCTGAAATTCTTAAGAAACCCAATGGTGTTTGAAGATTTCGGCGTGCGCGCGCGAAGAAAAAACGAATGTGTCCCATATGGTATTATTTGACAGGGATGATGGCCCTGGCAGGCGCGCAACCGTTGTTGCAGAAGTTCGAAGCACGTGAAAAAGTTGCTCGCAAGAGCCCGTTTGACAGAAATGTTGAAAAAGTATTGGGTTTCCCAAGAAATCCGCAAGAGCGCGCGGGATGAATTTTTGAAACTTTTTTTTTGAAAAACCATTGGGTTTTTCATGTTTTTATGTTAAAATCGCTACGAAAACTAAGGTTTTGGAAGGATTTCATCTTGCGCGCGCGAGTGTGCACTTCGTGTCATTTTTTGCAAAGGATTCTTGAAGTTTGGCTATGTTAGAACAAGACATGTCATTTTATATTGTTTTTTGACAGGGAAAGCGGGCGTCAACAAAACAACCGGATCTGGATCACATCGTTTTGCCTGAGACTTCCTCACGAAAATTATGAAAATGAGGCTGCGGCCTAGGCGCGGCGAGGGGGCCATGCACCAGGGGTCCCAACAATAATTATTCTTTAGAAATAATAATGTTCAACAACAACAACAACGAAAACCGCAACACCAACAACAGCAGCGAATACCAAAACACCACCAACTACAACCAGAACAACAACTAAATTCACAACAACAACGAAAACCACAACAACAACAACAACAACAACAACAACAACCACAACAACCACAACAACAACGAACACAACCACAACAACAACGAAGACCACGACGACCCCGAAAACCACACAAAAAAAACATACCAACAACAAAAACCACAACAACGACAACAACAACACAAACCGCAACAACAACGAAAACCACAACCACAGCAGCAACAACAACAGCAGCAACAATAAACAACGATGAAAGCCGCAGCAACAACAGCAACAACGAAAGCCACCACAACAACAACAATCAGTTTAAGACGGATTGCTATTATTCGATCGCGTGCCACGCAAAGCGTGCATTCCCAAACCCTCGATACCAGCCCTCTTTGTCTTCGACCGCACCCCCATCGGGCGCAGATTTTCTTTACCGCCCACGCACATTCAGCGCAGCCCCTTAACACAGGGGAAGGGGGGGCGGATGGAGGAAGAGAAGGATGGCCCACGAGAAAAGGCCCCTCGGAGCAAATCGCGAGGAAACATCGAGCGGGAGCCCTTGTCATCGCGGCTGCGCCTCAGTAATTTGACTGGGTTGCCAGGAAGTCTCCAGCGAGAGCGCTATTCCTGAGTTCGGGAACCTCTCTGGCCAAGGCCTCCCGGAATAAATCGCGAGAAAATATCGAGCAGGAGCCTTGTCGTCGCGGCTGGGCATCCGCGAACTTGATTGAATTGCGAAGAAAACTCATGCGAGAGCGCCGTTCCTGGGGTCTCTGCGGACTAAGGCCTGTGTGGGCGCGCTTGGGCCTCAGCGGGCAGCTCGCGGGGGCCTCTGTGGGCAGCGCGCTGGGGCCTCTGTGGCCTGGGGCCTCTGTGGGCTGTGTCGGGGGCCTCAGTGGGCAGCGCGTCGGGGCCTCTGTGGGCGCGCTCGGGGCCTCTGCGGGCTAAGGCCTCTGTGGGCTGGGGCCTCACTGGGCAGCGCGCTGGTGCCTCTGTGGGCGCGCTTGGGGCCTCTGTGGGCGCTTAGGGCCTCTGTGGGCTGGGGCCTCTGTGGGCGCGCTTGGGGCCTCTGTGGGCTGTGCCGGAGGGCAGCGCGCGGGGGCCTCGGCGCGCTTGGCGCCTCTGTTGGCAGGGGCCTCTGTGGGCGCGTGTGGGGCCTCTGTAGGAAGTCGGGGCCTCAGTGGGCAGCGCGCTGGGGCCTCCGTGGGCACGCTCGGGGCCTCTGTGGGCTGTCCGGGGCCTCAGTGGGCAGCGCGCCGGGGCCTCTGTGGGCGCGCTCGGGGCATCTGCGGGCTAAGGCCTCTGTGGGCGCGCTTGGGGCCTCTGTGGGCTGTGCCAGAGGGACTCAGTGGGCAGCGCGCGGGGGCCTCTGTGGGCGCGCTCGGGGCCCCTGTGGACTGGGGCCTCTGTGAACGCGCGTGGGGCCTCTGTGGAACGGGGGGCCTCAGTGGGCAGCGCGCTGGGGCCTCCATGGCACGCTTGGGGCAGGCGCTTGGGGCAGGGGCTTGGGCCGTTTTGTGAGCTGTGTCGAGATCCTCAGTGGCAGCGCGCTGGGGCCTCTGTGGGCGCGCTTGGGGCCTTTGTGGGCTGGGGCCTCTGTTGGCGCCCTTGTGGTCTCTGTGGGCTGGGGCATCTGTGGGCTGCGTCAGGGGGCAGCGCGCTGGGCCCTCTGTGGGCGCGCTTGGGGCCTCTGTGGGCTGCGTCGGGAGCCTCTGTGGGCGCGCTTGGCGCCTATGTGGGCTGTGCCGGAGGGCCTGCGGGCAGCGTGCTACGGTCCCTGTGGGCTTATTCTGGGCCTCAATGAGTTGTGTGTTGGGGGCCTCAGCGGGCAGCACGCCGGGACCTCTGTGGGCTGCGTCCAAAGGCATCAGTGGGCAGCGTGCTTGGGGTCCTGTGGGCGCGCTTGGAGTTTTTGTGGGCTGTGTCCGAAGGCCTCAATGAGCAGCGTGCTGGGGCCTTTGTGGTTTGGGGCCTCTCTGGCCAGGTCGTGTAGGAGTACTAAAAAGGGTGTCGAGCGGGAGCCCATGTCGTCGCAGGTGGGCCTCCGGCGCCGCTACTGAATTGCAGTCTCGGGCCACGGGCTCTCTAGCTTGAGGAAGTAACGAAAAGGAGCCCTTGTCGTCGCGGCTTGACCCACACCAAATTGACTGAATGACGAGGGCGTCTCGAGCGAGAGCGCCACTCTTCAGTTCGGGGGCCTCTCTGGCAAGGGCCTCTGCGAATACATCTTGAGGAAGTATCGAACGAGAGCCCTTGTCGTCGTATTTGGGCCTCCACCAATTTGACCGAATCAGGAGAAAGTCTCAAGCGAGAGCGCCGTTCTTGAGTTCGGAAGCCTTCCTGGCCAGGGGCTCTCGCAGTAAATTGTGAGGAAGTATCGAGCAGGAGCCCTTGTCAGCGTGGCTGGGACCCCGCCAACTTGATTGAATTGCGAGGAAGTCTCGAGCGAGAGCGCCGTTCCTGAGTTCGGGGGGCCTCTCTGGCCGGGGTATCTCGAGTTAAATTGTTAGGAAATATCGAACGGGAACCGTTGTTGTCGTAGCTGGGTCTCCAAGTACCCACTTTTAGGCTCAAGCCAACGCTCAAGCGGGAGCCTCGTTTTCAGAGAGAATGTAGCCGTCGTGGAGACGAGAGCGCCCGGAACCGCTTCCAGAGATCAACAATAATCACTCTAGAAATGAACACTCCATAACAACACCAGCAGCAGCAGCAGCAAGAACGAAAACCGCAACACCAACAACAACGAAAACCGCATCAACAACAACAGCACCACCAAACAAAACAACAACAGCCATAACAACAACCACAACAACCACAACACCAACAACAACGAAAACCTCAACAACAACAACAACAACAACAACAACAACAACAACAAAAACCTCAACAACAACAACAATAACAACATCATCGACAACAGCAACAACAAGATCAACAACAGCAGCATCAACAACAACAGCAACAACAACAACAACTGCTACAACAACAACAATAACAACCGCAGCAGCTACAACAACAACAACGAACAACGCATCAGCAACAACGACAACAACGAAAACCGCAACAATAACAGCGACGAAACCACAGCAGCGACAACAACGAACACCTCAACAACAACAACAACAACAACAACAACAACAACAACAACAACAACAACAACAACAACGACAACGACAACGACGACAACGCCAACGACAACGACAACGTCAAAAATAAGAATAACAATAACAACCGCGAACAGCACAGCAACAACAACAACGACAATCGCAGCAGCAACAACAACAGCAATCAAGTTAATACTCATCGCTATTATCCGCTCGCGTGTCATTCAACACGTATATCCCAGACCCTCCATACCCGCCCTCAACGTCTTCGATCGTACCCCCTTGGGGGTAGATTATCCCTACCTGCAACGTGTACTTCGTGCAGCTCCTGAGGCATGGGAAGAGAGGACGGGTGGAAGAAAGGGACAAAGGGAAAGGAGGAGGATGGAGCACGAGAGAGAGTAGCAGAAGGGAGGCTGGGAGCAGAAAGGAAGCGGCAGAACCAGACGGGCAATTCGGGCGGATAGGCCCTAACGGGCGCGGGCCCAGGCGGCCAGGTCGAGAAAGCGGGTTGCCGAAGCGTGCGTCCTGAACGAATCGCGAGGAGGTCTCGAGCGATAACGCGATCTGCCAAGAGGCCACGAAGTGCAGCGAGGGGGCCACGGAGGAACGGGGCCACGAAGGGCAGCGAGGGGGTGACGAAGTGCAGCGAAGGGGCCACGAAGGGCAGCGAGGGGGCCACGAAGGGCAGCGAGGGGGCCACGAAGGGCAGCGAGGGGGCCACGAAGGGCAGCGAGGGGGCCACGAAGGGCAGCGAGGGGGCCACGAAGTGCTGCAACGGGGCCACGAAGGGCAGCGAGATCTCGATTTCTAAGTAAGCTGTGGGGGAGTCCTTGAGCGCGACTCCAGAGCGCCGAGGGAGCGGTTCCTGAATAAATCCCACCAGCCCTCTGGGCGACAGGTGGTCTAACGATGTTTTTTTTTCCTCGTCCACAATCCTTTCTTCCCCTTCAGGTAGGTGTCTACCCCTCCCCATTCCCCCTTCCCCTGGACCTGAACGGGACGCCCCGCGATGTGTCAGAGGGTTTGTTCGCACAAGATGGCTCCAAGAGGGCCTCAGAGAGCCCAAGATGGCCTCCAAGATCGTCAAGATAGCCCAACATGGTTCAAGACAGCTTCCGACATGCCTCCAAGACGCCCCAAGAGGGCCACAAGACGGTTCCAGGTGCCCCTGGAGACCCCTCGGGACCCCTCCAAGAGCCCCAAGTCCGTCAAAACCTGAGGAAAATCAATAGTGTGTGCCTTCTCGCCTTGTCGCGCCCGATGCGCTCCTGAGGCCTCAGCATGGCCCCAAGATGGCCCAAGAAAACTCCAAGCGGGGCCCAAGAGGCCCCCAAGACGGCCCCATGAGCGCCCAAGAGCGCCCCAAGAGGGCCCCAAGAGGCGATGGTGATGGCCCCCGAGGGGGGGTAAATCTAGGACTCCCCTCCTTTGGTCGATGGTCTCCAAGACGGCCCCAAGAGGCGCTCCAGGGCTCACAAGATAGCCTCAAGACAGCCCCTCTTGGGCCCCAAGAGGGTCCTAAAAGAGTCCCAAGAGGGCCCCAAGGCGGCCCCAAGAGGCCCCCAAGCGGCCTCAGAGAGCCCACAATGACCTCCAAGATGGATCAGATAGCCCAAGCTGGCTCAAGATGGCCCCCACGATGCTCCAATCGGCCCCAAGACCGCTCCAAGAGCGCCCAAGAGCGCTCCAAGAGAGCACCAAGAAGCGATCTGCAGGCTCCTGAGGGGGGAGCTGCGTTGGGGACCCCCCCAATCCTGTAATCGATGGCCTCCAAGATGACCCCAAGAGGGTTCCAAGAGGGCCCCCAAAACTCCCAGAGAGCACCAGCAGCAGCAGCAGCAGCCGCAAGAATACCTCTAGATGGTTCCATGAGTCCTCGTCCGCGTCGTCCTCATCCTAGTCCTCGTCCTCCTCGTCCTCGTCCTCATCCGCGAACTCGTCCTCCTCGTCCTCCTCCTCCTCCTCCTCCGCCTCCTCCTCCTTTTCTTCCTCATATTCCTCCTGCTCTTCCCCTTTGCCCCAACGAGGCCCCCAGGGATGGCCCGACGAGGCCTTCCAAGGCCACCCCCTTGCTCCCAGAGATCTCTCGGTTCACCCTGGTTGCTCGCTTTGTTTCCCTAGATGTGTCTCTTCGTCCCTTTTCCCGTCAGCTCTCATGGGCAGGGCTTCTGAATGGGCTGGTAGGGATATGGTGGGGATACTTTTTTGATTGGCGGCTCCAAGGACAGGTCCAGGAAGCGGGACGGTCTCGGCTGGGGCATGGTGGGGATATTTTTTTTTTACGGCCGCAGGCGAACGCGCCAGCGGCGGGCGAAGTAGGTCGGACCGCGACCGGCTTAAATTACCGACGGCTAACGCGCGCGACTAGGCGGCCGCGGCGGCGCCGGCATGGTGGGGATACGCGAAGCGTGATGAATTGTACGGAAGTCCTGAGCGAGAGCGCGATTACTTAGTTAAATGCGAGGAAGTCTCGGACGGGCGCAGGGGTCCTGGCGAGATCGTGAGGAAGTCTCAAGCGGGGGCCGTTGTTGTTGCAACCAAGGTGCCAGGGGCACAGTTTGACCCTTGTGACTTCCCCTGGTAAAAAAAAAGCAAGGTGCGAGCACAGGGGGAAGCACGTGAATTGAAAAAACACTATGGTCACCAGAAGGGGGACCAACACGAATTGTTCTGAGAGTTCAACAACAGCAGCAGCAACAACAACAAGAGCAACAACAGCAGCAGCAACAACAAGAGCAACAACAGCAGCAGCAACAGCAACAACAGCACCACCAACAACAACAGCACCACCAACAACAGCAACAGCAACAGCAACAACGGCAACAACAGTAACAGCAACAGCAACAACAACAATAAAAAAACACGGAAATGTAACGTTATGAATTAGCATCGGATCGGGAAATCACATCAAATCGGAACGCGCGTCCGGTCTTGGCGGCGCGCACAAGGGGGTGGAGGGGGGGGGGAGGGCAGAAGGAGGCTGCTTCTTAGAAGGCGGCGGCCCTGCATCTTCGGATAAGGCCCGCGCCTTCTAAGAAGCAGGAGTGCTTCTAAGAAGCCCTCCCCCCTCCCCTCCACCCCCCTCTGCGCGTGGCTGAGGGTCGGGCCGCATCGGCACTCGAAATCGACCAGGATCGGCCACGCCAAGATACACAAGGGGTGCCCTTTGCAGGCACTGTGGGAAAAATCTGGGAATGAACACACACACACACAGTGGGAAACACACACACACAACAGTGTGCTTCTCCCACAGACTGTGTGTGTTGTGTGTGTGTTTTCCCACAGTGTGGTTTTGTGTGTGTGTGTCTTTTCTTACAGCGTGTTCTTTTTGTGTGTGTGCCTTCCCACAATGCGTGTTTTCCTTTCCCACAATGCCGCATCGGCTCGTCGGAACATCGGAATCGAGCTGGGCCGAGCCGGCCCGGCCCCATCTCGAACCGGATCGATCGGATCCGGAGTGATCTGGCGGGGCATCGCTCGGCTGTCGGGCCAGGCCTCGGGTCTCCGGCGGCCGCTCGGGTCGCTCCGGGACCCCCCCCGCGGGCGCCCGTCGGCGAGGCGCGGCTGCGGGAGCGCAGCCCGAGGCGAGGGGACCTGCCGAGAGCCCACGGAAACATGCCGAAGGCCCCCGAAGGGGAAGAGCAGCCGAGTGAGTCCTGGCTCTCGGAACTCGGCGCGAGCTCCCCGGCTCTGCGCCGAGCCCCGAGGACCCCCGCTGGAGGCGCCGCCACGAGGGGCCAGCGCCGGTCCAAGAGAGCGTTTGCAGTCGGACCCAGGCCAGAAGAACACTCTTCAAGAACACGAGACCCTCCGTCTGTCAGAACAAACAGGACATTTCAGGGTACCCTCCCCAGGATGCACAAAAGAGCACAAGGGAACCCGCCCCGAATAGACCTCGATCTTACACCTCGGTCCGACAGCATCAGAAGAGAAAGAGCCCCCTCCCTGGCGCGCGGAGCGCGCCAGGGGCGGCACTGGAGGCGCCGCCGGGGGGGTCCAGCGCAGATCCAAGAGATCCAGGCGGAGCGCAAAAAAAAATTGGTTTATGGCGCTTTCTCCTCTTTCTTCGATGTATGCTGATCTTCGTGTTTTGAGCCAAAACGTCCGAACAGGAGCGCGTTTCTTTATTTTCGGCGATACTGGGCATGATAGGGGGGAGGGGCCAGGGGGGGGTTCAATGTAACGCCTCCCCCCCGCCGTGCGCACGGCGGCAGTGACCGGAGCGCACTGGGTGGGGAGGGGCGTTGCGTTATAGAGGGGAGGGGGGGGGAGGCCGGGGGCTATAATGCCCATTATCCCCCAAGCAATAAGGAAACACGCTCTTCGACGTATGATGATTGTGAAGGGGCCCCAGGACACACAAATGGATACACACAAATAAAAGTAATCCCCATCTTTTCCTATATTTTCTGGGTTTCTGTCTCCCCGCCCACTTCCCATATTTTCCCACATGCTCTGGGGAATCGAGGATTAATTGTGTCTGTGTGTTTCTTCCTCTCGTGAGGTTTTCGTGCCTTGAGCGAAGACGTCCTAGCCGCCTCCGACCACCCGACCCGGCCCTGCTGGGCGCCGAGCGGGCGGGCGACCCCCCCCCGCGGCAGCAAACCGCCGGCCGCCCCGTCTCGGCGCCTGAATCAGGTTCGTGAGCACGTGGACGTTGGGACGGAACCTGCCCTCTCGCCGCTCCTCGTCCTCCTCCTCCGCCTCCTCTTCTTGTCATTCTTCTTCTTCTTCTCCAACTATTAGTATAGCTATCCATATAAGTAACATCGCAGTGACTCTTCATCTTTAATATTAGAATCAGTGCTGTTATGAACAAGTTCTAGTCTCCTTAGTTTTAGCATCACGATTCGTCGTATAACTATTCTTATTAGGCTAGCAGTAATACTGTTACAATAGCATTGTTGGCACTATGATTGCAATTGTATTCTTATTATGTAGCAGTAATATTCTTAAGTAATGCTATTCGTAGGTTCTATTGATAGCAGTATTATGAGTACGAGTAGTCTTATTATTCGTAGTAATAGTAGCAGAATTAATATTGGGAATATAAAGAGTCGTCTTAGTATTCGCACTGCTACTTTTGTTGTTCTAATAATTACTACTATTTGTACGAATAGTAGTCGTATCATTCTTCGTATTCTTTTTACTCTTCCTCCTCCTCCTCCATATCCTCCTCCTCCTCCTCCTCCTCCTCCTCCTCCTCCTCCTCCTCCTCCTCCTCCTCCTCCTCCCCCTTACTCCTCCTCCTCCTCCTCATCATCATCCTCCTCCTCATCCTCCTCCTCCACCTCCATCTCCTCCTGCTAGTCCTCCCTACTACTCCTCTTCCTCCTCCTGCTCCTCATCCCCCTCCCCCTCCTCCTCCTCCTCTCCTCCTCCTCCTCCTCCTCCTCCTTCCTCCCCCTCCTCCTCCCAGCTCCTCCTCCTCTCTTCTCCTCCTCCTGCTAGTTCCGCCCTCCTCCTTCTCCTCCTCCTCCTCCTCCTCCTCCTCCTCCTCCCAGTTCCTCCTCCTCCTTCCTCCTCCTCCTCCTCCTCCCTCCTCCTCCTCCTCCTCCTCCTCCTCTTCCTCCTCCTCCTGCTAGTTCCGCCTCCTCCTCCTCCTCCTCCTCCTCCTCCTCCTCCTCCTCCTCCTCTTCCTCCTCCTCCACATCCCCTTCCCCCTCCCCTACCCCTACCCCTACCCCTCCCCCTACCCCCTCCTCCTCCTCCTCCTCCTCCTCCTCCTCCTCCTCCTCCTCCTCCTCCTCCTCCTCCTCCTCCTCCTCCTCCTCCTTCGCTTCCTCACTCCTTCCTTCCTTTCTGCCTTCCTTCCGTCTCCTCCTCATCCTTCTCCTCCTGCTCTTCCTCCTTCTCCTGCTCCTCATTCTCCTCCTCCCCCCCATCCTCCCCTCCCCCCTCCTGACGCTAGGCGGGCGGCTCGGGTCGCAGCGCTCCTATGGTAAAAGCACGGCTGTGCCATAAATTCCGACGTATGCGCGAGAGGCGACACATGAAGGCTGCAAGACAGTGTACTAAAACGTGCGGGCAGGAGAAATTGGAAAAAGTGAAGCGCCAGTGAGAGCGCGAAGTCACTAAGCGAGCAGCCAGTGGGAAATGACGACACAAGTACCAAACATGATCGCACAAGCGTAATACACAGGGGTGACGCACCCTACAACAGAGACCGAAGTGCACGCGCAAGCGGACGACGTAATAAAAGTATGCCTGTCGTTTGTTCGGCGATGCACCCCAGTGGCATCACGAACCATGTGGGTGAACAAGGCACCTGTACAAGAACCGAGGCAAGCGCAGGCACAGTGTGATGCTCCCCCTTCCCACCAACTGACCTCGTAACCCCTCCCCTCCAATGTATGGGATGCTGGCGCGGTACGATGGCTGCCCCTTTGGTTGAAAGTGTAGGGCAAGCTTAACAGGTATAATCATGCGGGCTAGGCGAAGCTGATCATGTAAACTGAGGCTGGCCACGACTGGTTGGCCGACTGGAACTGACAGGGCATACAATGAAATGCGTTCAAGTGGAACGTCCGACATTCACAGCGGCACGAAGCCTTGAACATGCACGCCAATTGCGATGGAAATGGGGCGGGCGATATGCTCGCTGTAAGAATTAGAGACTTGCGCCGCTGACTCGGCTGGTTCAATCTGTGCGGGCCAGCCTGTTGGTGATAATATAAGGTAAAGCTGGTCTCACTTGACTGGCCTAGCTGGCATATGACGGAAAGTGTCATGGCGTAGAGTGCAGAGTTACACGAGTCCTCCTCCACCTCTCCCAGGACCCCAAACCGCCTCCCCGAACAGTAATGCGTAACACAATGCGTGATGAGGACAGTGGTCCTCTGAAGATGGTAAAGTATGAGCTCGACCACAAGAAACCTTCCACGAGAAACCCAACCCTGAGACCACAGGACGTCCATTGATTTTTGGCGTGGGAGCGTCACGCTCTCCACAGCAAAACCATCAAACAATTAAAACATACTTAAACCCAGGGCACCCCGGAGGCAAGCAGAGTGTTTCTTGGTATGGGTTTCCACTGGAGACAGCACTGGGCCTGCTCTTCGGTTCCCTGGTGGGGGCACACCTTCGCCGCCTCGTGGTGAGGAGGGAGCTCGGAAGAAAAGAAGGGTGAAAGAGCAAGAATGCAGTACGCTCGACCCTTCGGGGGCACCACTGGCGGCCTTGCGAAAGGCCGAAGGAATTACGCGTGCGGTTCGCGCATGCCTCCCTGAGCAGCTGTGATTGGTTGATCGGGCACATGTGAACGGCCTTGAGTAAGGTTGGTTGAGGACGGCCTCAACAGGCTGGCCAATCTGGCAACTGGATGAAAAGCCAGGGCTGGATGGGGCCAGTTTCTTTATTCGCAGCGACAACAAGCGTTTGGGGGGGGGCGGGGGGGGCATCACGTAACACCACCGCAGCGTCCGCGCGCACGACGACGACGAGCGACGAGCGACGAGCGACGAGCGACGGGCGACGAGCGACGAGCGACGAGCGACGACGACGACGACGACGACGACGAAGACGACGGCGACGACGAAGACGACACCGACGACGACGACGAAGACGACGAAGACGACGACGACGACGAGCGACGACGACGACGACGGCGACGGCGACGACGACGAGCGACGAATCTAGAGTTCTCCCGAGGTCTCCGGAGGTCTCTAGAGGCCTCCCGAGGCCTCCAGAAGCCTCCAGAGGCCCTCTGGAAGTTCTCCGAAGGCCTGCAAAGGCCTACGGAGGCCCTCGAAGGCCTTCGACGGCGTTCAACGACGACGAGAGACGACGAGCGACGACGAGCGACGACAATGACAACGACGACGACGACGACAACGAAGACAACGACGACGACGATGACGACTAGCGACGAAGAGCGACGACAGCGACGACGACGAAGACCGACGATTGCAAAAAACAAATTATTTCTGGATAGTTCTTGGAAAGCTGTAGGGTTTGAGAACTTGAAGCCGGCACCGCAGGGTAGTCCTGTAGCTCGTTCCAGCCTCCATGAAAACTCGTCGGCGGGGCTTGCTTTGGCTTTTCACGGGTCCCGGAAGGCCTTTTCTCAAAGTTTTCCACGTCTACCCGGAAGCTCTCCAGAAGCTCCCTCGGAAGCTCCATGCAGGAGCTTCCAGAGCTCCCTCGAGAGGCCTTTGGACGGCCTGATGGTGCTCCGCGGTCTGGGTGTTGGACTACACAAGTGGCACACACATGCCTGCGAAGGCGTCGCTGCCTCCACGTGGCGTATAAGAGCCATGATAATTCCCTCCCTCATCCTTCCTTGTCATCGTCCTTTTCCTCCTCTTGCTCCCTCTAACGAACACCACGAGTGCTTGAGAACATCGCAACTTGCCCACGACCACCGCGGATCCCTATCTGGGTCCCTTTTGGAATCCCTATGCGGGTCCCTATGGAGATGCCCGTGCGGATCCCTGTGCGGATCCCTATTGGGATCCCTATGCTGACCCCTGTGCGGTTTCCTACGGAGATCCCTGTGCGGATCCGTATACGAGTCCCTATGCAGATTGCCATGCGGATCCGTATGTGGATCCGTACGCGGATCCCTATGCAGATTCCTATGCGGATCTCTATACGCATAGGGATCCGTATGCGGATCCTTATGGGGATCCCGATGCGGATCCCTATGCAGATTCGTTTGCGGATCCCGATGGATCTCCCTATGCGATCCCCATGCGAGCGGATCCCTATGCGGATTTCTATGCGGACGCCTATGCGGATTCCTGTTTGGCTCCTTATGCGCACGGCGGCAGTGCCCGAGGTGCACTGCGGGGGGACGCGTCACGTTATGCGGGGGGGGTGCTCGGGGCCATAACGCGCGTAATGGTCAGAAACCAGCTCATGCGGAGTTGAAAATGTCACGTAAAGGTAAGCAGGGCTAAGATCGGCGGACATCACAAAGGACAATGCAGTATGATATGCTCGTAGTCTGCGGTCTGTATATTGCAGGGCCTCGAGCACGCGTCGGCATCCCAGCGAGAAGCGAACAAAGAGCTGACAGCTTGCTGAACCAATCAGAAAGTAGCTCATGACAGTGACACGCACGTTGATAAAACCTGCAAGATCGAACATTAAAAATGAGGGGGCATCTTAAATCGCCTTGGGCGTTTTTTACCGCTGTGCACTCTGGGCTCTTTAAAAGCTGAAGCGATATCAGAAAAACGCTAAGCACTTGTGGTAAAGTTGTTTACTGCGTCGTGTTAGCGACTTCAGGCCCGCCGCTGTGGATCTTCATTTGTATATCGTTTGTTGCTTTCTTGTGAAAGGCTGCTACTTGTCTTCACTGCCGTCTTCGCTCCCGCTCTCCTGTTCCTGCCGCTTTCCGCCCCTTCCGACCTGCGCGCAGAGCGCAGAGCTTGAACAACCCAACCAAAAACGCCCTGACACTGGTCTAACACCCGAGCGGAACGGTCCTGGTGGCCCCGCGACCAGCCAGCAGCGACGACCAGGGAAGAGCAAAATGATTACAAAAATGTAAGGGGGACTCGGTGCTAGGAGAAAGAACTGAGGACGTGGTAAAAGGCAAGGTGAAACAGCGCAATCAACCGATCTGAGAACACTATATAAGCGGAGCTGAAAAGGCAACAAGCTGATGAACCATTGTTTTGGGTGGTTTGGATACTCCGGTCGGGACCTAAAACGCTTGAATCCAATTATTTCCAACGCGCCGAACTGAAAACGGCAAAACAGAAGCGCCTCGGGCACATTCGGGAAGAACCGAGCACGCGACGAACCCCTCCCCAGCACCACCAGGTCAAGTGCTGAGTTCCCCCCGTGGCACGACCGCCCATCTAGCCCCTCCACGTCCCAACTGGCAGCAAGTGGCCTTGGCCAGAGCTCGGCTTCTTCTTGACACTTGGCGGCAAGGCGACCGCGGTCGAGGGAGGCAAGCAACAGCAGTGAAAGAAGCACGGAGTAACGGAGTGACGCTAAGCCGGGGGCGGTGGGGTGCAAAATGACGAGCGAAACACCCTGGCCGACTCCACCCGACATCCGCCCGGCGGCGGTGGTGCAGCGGGCGACGCAGCCTGTCCTACGCCCGGTGGCAACGCCATGCATTTCCACCCACCCGCCCATTCCCACATGCTCGCAGACCCTGCACCCGATCGCCACAGAGAGCGTGGAGGGCAAGGCAAGGTAAAGAGCTTGCTGGCGGCGCGACGCGGACACGGCGCCGGAGCACATCCGCGGGCGGCACGGGGCCCCAAGGGGGCGCGAGGAGGGTCCGTGCACCAAGACCTGCGGGGGGGGGGGGGGGGGAAGAAGCACGAAATGGGACAGGCCCCCCCTGCCCCAAACAGCCCACCCAAGCCCCCCACTCCAGAACGGTCTCTGTGCCGCGACACTTGGAGGGAGGGCGCCGCAACGAGGGGGGATCTTCCCTGCGCTATGCATGGCGAGGGCGGGCGCTCAGTAGATGGCGAACGTGCATTCCAACCAAGTGCAATCGAAGCACGTGCCCCTCTTCCAGGTGCGCCCCGAAGGGCTCTCATGCAGGGCATGCGGCTGCGTGGATCAGGCCGCGGAACGCGCGGTCAGCCAGCGCCGTCGGTCTCCATGGTTATCCACGATGCTGCGGGGCTTTTCGGGTGCTCGGTCGGCGGTGCCTTGACTAGCATCTGGGCTTGCACTACTGCTGAGCATTGTGTGTACATTCCCGTGCAGCGTTGGGATGATCAGCGAGTGATGGCTCGTCGTAGTAGGTATTCGGCGATGGTTCGTCGACGTCGTTTGCATTGTGATAAGAGTCGCTGTGGGGCGCAATGGATGTTGAGCCAGTCTGTCCCTCTTCGATGGCTGACGGTGCTTTCGGCCGGAAGTCGGCGCGAACGGTTGCTTGCGTCTCTACTGCGCGTTGGCGAGGGGGCGCGTCGGCATGCCATCTGCATTCTGCCCATCGCTCGGACGTCCATTCCCTGTTTTTTTCGGTTTCGTGCGTGGTTTTTTCGCCAAATGATCAAGGATGCTCCTCGATGGTCCTCGCCGAAAATAAAATGCACACGTCCGAGCTGCGGAAGTGCTTGGTGGAGGGCAGACAATCGGCGTGTGGGGGCGGCGGGCAACGACCGTTGAGCGCCACAGGGTGAAGGCACCATCTCTCCTCTACGGACCCCCGACAGGAGGAGGAGAGGCTGGAGCGGTCCGCACCCAGCTCGGCAAACATCCGAGCGGACCCGACACCCGACACGTGCATCGAGCCGGCCTGATGATCACATTCTTACTCCAGATTTCGTAATAAAAGGGAGGGGGTCTCAACCCTCCCAGACGAGAAGTTTTAGACCCTCCCAGACCATCCATGAAAGGGCGGCCCTTTGCCCAGACCCCCCGAACCCTCCAAGACAGCTCAGATCAGACCCCCCCCCAAATGTGACCCCCCCGACTTTATTATGGAATCCGGAGTACCTTGTCGGGCTTCCGAGAATTCAACATGGCCCAAGAGGACAACAGGATGGCCCCGAGGCGGCCAGCGAGGCCCCCCCCATCGCCTTCCATCTTCTCGTCCCCTCCTCCCTGACCCCCCCCCATCGGTCGGCAAGCGTCCGAGCGGCCGCACCTGCACGGTGTCGGAATCGGGTCGGGTCGGCCGCGCCGCGCCAGGGTGCACAGCAGCGACCGCGCAGGCATCGGGCAGAATCGGACCGTCGGGAAAGATCAGACTCTGACGGAGGAGGAGGAGGAGGAGGAGAAGGAGGAGAACCGAGGAGGAGGAGGACTGAAAATATAGGAATCTGACTGAGGAGGAGGAGGACTGAAAATGTAGGAATCTGACTAAGGAGGAGGAGGAGGAGGAGGAGGAGGAGGAGGACAGGATTGGGTTCGCCGAAACCGACGTCGAGCCAGATCGATCGGAGCGGAGCGGGCCCCAGGAGGAACGGTTGGGCGAAGAAGGAGGGCTGCGGAACAGGAGGAGCAGGACAAGAAGGACAGCGACGCCGCCGAGGGCGAGGAGGAGGGGCAGAGGACGAGGAGACCGAGGAAGAGGACGAGGATGTGCAAAGGGCAAGGAGGAGGATTGCGACAGCGAGAGGGAGCCCATGCTTGGAGGAGATCTCCTCCACCACGCTGAAAGCACTGTCGAGCTTGCGGGCCCGGCTCATCAGCTTCACCTGCATGGGGGACGAGTGGCTATCCTCCTCCGTCGTCTCCTCCTCCTCCTCCTCGTCTTTCGCCTCCTCATTCGCGTCCTCCTCCTCCACCTCGTCCGCTCTCCTCGTCCTCCTCCTCTGGCATAACACGAAATACATAGCATACATGTAAGCCCACGTAAGACCTCTTGGGTCCGCCGCCTCATCCGCATCCTCCTCCTCAACTCTCGTCGCCTTCCTCCTCCTCCTCCTCCTCCTCCTCCTCCTCGCCCTCCTCCTCATCCTGCTCTACTCTCGTCGCCCTCCTCCTCCTCTTCCTTTCCTCCTCCTCCCTCCCTTCTCCTCGGTCCTCCTCCTCCTCCTCCTCCTCCTCCTCCTCCTCCTCCTCCTCCTCCTCCTCCTCCTCCTCCCCCTCCCCTGGAGAACAGACAAGAAAACTAACAGCACAAACGGAAACGTCCTGGGACGGCAACGACGGGGCCGCCAGCTGGGGGGGTGGCCTGCGCCGGCCCACGATCCCCGCGGCCCTCCAAGAAACCCAGCCCTGAGACCCCAGGACGTCCATCGATGTTCGGTAGGGGACGTCACGCCTCCCATCGCAAGAACATCGAAAAACCAAAGAAACCCAGGGCACCCTGGAGGCAAGCAGGGGTGTTTCTTGGCATGGGCCCCCACTGTGCTCTCCTGTGCCGGTTGCTTTTCGATCCCCCTCCCCTGCCTATCCTGGCGGCGCGCACAGAGGGGGAGGGGGAGGGGGGAGGGCTTCTTGGGAGGACGCTGGTTCTCAGAAGGCGCTGGCCTCATATCTAGAAACACAGCCCGCGCATTCTAAGGAGCAGGGTGCTAACAAGAAGCCTTCCCACCTTCCCCTACCCCCCTCTGCACGTGGCCGACTATCATCCCCTCTCTTCCTCAGTCCTCCTCCGCATCCTCCTTGGGCAGATGGTTCAAGCGCAAACTGATCAGGAAGCACGCAGTGGCTCTTCGGAAGAGAGGGAACCAAAGGGAGGGCATGAAAGTGGGCCTGCGAGCAGCTCCTGGACTCGACCCGTAACCGCTGGCGATACGGAAAAATCATGGCGGCCAGTCTTGTCTATACGTTATGGAAGCAAGCTTCGGGCCCTAGGGCCCATGGCGGAGCGCACAAGAGAGGGCCGCGATTGGGGGCGGGGGGGGGGCCTTCTGAGAAGGCGGGTGGCTTCTTCTCAGAAGACAGCAGCACTCTTGGAAGCGCCCAGGGGTATCGAAGGCTTCTCATCGGCCAGAAGAGAGGGCCTCTGAGAGGCGCCCCGCCTTCTTGGAAGCCACTCCCCTCCCGCCGTGCGCGCCGCCGAGACCCTCAAAACACGACCAGGGGGGGGCACCAAACAAGCAAACCAACAACAAAAGTACCCCGGGGGGACGGGGTCGAGAAGCGGGGGCTCGCCAACGCTCGAACGTCCATTCCCCGTGCACTGATTGATTTCGTGCGTGCATTTCTTGGCAAGATGATACCAGATGCTCCTGGATGTAAGGAAGCGAACTCTACGCTCACAGACGCTTCTTC
>CAUYUJ010020984.1:0-146742 GCA_963575745.1 Prorocentrum cordatum | reverse complement strand
TCTCCTCCTCCTCCTCCTCCTCCTCCTCCTCCTCCTCCTCCTCCTCCTCCGACGACGACGACGACGACGACTCCTCTTCCATCCTCCCCCTCTCGGGGTCTGTGACAGCTTCCCCCGCCCTTTGTTATTCTGCATGCTCCCCGACTTCCCTGATCACCTCAACTCCCCTGTGCATCGTTTCTGGATGGGCTGGTGGGGATACGCGAAGCGTCAACAATTCCTAGAAATGGCTGAGTCAGGAGTTATGCTCGAAATACTGTCTCTATGTATGCGTGTTGCGAACGGTGTTTCGATGATAATTCGAGCTGAGTGCATGCTATGCATGCCAGGTACATTCCAATCGAAGTAGCGACATGCGAGACATCGAATGGGAGCCTCGAGAGTGCCAAAATTGATTAGAATTTAAATCAATGAAAAATATCGATTTGTACAATTTTGTATTTTTTGTGTCGGATGATTTTTTTTTCTAATTTATATCGATCTATGGGTGACCTAGAGAGTTCTGGTGCATTTTTGTCGAAGCAGAATGGTCTCGCGCTCTCACTGAGAGCGCGAGACTCATTGATGAATAGCTTCGCTGGGAGTGAGAACTTTGGTCCAGCCGGCCGAGGCGGACAATGTGACAACTTTTGGGTGGTTTTGCAATTTTTTGAAAGATATTTGACAATTCATTTTGAAAAAGCAGATTTTTACTCCGAGCATTGAGATATAAACTTCGTTCCCTGATCAGCTCGGCCATCTAGAGTCATTTTCAGTACCAGTTCACTTGAAGGAACCGACTTCATGTTGACTCCGAAAAAATCTCAACTTGAAGTTTTTGTAGAAAAGCTCCCAGAAGCTCCCGCTTTGATGCTGAGCTTTCTCACGGATTCAAGGAGCTCTACGAGGTTCCCGGCGGTGACCAGGTTGACGGTTCACCGCCGGCGCCAGTTTACGATGCGTGGTGCCCTGCAAAGCGCGCAAGGAGGATCTGCCTTGGAGCCTGGAAGAACTGCCGAAGCTCTTCCGAAGCTCTGCCGAAGCGGTTCGCGCACCCTGGAGCCACGCGTATTGGGAAACGCTAGGAAGCCACGCTCCCGGACACGCTGCGAACTCCGGCGAGTTGCTCCGGCAAGCGTGGACCGGCGAGCGTGGGCGTGTCCTCCTCACCACCCACAGCCAGCTTCTTTTCTCAAACCTTCAGCTCTCCAAGGAAAGACCCGGATAGCGAGGCAAGGCGCGGAGCGCAGAGCGCTCCAAAGCGCCGCACGGCGACCTCTGCCAGGCCGCCTGGAACGATGCGTGGGGCGCTGGAAACCTCGCAGGAGACGCCTGCGAGGGCGTGTATTACGACGCGCGGGGCTCTGTGAAACCTACCGCGACACCTCTGTCTAGGAGCCTGCGAGCACTGGCGAAGCTCTGCCGAAGCTCTGCCGAAGCGCTTCGCGCACCCTTGAGCCACGCGTATTGGGAAACGCTAGGAAGCCACGCCCCCGGACCCGCTGCAACCTCCGGCAACTCGCTGCGAGGATCGTGGACCGGCAAAAGTGGGCGTGTCCCCCTCGCCACCCACCTCCGGCTTCTTATCTGAAACCCTAAGCTCTCCAAGGAGCTATCCGGGAAAGACCACATTGTCCGCCTCGGCCGGCTGGGCCAACTAGCTCCACCCCGCGCCGGAATTCTTCTAGCTCGTCTATGACGAAGAGCTCTACGAGGTACTTCTGCGGCCCTGGGAATTTCCTGCAGCTCTTCTGAGGCGCTGCCAGGAACGCTTCCACGCGTGCCTGCGCGCGTGCAGGCTCGCGTGGAAGCTTGCCGGAAGCTCTCCCGGACGCCCTGCCGGGCCGAACGAACCGCGGGGATTCTGGACCGGCGAAGATGGGCTGCTGGCCGGCACCACCAACGACTGGCTTCTTATCTTAAACCCTCTAGCTCTCAGCGAGCTCTCCGGGAACTTGGTAGCGTCCAAAACCCGGAGAGCGAAGAGACCCTTTGGGGACGGGAAATCTGTGCTGGAGAGCTCTGGGAAGCTCCCCTGCAGCGCTGCCGAAGCGCGGGGAGAAACGCCCCCATGCGTACCTTCACGCGTGCAGGCACGCGTGGAAGCTTGCCGGGGGCTCTCCGGGACACGTTGCCGGCTCGAACGAACCGCTGCGAGGATTCTGGAGCGACGGAAAGAAGCCCCTGGCGGGCACCACCACCGACCGGCTTCTAATACCCCGTAGAGCTCTTCGGCATCGATGGGCTAGAGGAATTCCGGCGCGGGGTGGAGCTAGTTGGTCGACCCGGCCAGAAAGGACAAAGTGGTAATTTTTGGGTGGTTTTGGAATTTTTTGAAAGATATTTGAAAATTTATTTTGAGAAAGCATATTTTTACTCCGAGCATTGACGTATAAATTTTGTTCTCTGAGCAGCTCAGCCCTCTAGCGCCATTTTCAGTATCAGTTCACTTGGAGCAACCGAGTTCATGTTGACTCCAAAAAAAGTCAACTTGAAGTTTGTGTAGGAAAGCTCCCAGAAGCTCTCGCTTCGATCCTGAGCTTTCTCACGGATCAAAGCGAGATTTTTCGGAGTCAACATGAAGTCGGTTGCTCCAAGTGAACTGGTACTGAAAATGGCTCTAGAGGGCTGAGCTGCTCAGGGAACAAAGTTTATATGTCAATGCTCGGAGTAAAAATCTGTTTCCTCAAAATGAATTGTCAAATATCCTTCAATTGTTCACAAAACCACCCACAAATTACCACTTTGTCCTTTCTGGCCGGGTCGGCCAACTATAGCTCCACCCCGCGCCGGAATTCCTCTAGCTCATCGAGAACGAAGAGCTCTACGAGGTACTTGGTAGCATCCAAAACCCGGAGAGCATAGGGCAATGTCTCGTGAAGCACTTCTGCGGCTCTGGGAATTTCCTGCAGCCCTTCTGAGGCGCTGCCAGGAACGCTTCCACGCGTGCCTGCGCGCGTGCAGGCACGCGTGGAAGCTTGCCGGAAGCTCTCCCGGACCCGCTGCCGGGTCAAGCGAGGCGCTGCGGGGATCGTGGAGCGGCGGAGATGGGCTGCTGGCGGGCACCACCACCGTGCGGCTTCTAATCTTAAACCTTCCAGCTCTCAGAGAGCTCCCCGGGAAACATACCAGATAGCTTCCCGGGCAGGCCGTGCAACGCTCTCGCACAGCACTTCTGCCCCTCTGGAAAGCGCCCGTGCAGCGCTGCGGAAGCACTGCCAGAAACGCTTCCATGCGTGCCTGCACGCGTGCAGGCTCGCGTGGAAGCTTGCCGGAAGCTCTCCCGGACGCCCTGCCGGGCCGAACGAACCGCTGCGGGGATTCTGGACCGGCGAAGATGGGCTGCTGGCGGGCACCACCAACGACCGGCTTCTTCTCTTAAACCCTCTAGCTCTCAGCGAGCTCTCCGGGAACTTGGTAGCGTCCAAAACCCGGAGAGCGAAGAGACCCTTTGGGGACGGGAAATCTGTGCTGGAGAGCTCTGGGAAGCTCCCCTGCAGCGCTGCCGAAGCGCAGGCAGAAACGCCTCCATGCGTGCCTTCACGCGTGCAGGCACGCGTGGAAGCTTGCCGGAAGCTCTCCCGGACACGTTGCCGGCTCGAACGAACCGCTGCGAGGAT
Organism: Prorocentrum cordatum; assembly: GCA_963575745.1. Lineage (NCBI taxonomy): Eukaryota > Dinophyceae > Prorocentrales > Prorocentraceae > Prorocentrum > Prorocentrum cordatum. Next base: position 143,143 of record CAUYUJ010020984.1, on the reverse strand, counting down.
TCTGGAGCGACGGAAAGAAGCTCCTGGCGGGCACCACCACCGTCCGGCTTCTAATCTTAAACCCTTTAGCTCTCAGCGAGCTTTCCGGGAAAAAATCCGAGAGCGAAGAGACCCTTGAGGGGCGGGAAATCGTTCCTGCCGAGCTCTGGGAAGCTCCCCTGCAGCGCTGCCGAAGCACGGGCAGAATCGCTTCCATGCGTGCCTGCACGTGTGAAGGCACGCGTGGAAGCTTGCCGGAAGCTCTCCCGGACCAGCTGCCGGCTTAGACGAACCCCTGTGAGGCCTGTGGACCGCCGTGGAGGAACTCCTGGCAGGCACCACCACCGTCCGGCTTCTAATCTTAAACCCTTTAGCTCTCAGCGAGCTCTCGGGGAAAAAGTCAGCAAAAGGTCCGTCGAGATTTTTCTTGCAAACTAGCTCTCCAGCGCCCCGGAATTACTCTGAGCTTCCAACAATAACTTGCTAAGGGGAAGCTCTACGAGTTACTGAGCAAAAGTCACCAAACGTTCCGTCGAGATTTTTCGAGCCAACTAGCCCGCCAGTGCGTCCGAATTACTCTTAAGATTCCAGCTGCTAGCTTAGGGAAGCTCTACGAATCGAGCTTCCAGCAACTAGCTGAGGGAAGCTCTACGAGTTACTAGTTTTGCGGACCTAGCTCGGGCAGCACGCCGAGTTCTGAGCTCTGGATTCGGCGGGCGGACACGCCTGATATCTCCGAATCGATCACTGGGCGCCGGCGGTAAACCGTCAACCTTTGTTACCGCCGGGGGACTCGTAGAGCTTCCTGAGAATTTATAATGTGGAACAAAAATTACAGAGAACGAGTAGTTTTCCAGCCCGAGAAATTTCAGACCTCTCGATGCAACAGCCGAACGCCCCCGATGCTTCTGGATTGTCTTTACGAGCTCTGTAGTGCGAATCGACTCCTGTGATTACCACCCAGCCCGAGTTAAGTGCAGAAAACCGACAGCACCTCTCAGGATGACTGGATGACTCGAGCAATACAATAGTTTCGCGGACCTAGCTCGGGCAGCAGACCGAGTTCCGAGCTCTTCATTCGACAGGCGGACGCGCCTGATGTCTTCAAATCGATTACTGTGACCACCAGCACTGTAGCCCCCCTCAACCCGAGTTAAGTGCGGAAAACCGAGAGCACTTCTCAAGATGACGAATAGTTTCGCGATTCTAGATCGGGCAGCAGACCGAGTTCAGAGCTCTCGAGTCAACAGGCAAATGTGACTGATGATGCTGAATCAGTTTCTGTAAGTATCAGCTCTGTAGCTGTCCTATGGCTCGAGTTAGATACAGAAAACCGAGAGCGTCTGTCGAGATGACTGGAATAATACGAATAGGTTTGCGGGCCTAGCTCGGCTGGCAGACCGAGTTCAGACCTCTCGATTCAAGAGGCGAACGCGCCTCATCATTCTGTATCGATTAGCTGTGCTTACTAGCTCTCTAGCTGTCCTAAAGATCGAGTTATGTTCAGAAAACCGTCATCGCGTGTCAAGATGACTCGAAACGGCCGATCCCGCCGCAGTGCTTTTTGGCAGTAAAAGGTACCCGATCGAGCTGAGATCAAGATGGCGAGCGAAGATAATATCGAATATCACGGGAGAAATACTAGAGCTCTAACGAATGTTCAAATTTTGAGAACAGAATTTCAACTGAGCAAAAGTCACCAAAAGGTCCGTCGAGATTTTCCTTGCCAACTAGCTCTCCAGCGCGCCGGAATTACTCTTAGGCTTCCAGCAACAACTTGCTAAGGGAAGCTCTACGAGTTATGTGATTAAGAGCCCCGCACCCCCCTAGTTTTGCGAACCTAGCTCGACGAGGTACAGCTTTTCTGCAGGCTCTCGGTCCTGGCGGGCTCTCGGACGCTCTCGTGGCGCGCTTCTGCGGCTCTGGGGCGCCCCCTTGCAGCGCTTCCGACGCGCTGCCCGGAACGCTTCCACGCGTGCCTGCACGCGTGCAGGGCGCGCCTGGACGCTTGCCAGAAGCGCCCCTGGACCAGCTGCCGGTTCGGGAGAGGCGCTGCGAGGCTCGTGGGGCGGCGGAGATGGGCTGTTGGCGGGCACCACCACTGTTCGGCTTCTAATCTAAAGCCCTCTAGCCCTCAGACAGCTCTCTAGGAAAAATACCCCGGGAAAAATACCCCGGCAACGAGAAATATTCCCTGGAGAGGTGCGGGGCGCTCCACTGAGGCGCTTCGAAAGCTCTGCCGGAAACGCTTCCACGTGTGCCTGCGCGCTTGCAGCCACGCGTGGACGCCTGCCAGAAGCGCTCCCGGACCCGCTGCGACCTCAAACGAACTGCTGCGAGGATTCTGGACCGGCAAAGATGGGCTGCTGGCGGGCACCACCACCGTCCGGCGTCTAATCTAAAACCCTCTAGCTCTCAGAGAGCTCTCCGGGAAAAACCCGGAGAGCGAAAGGCAAACACACCAGAAAGCTTTCCTGGCGAGCCCTCCAACGCTCTCGTAAAGCTCTTCTGGCGCTCTGGGATGCTCCCCTGCAGCGCTGCTGAAGCGCTGCCAGAAACGCTTCCATGCGTGCCTGCACGCGTGCAGGCACGCGCGATAGCTTGCCGGAAGCTCTCCCGGACCCGTTGCCGGCTCAGGCGAGTCGCTGCGGGGAACGTGGAGCGCCGCGGAGAAGCTCCTGGCGGGCACAACCACCGTCCGGCTTCTAATCTTAAGCCCTCTAGCTCTCAGCGAGCTCCCCGGGAATTACTCTTAAGCTTCCAGCAACATCTTGCTAAGGGAAGCTCTACGAGTTACTTGGTAGCGTCCAAAACCCGGAGAGCAAGGAGAACGCACACCCGAACTGGCGCCGGCGGTGAACCGTCAACCTGGTCACCGCCGGGAACCTCGTAGAGCTCCTTTCACGCGTAAGAGTGCTCAGAGTCGAAAGAGAGAGCTTCTGGAAGCATTTCTCGAAAAAGGGAAAACCTGTTTTTTTTTTTCGTGTCGACATGAAGATGGTTCCTCCAAGTGTTTCGATAGTAAAAATGCGCCTACAGAGCTCATATTAAGACAGAGATTCCCTCATAGTCGTTTACAGGTGCGAAAAATCTGCTTTCTCAAAATGAATTGTCGAATATCTTTCAAATCTGAGCAAAACCACCCAAAAATCATCACATTGTCCTTTCTGGTCGGGTCGGCGAGCTAGCTCCACCCCGCGCCGGAAGTCCTCTAGCTCATCGATAACGAAGAGCTCTACGAGGTATGCTTTCCTGGCGAGCTCTCGGAAGCTCTCGTGAAGCGCTTCCGGGTCTCGGGGGGTCTTCCCTGCAGCGCCTCTGAAGCGCTGCCAGGAACGCTTCCACGCGCGCCTGCACGCGTGCAAGCACGCGTAGACGCTTGCCGGAAGCTCTCCCGGACCCGCTGCCCGGTCAGGCGAGCCGCTGCGGGGATCGTGGAGCGGCGGAGATGGGCTGCTGGCGGGCGCCACCACCGTCCGGCTTCTAATCTAAAACCCTCTAGCTCTCAGAGAGCTCTCCGGGAATTTCTCTAGCTCATCGATGCCGAAGAGATCTACGAGGTATTCCTCTAGCTCATCGGTGCCGAAGAGCTCCACGAGGTACCCGGAGAGCAGAGGGCACACAAGCCAGAAAGCTTTCCTGGCGAGCCCTCAAGCGCTTACCTCGTAGAGCTCTTCGGCTTCGATGAGCTAGAGGAATTCCGGCGCGGGGTGGAGCTAGTTGGACCATCCGACCAGAAGAGACAATGTGGCAACTTTGGGTCGGTTTTGCTGGTGTTTGAAAAATATTTGACCATTCATTTCGAGAGACCAGATTTTTACGCCGAGCATTGGCATATAAAATTCGTCCCCAGAGCAGCTCAGCTCTCTAGAACCAGTTTTACTATCGAAAAATTAGGAGGAACCGACATCAAGCTGACAAACAAACATAAAAATTCGCCGTTTTTCTAGAAATGCTCCAACAAGCTGTCTGCTTCCAATCTGAGCACTCTTACGCGTGCAAAGAGCTCTACGAGGTTCCCGGCGGTGACCATGTTGACGGTTCACCGCCGGCGCCAGTTCGTAAAGCTCTTCTGGAGCTGTTGGGGGCTCTCCTGCAGCGCTGCTGAAGCGCTGCCAGAAACGCTTCCACGCGTGCCTGCACGCGTGCAGGCACGCGTGGAAGCTTGCCGGAAGCTCTCCCGGACACGTTGCCGGCTCAGGCGAGTTGCTGCGAAGCCGTGGACCGCCGTGGAGGAGCTCCTGGCAGGCACCACCACCGTCCGGCTTCTAATCTTAAGCCCTCTAGCTCTCAGCGAGCTCTCCGATAATTTTTTCGATCTTCACTTGGTAGCGTCCAAAACCCGGAGAGCACCGGAGAGCAAAGAGAACCCATGCCGGAAAGCTTTCCTGGCGAGCCCTCGGACGCTCTCGTGAAGCGCTTCTGGGGCTCTGGGGGGCTCCCGTGCAGCGCTTCTGTAGCGCTGCCAGGACGCTTCCACGCGTGCCTGCACGCGTGCAGGCACGCGTGATAGCTTGCCGGAAGCTCTCCCGGACCCGTTGCCGGCTCAGGCGAGTCGCTGCGGGGAACGTGGAGCGCCGCGGAGAAGCTCCTGGCGGGCACAACCACCGTCCGGCTTCTAATCTTAAGCCCTCTAGCTCTCAGCGAGCTCCCCGGGAACTTGGTAGCGTCCAAAACCCGGAGAGCGAAGACACCCTCACACCGGAAAGCTTTCCTGGCAAGCCCTCGGAAGCACTCGTGAAGCGCTTCTGGGGCTCTGGAGGGCTCCCCTGCAGCGGTTCTGAAGCGCTGCCAGGAACGCTTCCACGCGTGCCTGCACGCGTGCAGGCACGCGTGGAAGCTAGCCGGAAGCTCTCCTGGACGGGCTTCCGGGACGGGCGAGGCGCTGCGGGGATCTTGGACCGGCGAAGATGGGCTGCTGGCGGGCACCACCACCGTCCGGCTTCTAATCTAGAACCCTCTAGCTCTCAAAAAGCTTTCCGGGAATATGGGCTCGGTTCCTGGAAGTCAACTCATGAGAAAATGCATCGGGGGAGCTGAGCTGCTGTCAGAGAGGAGTTTATATGCCAATGCTTGGCGTAAAAATGTGTTTCTCAAAATAAACGGTTAAATATCTTTCAAATAGGAAAACTGACCAAAATTCACCACTTTGTCCGCCCCGGCCGGGTGGGCGAACTAGCTCCACCCCGCGCCGGAATTCCTCTAGCTCATCGATGACGAAGAGCTCTACGAAGTACTAGCTCCACCCCGCGCCGGAATTCCTCTAGCTCATCGATGCCAAAGAGCTCTACGAGGTACGAGTTCAAGCCTCTGGATGCAACAGACAAGCGCGCCTGTGTATTCTGCATCAGTTTCGGTGCTTATCAGCTCTAAAGCTCTGGGGGGCTCCCCTGCAGCGCTTCTGAAGCGCTGCCAGGAACGCTTCCACGCGTGCCTGCGCGCGTGCAGGCACACGTGGACGCGTGTCAGAAGCGCCCCCGAACCCGCTGCCGGCTCGGGCGAGTTGCTGAGAGGATCGTGGAGCGGCGGAAGTGGGCTGCTGGCGGGCACCACCACCGTCCGGCTTCTAGTCTCAAGCCCTGTAGCTCTCAGAGAGCTCTCTGGGAATTTTCAGGAGAGCTCTGGCGGATCCCCGGAAGCGCGTCGAAAAGCGCTGCCAGGCACGCCCCCATGCGTGCCTGCAGGGGTGCAGGCACGCCTGAAATGCTTCCAAAAGCTGCCAGAAACGCCCCCATGCATGCCTGCACGCGTGCGGGCACGCGTGGACGCGTGCCGGAAACGCTCCCGGAGCCGCTGCGACTTCAAAGGAACTGCTGCGAAGATTCTGGACCGGCGAGGATGGGCTGCTGGCGGGTACCACCACCGACCAGCTTCTAATCTGAAACCCTATAGCTCTCAGAGAGCTCCCCGGCAATCTTGCCGAAGAGCTCTACGAGGTACTAGCTCTCCAGCGCCCCGGAATCGGTGGCGTCCAAAACCCAGAGAGCGAAGAGACCCTCGGGAACGGGAAAGCTTTCCTGGAGAGCTCAGGGGGGCTCCTGTGAAGCGCTTCGAAAGCGCTGCCAGGCACGCTTCCATGCGTGCCTGTACGCGTGCAGGCACGCGTGGATGCGTGCCGGACGCACTCCCAGACCCGCTGCCGGCACGGGCGAGTCGTCGCTGCGGCGGACGTGGACCGCCGGAAAAAAGCTCCTGGCAGGCACCACCGTCCGGCTTCGAATCTAAGACCCTCTAGCTCTCAGAGAGCTCTCCGGGAATTACTCTTAAGCTTCCAACAACTAGCGAAGGGAAGCTCTACGAGTTATTCGTAGCGTCCAAAACCCGGAGAGCAAAGAGAACACACACCGGAAAGCTTTCCTGGCGAGCCCTCGGACGCTCTCGTGAAGCGCTTCTGGAGCTCTGGGGGGCGCCCCTGCAGCGCTTCTGAAGCGCTGCCAGGAACGCTTCCACGCGTGCCTGCACGCGTGCAGGCACGCGTGGACGTGTGCCAGAAGCGCTCCCGGACCCGCTGCGACCCCGAACGAGTTGCTGCGACGATTCTGGAGCGGCGGAGATGGGCTGCTAGCAGGCACCACCACCGTCCGGCTTCTAATCTGAAACCCTCTAGCTCTCAGCGAGCTCTCCGGGAATTGTCTGCCCGGGCCGGCTGGGACAACTAGCTGCGCCCCGCGCCGGAATTCCTCTAGCTCATCGTTGCCGAAGAGCTGTACGAGGTACTAGCTCCACCCTGCGCCCGAATTCCTCTCAGCTCATCTTGCCGAAGAGCTCTGAGGTACACAACACACGCACGCCGCTCGGCGTGCGTGAAGACGTTGGACATCTCGCGAGACGGAGCTCTGGAGCCGCTGGACAGCTTCCCTACGTTGCTGTATGCTCTGGAGATGCACTTGGTAGCGTCCAAAACCCGGAGAACAAAGAGAAGCTCGTCTTTCCTGGCGAGCCCTCGGAAGCTCTCCTGAAGCGCTTCTGACGGGGTGCCAGGCACGCTTCCACGCGTGCCTGCACGCATGCAGGCACGCGTGGACGCGCGCCGGAAGCGCTTCCGGACCCGCTGCGACCCCGAACGGATCTCTGCGAGGATTCTGGAGCGGCGAGGATGGGCCGCTGGCAGGCACCACCACCGTCCGGCTTCTAATCTAAAACCCTATAGCCCTCGGAAAGCTCTCCGGGAAAAACCGACCCCAAGTCATCGCATTGTTTCTTATGGTCGGGTCTGCCAACTAGCTCCACCCTGCGCCCGAATTCCTCTTAGCTCAACTTGCCGAGGAGCTCTACGAGGTACTAGCTAAGGGAAGCTCCACGAGTTACTTGATTGAAAGCTTTCCTGGCGAGCGCTGGGACGCTCTCCTGAAGCGCGTCGGGAACGCTGCCAGGCACGCTTCCTCGCGTGCCCGCGCGCGTGCAGGCACGCGTGAACGCGTGCCGGAAGCGCCCCCGGACCAGCAGCCGAGACAAACAACCTTTTGCAACGATTCTGGACCGGCGAAAATGGACTGCTGGCAGGCACCACCACCGTCCGGCTTCTAATCCAAAGGCCTGTGGCTCTCAGAGAGCTCTCCGGGAGAGTAGCTTGAGGGGGCCCTCCTGAAGCGCTCCTAAAGAACTGCAAGGCACGCTTCCACGCGTGCCTGAACGGGTGAAGGCACGCGTGGACGCGTGCCAGAAGCGCCTTCGGACCCCTTGCTGGTTCCGGCAACTCACTGCGGGGATTCTGGACGGGCGACGATGGGCTGCTGGCAGGCACCACCACCGTCCGACTTCTAACCTAAAACCCTACAGCTCTCGGAGAGCTCTCCGGGAGAAGAGGCACTCACACCGGAAAGCTGTCTTGATGAACAGAACAGAAGAGCTCTGGGGCGCTCGCCTGAAGCGCTTCCGAAGAACTGCCAGGCACGCTCCCACGCGTGCCTGCGCGCGTGGACGCGTGCCCGAAGCGCCCCAGGACGCGCTGCGAACTTTTGCTGGCGCCGGCGGTGAACCGTCAACCTGGTCACCGCCGGGAACCTCGTAGAGCTCCCTTGCGCGCGTAAGAGTGCTCGGAATAGGAGCACAAAACTTCGCAGAAGATTTCCTTAAAATCTTCATTTTTGCATCTTTTGATGTCAATATGAGGTCGTTTCCGCGAAGTGAACTGATACTAGAACTCCCTCGGGGGAGCTGAGCTGCTCTCAGAATGAAGCTTATATGCTAGAGCTCAGTGTAAAATAACTCGTAGAGCTTCCCTTGGAGCGTTAGCGGCGGAGCTATAAGAGTAATTCCGGGGCGCTGGAGGGCTAGTTGGCAAGAAAAATCTCGACGGACCATTTGCTGACTTTTGCTCGGTTGACAATTATGTTCGCGAAATTCAACCATTCGTTAAAACTCTACTACTTTTTCCCGTGATATTCGATCTTATCCCCGCTCGCCGTCTCAATCTCAGCTCGATCGGGTACCTATTACTGCCAAAACACATCCAGGCGGGATCGGCTGTTCCGGGTTATCTTGGCAGGTCGGTTTTCTGTACTAAACTCGAGCTGTGGGAGAGCCACAGAGCTGGTGCGCACACATAATCGGTTCAGAATCATCAGGCGCGTTCGTCCGAAGCATCTAGAGGTCTGAACTCGGTCTGCTACTCCTGCTAGGTCCGCGAAGCTATTCGTACTCTATATTTGTTTCGGGAGATGATGATGAGTTTCTTTACATAACTCGAGCCTCAGATGAGCTGCAGAGCTCTTCGGCACAGCAATCGGAAGGCAATGATCAGGCGCGCTAGTCCAAAGTATCCAGATAAGCGAAATCGGTCTGCTATCAGCACTCCAACCGAGAAACTATTCACACACTCTCTTTTTTTGGGAGATGGTGATGGTTTTCTTCACTTATCTCGAGCTGCAGATGAGCTACGGAGCTGTTCGGCTCAGCAATCGGAAGGGAATCATCAGGCGCGATAGTTCTGAGTATCTAGACGCCTGAAATCAGTCTGCTATCAGCGCTGGGACTGAAAAACTATCAGTATTCCGGTATTTTTCGATATGATGATGATTTTCTTGACTTAACTCGAGCTGCAAATGAGCTACAGAGCTGTTCAGCACAGCAGTCGGAAGGCAATCATCAAGCGCGCTACTAGACACCTGGACTCGGTCTGCCATCAGCGCAGACGCCGAAACACTATTCATACTCTGCTATTTTTTTGAAATGGAATTGGTTTTGTCGACTTATCTCGAGCTGCAGGTGAGTTCCAGAGCTCATAGGCACAGCAATCGGGAGGAATAATTCAGGCGAGCTATTCCAAAGTACCTAGACGCCTGAAATCAGTCTGCTATTTGCGCTCGGGCTGAAAAAGTATTTGTGCTCTGCTAATTTCTTGGAGATGCTGTTGGTTTTCTTCACTTAACTCGCGCTGCAGATGAGCTACAGAGCTGTTCAGCACAGCGATCGGAAGGAAATCATCAAGGGCAGTAGTTAAAAGTATCTAGATGCCTGAAATCAGTCTGCTATCAGCGCTCGGGCTGAAGAACTATTCGTACTCTGCTAAGTCTTCAGGGATGGTATTGGATTTCATGATTTAACTCGAGCTGCAGCAGATGAACAAAAAAGCTCTACGAGTCTCCCGGCGGTAACCAAGGTTGACGGTTTACCGCCGGCGCCCAGTCTGCTTTCTCATAATGAATTGTCAAATATCTTTCAAATCTTAGCAACACCGACCCAAAATCATCACATTGTCCGTCCGAGCCGGGTCGACCAACTAGCTCCACCCTGCACCCGAATTCCTCTTAGCTCATCTCGCCGAAGAGCTCTACGAGGTACAAATCGCTGCGGCGATTCTGGACCGGCGAAGATGGGCTGCTTGCAGGTACCACCACCGTCCGGCTTCCAATCTAAAACCCTATAGCTCTCAGAGAGCTCCCCGGGAAAAAGGCATACTCTGGAGAGCTTTCCTGAAAGCTCTGGGGAGCTCTCGGACGCGTGCCGGAAGCGCCTGGACACGCTGCGAAATTTTACAAGTCGCTGCGGGGATCGTGAACCGGCGAAGATGGGCTGCTGGCAGGCACCACCACCGTCCAGCTTCTAATATAAAACCCTATAGCTCGAAAGCGCTGCCGGGCACGCGTCCACGCGCGCCTGCGCGCGTGCAGGCGCGCGTGCACGCGTGCCTGAAGCGCCCCCGGAATACCCTAGAAAAATTTCCTGAAGAGCTCTGGGGAGCTCTCCTCCAGCACTTCTAAAACCCTATAGCTCTCAGAGTGCTCTCCGGGAACTTGGTAGCGTCCCAAACCCGGATGGCGCTGCCAGGCACGCGTCCACGCGTGCCTGCACGCGTGCCTGCACGCGTGCCTGAAGCGCTCCCGGAATGCTCTAGAAAGCTTTCCTGAAGAGCTCTGGGGAACTCTCCTCAAGCGCTTCTAAAGCGCTGCCAGCGACGCTTCCGCGCGTGCCTGCACGCGTGCAGGCGCGCGTGGACGCGTGCCGGAAGCGCTCCTGGACACGCTGCGAAGTTTTACAAGCCCCTCCGGGGATCGTGGACCGGCGAAGATGGGCGTGTCCCCCTCACCACCCACCTCCGGCTTCTTCTCTGAAGCCCTCAGCTCTCCAAGGAGCTATCTGGGAATTCAGAGTGCGTAAGGCGCTGCGAAGCGGGCTTGAAACGCTTCCAGCGACGCTTCGACGCGTGCCTGAAGCGCTGCGAAGCGCCCTTGAAGCACCTCCAGCGACGCTCCGGAGCGTGCCTGAAGCGCCGCGAAGCGCGCTTGACGTGCTGCGAAGCGCTCACGCGCTGAAAGTTCCGGCGACTCGCTGCGAGAATCGTTGACTGGCAATCGTCTGCGTCCGGCGCAACCAGCCGCCACGCCGGCTCTCTTCTCTGAAACCCTTCTCAACCCACAATGAGCTATCCTGGCGCATCGGTGCCCAGAAGCTCCAAGAAATATAACTCCTCCTTGCGCCGGAATTCCCCTAGATCATGGACGCCGAAATAGTTTGCACGTGGTGCGGCTGGAGGGCTTTTAGGCCTGCAGAGGCGGGTGCAACCGTGCTTGGAGAGCTGGCAAATACCCTCGAGAGGAGCTTCGACGGACCTGCAGAGACGCTTCGCGTGGGGGCTTCATGCGCGCGTATTACGAACGAGTGGGAAAACGTCTCTCGGGACACGCTGCGAGATGAAACAAGGCGCTGCGGAAGTGCATGACCGGTAGCCTTGGACACGAGGTGGCGGGCCCCCCCCAGCCAGCTTCTTCTCCAACGACCCTCGTTAAATGCCCGAGGAATTATCCGGGAGAAGAATCTGTTCCAGAGAGCGTGCTGCCAATATTGAGAGCGCTCTGGTCCGTGTACGGAGCTCTACGTGGTTTTCTGCGGTGCACTTGTTGACGGTTGACCGCCGGCGCCCAGTCCCGGATAGGTGGGCGTCCGATGTTCTTGAAAATGCGTGGCGATGCATGGCGCGACTCTGGGGAGCTTCTGGGCCTGCAGAAAGCTTCTGAAAGACCTTTGGAGAGCTTCTGGGAGTCGGCGGAAAAGCGTTAAACAGGTTACCGCCGGGGGCCTCGTGGAGCTCCTTGCGCGCGAAGCAGTGCGAGTGCAAAGGGAAAGCTTTCTTGAGTATTTGAAAACTAAAAACAACTTTTCCCCAGCCATCCTGTGGTGTTGGGTCCTCGTTTTGAAGAGACAGCGCTCCGCCCCCCACCTCCTTCCTTCCTGCTCCCCCCCCTCCTCCCTCCTCCCCCTTCTTGCCTCTGCTCTCGGCACGCCTCTCACGCGTTTCGTAGCCCCATGGGGAGCTCCACCGAAGGCCCCAGTGGTTGCTCTTGCATGTGTTCCCTCCGCCCAGGGCAGCGTTTCGTGGCCCCATAGGGAGCTCCACCGAAAGCCCCAGTGGCTTCTCTCGCATGCGGTTCCCCCACCCAGGGCAGCGTTTCGTGGCCCCATAGGGAGCTCCACCGAAGGCCCCAGTGGCTGCTCTCGCATGCGTTTCTCCCGCCCAGGGCAGCGTTTCGTGGCCCCATGGGGAGCTCCACCGAAAGCCTCAGTGGCTGCTCTCGCATGCGTTTCCCCCGCCCAAGGCAGCGTTTCGTGGCCTCATAGGGGGCTCCACCGAAGGCCCCAGTGGCTGCTCTCGCATGCGGTTCCCCCGCCCAGGGCAGCGTTCGTGGCCCCATGGGGAGCTCCGCCGAAGGCCCCAGTGGCTGCTCTCGCATGCGGTTCCCCCACCCAGGGCAGCGTTTCGTGGCCCCATAGGGAGCTCCACCGAAAGCCCCAGTGGCTGCTCTTGCATGCGGTCCCCCCACCGGGGCAGCGTTTTGTGGCCCCATGGGGAGCTCCACCGAAGGCCCCAGTGGCTGCTCTCGCATGCGGTTCCCCTACCCAGGGCAGCGTTTGAGCCCCAGTGGCTGCTCTTGCATGCGTTTTCCCCATCCAGGGTAGCGTTTCGTGGCCCCGGGGGGAGCTCCACCGAAGGCCCCAGCGGCTGCTCTCGCATGCGGTTCCCCCACCTAGGGCAGCGTTTCGTGGCCCCATAAGGAGCTCCACCGAGAGCCCCAGTGGCTGCTCTTGCATGCGGTTCCCCCACCCAGGGCAGCGTTTCGTGGCCCCATGGGGAGCTCCACCGAAAGACTCAGTGGCTGCTCTCGCATGCGGCTCCCCCGCACGGGGCAGCGTTTCGTGGCCCCATGGGGAGCTCCACCGAAGGCCCCCGTGGCGCAGTTCGCATGCGGTTCCCCCACCCAGGGCAACGCTTCGTGGCCCCAGAGGGAGCTCCACCGAAGGCCCCAGTGGCTGCTCTCGCATGCGGTTCCCCCGCCCAGGGCGGCGTTTCGTGGCCCCATGGGGAGCTCCACCGAAGGCCCCAGTGGCTGCTCCCGCATGCGGTTCCCCCGCCCAGGGCAGTGCTGCGTGGCCCCATAGGGAGCTCCACCGAAAGCCTCAGTGGCGGCTCTCGCATGCGGTTCGCCCACCCAAGACAGCGTTTCGTGGCGTCATAGGGGGCCCCACCGAAAGCGGCATCCAGAACGCGTTACGAACAATTCTTATGGTTGGGTCCTTCGCCAAAATAATTTTTGGTTTCGGTCCGAAGTCGGTTCTGCCAAGTGTTGAAATAGGAAAACTACAGCTAGAGACCTGCAAATTTTACCAACCAGCGCGAACTGATCTACTACAAGTGCAGAGAATCCTCACTGTGGGAAAAAAGTGTACTCTTCCGTAATTCCTTAGCAAACTTGCAATTTTTGAAAATGTGCTATTCTTGAGGTCGGTCCCCGTAAGTGAATCGGTGGCAATATTGCAGCTACAACCCTGTGAGTTTCACCAGCGAGCGCAGCGTAATTTCATGCTCAGCTCAAAAATCTTGGATTTAAAAATGAATTACGGAAATCTTCCAGAATGTTAGATTCGAGCCCACGTCACCACCACATTGTGCATTCTAGCCCGATCGGCAAACTAGCTCCGCCCTGCCGCGGAGTTCCTTTAGCTATGGTCGAATAAACAGCTCAACGAAATAAGCCGGAACGATCTCCGGGGCTACCCTGCGGCTCCGGCTTCTAAGCTAACAGTCCTCATTTTGATCAGAGGAGCTATCTGGGTATGGAAAGCATACCTGGAGAGCATGCAAGCCGAGTGCACGACGTCTTTGCGAGATGCTCGCCAAAGCACTGGACTGCATGCCTGGGGACCTTGCCAGCTTTAGAATGGCGCTTCGCATGGGCCCCGAAGAAGCTTCGAAGGACCAGCGGAAAGGCTTGAAGCGCGCGTATCGGGAACGAACTTCGCACGACCTTCGACGGGGCTGCGAAGAGCCTGCGGATTTCAAGCACGCGTACTAGGAACGAGTAAGAGAACGTTCTTGGGACGCGCCGGGGCCTCGAACGAATTGGTCGCGGGGGCCTGCCCTGGAACCGTGGGGGGGCTGGCCCGCCCACCCCGCGCTGCTGGCGTCTAAACTGAAACCATCTTAGGTCTCAGAGAACTATCCGGGAACCGTGCGGCAAGCATCGGAGTACGCGTGTCGGACATCGCTCAGAACAAGTCCATCGGGATAGCTTTCTTGCTCGGTCAAATCGCGCCAGGGGCATGTGGGGTCCAAAACCCGGATAGCTGGGCGGTGGAAAGGCGTGCGAAGGCTGGTAGAAAGAAAATAACACGGCGCCAGAACGTGCGAACCCGCCAACTCTGCGCGCCGCGCCTGCTCTGCCTCCCGCCGCGCACAGCGCGTCTACAAAGAACAACCGATGCGCTTGGTGCAGCGCCTTCTCATCGCGCTATGCTGCTTCCCGCGCCAGCTGGAAACCAAACTTTCTGCCGACAAAAACCGCGAGAATTGATGGCACCCTGACAGAAAGTGCGACAGTCCGGGGCTTCCGCGAAAAATTCGCGAGAGTCTCGGCCCCTCGCGGAAAAATCGCGAGCCCTGGTCCCCAGAAAAGAATTAGCGAGAGTCGGGGCCCCGGTGAGAAATTCGCGAGGGTCCCAGCCCCCCGCGAACAAAGCGCGAGAGCTCCAGCCTCCCGCGCATTTTTCGCGAAATCTTTCCTCTCACATCAATTTGTTCCCATGTTCGCTCCCTGCGCTTGGCTTGGCGGTCCGGAAAGATAAAAGGGCGAAGCTGCGCGCTGTAGACTGATTGACAAAGCTATGTGCTCGATCTGCCAACAGAAATTCGATCAAACAAAAGTCGTTTTAGAATAATACGGTTTCTTCGAATATAGCTCGAATGGCAGACCAACCTCATTTCTCAGGGAGCAGAAAAGAAAAGCTAGCACCCGTGGCCGCATGCACGAACAGGCAAAATTGTGATCAGAACTTAAATTCCGAGATTACAGCGAAAACCTACGCGATTGAGGAAACGCGGTTGCATATTGTTCCCAGGCTTTGATCGATAACTCGAGTGATCGGTTGATTTCCAAATATATCAAGGCGTTCGAACGAAGCTTCCGATGCGGCGGATCTGCATTGGACGGATCAGTAGCTGCTCTGACTATCGAGGTCAAATTTGCCAACCGAATGTGCGCGCACAGTTGTGTTTAGACAGCGTCGGTTCCGCCAAATATCCTGCTAGTAATACTGAGGCTACAACCCCAAAGCTAAGGCAGAAAACGCATCGTAATTCACTACAACAGATAAGCATGCGGGTTCCCTAAGAGAACGTGCACATCTCGAACCCACTTCGCAGCACTGAACCCAAATCATCGCAATGTCGCTTCTGGCCAACTGGCTCCACTCTGCGCCGAATTCGTGTAGCTCCGGTTCCTCGAAGACCTCTACGAAATACTTAGCGGCCGAAGCCCCCTCGGCGAGCGACGACGCCTCATCCGGGAACTTGTAGCGTCCGAAGCTCGCATAGCAGCGCAGTCCACATGTAGCATCCAAGAATCCGGATAAGAACGTAATCCATTATAGACTGGAAGCCCTGGATAGCAGCGAAGTGTAAAGCGCATGAAATGCCCGTGGGCCGCAAGGAAGGCGCACCGTGGGTGTTGAGATAGACGGTCGGTGGGGGCGACAGACTAACGAGGGTTGCACTAGCGATGGTGGGTGTTACGCGGGGTTTCTTTGCAACGTGCTGTCGCACATGCTGCTTTGAAGATTTTTTTCGTCACTCCGCCCACTAGTCTGCCCGCCGACGGACCAAACAATTGTTTGAGGCTTTACTCCTGAATCCTGTCCCCCTCTTCCTTCCTGGTTTTCGCTCCACCTTCGGCTTTTCGATAAATGCCGTGCCTGGAAGTACCACATATATATGTCCATGTATATATATATATATATATATATATATTTGTCATAAAAGCCGAAAAGGGATGTCAGTGTTAACAAAAACGTAGTAACAACATATACCGAATTCGGAATGTATACGACAACCCAATACACTTTATTTGCGCCGAACACCGATTCGTCAACGAGTCGCCCACAAAGCCCCCATGGTGGCTGCAGAACGGATCCTGGAACCACCCCAATCTGGGCCATAGAGGACATGTCGCTTCCACGATCATGCTCGCAAGGCTTTCCATACAACCTGGGGGCGCCCAGCAACGTTGTGAGTACGGGAGTATGCCCCCCGTTTTCATTAGAGCTGAAGCGAACATCGAAAACCTTCCATTCAATGCCTACGTCGCGGTGCCGGATAACCCCATGTGAACATATAGACTCTTCACGCTGGTATTGGGCGAGACATATCGAAATAGCCTGCGCCTGAAAACGCGAGCGCCCAATCTCGAAATAGATGGTCCATGCAATCTTGGTCACCTGGGCGCTGAATTGCCGTCGGTTGGGGGATTCGTTGGGAGGCATGCCGTTGTGCAACGTCAGTAGTATCGCCAGAATGAAGACCAAACTCGGCGCAATATCCGAACACATATGAGCTGTTTTGGCACTTCGCGTGGCTTCGCTAACCCATCCACACGCTATGTCTGGGCGATTTTCTTTAATCGTAAGATTGAATGGTGGAGCGAAGAAGGGGGGCGTCAAACCGAAACTCGGGATCACTTCACTGGGACTCCCTTCGGCGATCTCGGAGCCACCAGGGGGCGTGAACGATCCGTGGGGGACAAGACAAATAAGCACCACACAATCCGAGGTACTTTATTGCCCAAATCACATAACAACCTTAATGTGCTTCCTGTGCTCGAAAAAGGTGCGTTAAGCAATGCTGCCCTGTCGAACCCCCCCAAATCTCCTGAAACTCACCCAGAAAAAGGTTCCAACATGCACCATTTTTTGGTATTTTTTAAAAAAAAAACGTTCTCGCCGATTCCGCTCCCCGCCACTCCAAGACGGCCAAAGGGGCCCCTTTGATCGGCCCCAAAAGGCCTCCAAGAGGGCCCCAAACCAATTAATCAAGACCCCAAGGCAGCCCAAGACGGCTCCCAAGACGGCCCCAAGAGCGTGCCCCGACGGGAGACGAGGCTCCCAGGAGGTCCCAGGAGGTTTCCAAGAGGCCCCAAGAGGCCACAAGGTCCCCTGGAAGCCCGAAGAGGCCCCCAAAAGGCTCCCCAAAGGCCCCCAGGATGCTCCCAAAATGCCCCACAATTCCCCCCCAAAGGCCGCCCCGAGAGCCTTCCGAAGAGGACCCCAAAAACATCGCCGCCAATTATCGTTGATGCCTCGCGTTCGGTCACTTTTTTCATTGATGGCCGAACCTATCTATGAATAGTCTAACTTTTCATTTGCGCTGGGCGTCCGGTGGTCGTGTCCTCTCTGAACGGTCTCGGGTTTCGCTTCCGTCTGCTTGTTTGTGGCTCCGCAATTTTATGACCAACCTCAAATTTCATTCGCTCTCCCGAATTCCAACGGTCTTGAATGACAAATCTGTTCGCAATTCTGTGGCTGTGCTGCGCTCTCAACCGTCTCGGCATCAATTACGTTTTTTCTTCTGTGGCCGCAGTCTCGTTTCAACAATTTCTGGGTCCTAAATGTATTAGCTCGCGCGTGGCCCTGCTGCTCTCAAAAAAGTCCTTTCACTTACGCTTGCTCTTCTTTGGCTGCGTTCCGCTCTGAACGATTTCGGGTTCATTTCCGTCTGGCCTCCCATGGTTTGCTTGCTCTCTGAAAGATTCTGGGTTCCCTCTCATCTGTTATGTTCTGGCCGCATTTGTCGTTTGCCCTCGGGATTCTAACCAACCGGCGTCCACTGGCTGCAAGGAAATCTTTGGTATTCCAAAACACCTGGCCCATCGGCGAAAAATGCCAACGGGTATGTATCTATGTATGTATGTATGTATGTATGTATGTATGTATGTATGTATGTATGTATGTTTGTATGTATGTATATACATATGTATATATAGAACTTATACATCCAAGTATCATATATATACATATATACATATATATATATATATGTATAACTGTATACCAACGCAACATTTGGCAACGGATGCCTGCATAATCGCAATGCCTGTATGAACCCTGCGGTGCTTTAACTTTTGCCCGTACGACCGTAATGCAACTTTCGTTTAATATTTGCCCGTGCTACCGTGACTGCTTTGTGTGTTACCGAAGCCCCTGTGCATTACCAAACTTATTTCGCGTGTTAACGAAGCCCTTGTGCATATTACCTTTCGCGTGTTGCGGAACCTCCGGCACTGTTTGTTACCGAAGCCTGCCCCCCCCGTTTTACCAAGCCCCACCCCCTTCTGGTTGTAACTGCGCCCTCCCGACTGTCACCCGATGTGTATTGAACCCCGAGGATATGTCAAATGCCCATGCAGCCAACACCTTCGTCAGGGCAGCACTGCGTAGACGCTGGGAGCCCATGGCTGTTTGGCCTCCTGACTGAACGGTTCTCGTTTCAGATTCGGGCTAAATTCGAGTTTGCTTTCCACGTGGGCCTGCGCAATGGATGCTCCTCAAGGGAGCGGCAATTCCATTGTAGAGCTTCTTCTGGCGCTCGAACAAATCCTTCCTCAAAGCGTGCTCTCCTGTCTGTTCGAGAAAACCGCGGTTCCAACATCTTCTGACACAAGCGCACGGAATGCGACCAATGTTTTGTCCAACCATTACACATAACAAGAACTTAGCATCTAATTCATCTCCCACCGCTCCATTTTCCACGACAATCCTACACTTTTCCCACCGGTTCCCAATTCCATCGCCTCTCGCCCTCGATCGCGCGTGCTTGTGAGGGATGGTTCGGTCCCGTTATTGGTGCCATCGTAATCTTAAGTCGGGCATATCCCGCCGCAAATGGATTTTGGAAGACAAGTAATACATAGTCGCTTATCCAAACGAAAAACTCAACCATATGCATTGGTGGGTACCAGAATTGTGAATAGCTTCTTCGGTGCAGTTCCTTATGGGGCCACGAAGCGCTGCACTGGGTGGGGGCGAACGCATGCGGGCGGTAGCACTGGGGCCGACGGTGGAACTCCCGATGAGGCCACGAATCGCTGCATTGGGTGGGGGGGACGCATGCAGGCGGTAGACCTGGAACCTTCGGTGGAACTCCCTATGTGGCCACGAAGCGCTGTACTGGGTGGGGGGGGCGCATGCGGGCGGTAACACTGGGTCCGTCGGTGGAGCTCCTTACGGGGCCACAAAACGCTGTACTGGGTGGGGGGGAGCATGCGGGCGGTAACACTGGGACCTTCGCTGGGACTCCTTATGGGGTCACGAAGCGCTGCACTGAGTGGGGGGGACGCATGCGAGCGGTAGCAGAGGGGCCTTCGGTGGAGCTCACTATGGGGCCACGAAACGCTGCATTGGGTGGGGGGGGCGCATGCGGGCGGTAGCACTGGGGCCGTCGGTGGAGCACCCTATGGGGCCACGAGGCATTGCACTGGGTGGGGGGACGCATGTGGGCGGTAGCGTTGGGAGTTTCGGTGGAGCACCCTATGGGGCCACGAAACGCTGGGTGGGGGGGACGCATGCGGGCGGTAGCACGGGGGCCTTTGGTGGAGCTCCCCACGGGGCCACGAAACTTTGGGTGGGGGGGCGCATGTGGGCGGTAGCGCTGGGACCTTCGGCGGAGCTCCCTATGGGGCCACGACACGCTGGGTGGGTGGGGGGGACGCATGCGGGCGGTAGCACTGGGGCCGTCGTTGGAACTCCCTATGGGGCCACGAAGCGCTGTATTGGGTGGTGGGGAACGCTTGTGGGCGGTAGACTTGGAACCTTCGGTGGAGCACCCTATGGGGCCACGAAGCGCTGTACTGGGTGGGTGAAAAATGCCAAATAAGATGTTTCGGGACGCGTGCGGACGGTGTCACTGGGGCCTTCGGTGGAGCTCCGTATGGGGCCACAAAACGCTGTACTGGGTGGGTGAAAATGCCAACTTGGATGTTTCGGGACGCATGCGGACGGTGGCACTTGGGCCTTCGGTGGAGCTCGCTTTGGGGCCACGAAGCGCTGTACTGGGAAGTTGAAAATGCCAAATTGATGTTGCGGGACGCATGCGGACGGTGGCACTGGGGACTTCGGTGGAGCTCCCTACGGGGCTAGAAAATGCTTTGTACGGTGGGTGAAAATGCCAAATTGGATGTTTCGGGACGCATGCTGACGGTGGCACCGGGGCCTTCGGTGGAGCTCCCTATGGTGCCACGAAGCGCTGTCCTTGGTGGGTGAAAATGCCCAATTGGATGTTTCGGGGCGCGTGCGGACGGTGGCACTGGGGCCTTCCGTGGGGCTCCCTATGGTGCCACGAAGCGGTGTACAGGGTGGGTGAAAATGCCAAATTGGATGTTCGGGACCGGTGGCACTGGGGCCTTTGGTAGCGCTCCCTATGGGCCCACGACGCGCTGTACTAGGTGGGTGAAAACCCAAATAGGATGTTTCGGGACGCATGCGGACGGTGGCACTGGCGCCTTCGGTGGAAAAATTATCCAGGCGAAGGACCCGACCATATGCAGTTGTGGGTGCCGCAATTGTGAATAGCTTCTTCGGTGCAGCTCCCCATGGGGTAACGAAACGCTGCACTGTGTGTGTGTGTGTGTGTGTGTGTGGGGGATGCATGCGGGCGGTCGCACTGGGTGGGTGAAAATGCCAAATTGGGCGTGTGGGACGCATGCGGACAGTCCCAAAGGGGCCTTCAATGAAATCTTCTGGGTCACGAAACGCTGTACTGGGTGGGTGAAAATGCCAAATCAGGTTTCCGGGACGCAAGCGGGCAGTCCCACTGGGGGCTTCGGTGGAGCTCCCTATGGGGCCACGAAGCGCTGTACTGGGTGAAAATGCCAGATTGGGTTTCCAGGACGCATGCGTGCGGTCCCACTGGGGGTTTCGGTGGAGCTCCTTATGGGGTCACCAAGCTCTGTACTGGGTGGGCGAAAGTGCCAATTTGGGTTTCCGGGACGCAAGCGGGCGGTCCCACTGGGGGCTTCGGTGGAACTCCCTATGGGGCCACGCACCGCTGTACTGGGTGGGCGAACATGCCAATTTGGGTTTCCGGGACGCAAGCGGGCGGTCCCACTGGGGGCTTCGGTGGAACTCCCTATGGGGCCACGCACCGCTGTACTGGGTGGGTGGAAATGCAAAATTGGGTTTCTGGGTCGCATGCGTGCGGTCCCACTGGGGGTTTCGGTGGAGCTCTCTATGGGGCCACGAAGCGCTGTACTGGGTGGGTGGAAATGCCAAACTGGGTTTCCGGGACGCATGCGGGCGGTCCCACTGGGGGCTCCAGTGGAGCTCCCTATGGGGCCACGAAAAGGTGTACTACGCGGGTGAAACGCAGGGAGGAGGGGGAGGAGGGGGAAGGAGGAAGGAAGGGAGGAGGGACGCGGGGGCCGTCTCTTCAAAACCAATACCCAACACCTCAGGATGGTCGGGAATAAAAGATAATCAAACTATGTTCAGAATGGTTAAAAGGGCTAGAAAAATCGTCCCCAGACAATTTTTCTACAATTTCACTATTTCTTCCTGTGGAGGGACACGCCCGATCTAATCGTAGGCATGTGATAGGTAATGTTGCTTGGACGTGGGCAAGCGGGCTGGCCTCGATTGCCAGAGCGTGGTTTTACGGAGCTAGCACGGCAACACATCTCTATATCGCCAACTTGCCGAAATAATGCATACTTGCAACAAGACGTGCTGCCGATATTTGCGGTGGTAAAGACATTCGTTATTACACGATCTCTGGGTTCGGACTCATAGCCCTTGCATGCTGATGGCTGGCAATAAACATACTCCTCGGCATGGGATGTGCTGGCTGCTCGGGACCGCCCGGACCAGCAGCCGAGACGAACAACCTTTTGCAACGATTCTGGACCGGCGAAGATGGGCTGCTGGCAGGCACCACCACCGTCCGGCTTCTAATCGAAAGGCCTGTGGCTCTCGGAGAGCTCTCCGGGAGAGTAGCTTGAGGGGGCCCTCCTGAAGCGCTCCTGAAGAACTGCAAGGCACGCTTCCACGCGTGCCTGAACGGGTGAGGGCACGCGTGGACGCGTGCCAGAAGCGCCTTCGGACCCCTTGCTGGTTCCGGCAACTCACTGCGGGGATTCTGGACGGGCGACGATGGGCTGCTGGCAAGCACCACCACCGTCCGACTCCTAACCTAAAACCCTACAGCTCTCAGAAAGCTCTCCGGGAGAAGAGGCATTCACACCGGAAATCTGTCTTGATGAACAGAACAGAAGAGCTCTGGGGCGCTCGCCTGAAGCGCTTCCGAAGAACTGCCAGGCACGCTCCCGCGCGTGCCTGCGCGCGTGGATGCGTGCCAGAAGCGCCCCAAGACGCGCTGCGAACTTTTACTGGCGCCGGCGGTGAACCGTCAACCTGGTCACCGCCGGGAACCTCGTAGAGCTCCCTTGCGCGCGTAAGAGTGCTCGGAATAGGAGCACAAAACTTCGCAGAAGATTTCCTTAAAATCTTCATTTTTGCATTTTTTGATGTCAATATGAGGTCGTGTCCGCGAAGTGAACTGATACTAGAACTCCCTCGGGAGAGCTGAGCTGCTCTCAGAATGAAGCTTATATGCTAAAGCTCAGTGCAAAATAACTCGTAGAGCTTCCCTTGGAGCGTTAGCGGCGGAACTATAAGAGTAATTCCGGGGCGCTGGAGGGCTAGTTGGCAAGAAAAATCTTGACGGACCTTTTGCTGACTTTTGCTCGGTTGAAAATTATGTTCGCGAAATTCAACCATTCGTTAAAACTCTACTACTTTTTCCCGTGATATTCGATCTTATCCCCGCTCGCCGTCTTAATCTCAACTCGATCGGGTACCTATTACTGCCAAAAAACATCCAGGCAGGATCGGCTGTTCCGGGTTATCTTGGCAGGTCGGTTTTCTGTACTAAACTCGAGCTGTGGGAGAGCTACAGAGCTGGTACGCACACATAATCGATTCAGAATCATCAGGCGCGTTCGTCCGAAGCATCTAGAGGTCTGAACTCGGTCTGCTACTCGAGCTAGGTCCGCGAAGCTATTCGTACTTTATAATTTTTTCGGGAGATGATGATGAGTTTCTTTACATAGCTCGAGCCTCAGATGAGCTGCAGAGCTCTTCGGCACAGCAATCGGAAGGCAATGATCAGGCGCGCTAGTCCAAAGTATCCAGACAAGCGAAATCGGTCTGCTATCAGCACTCCAACCGAGAAACTATTCACACTCTCCAATTTTTTGGGAGATGGTGATGGTTTTCTTCACTTATCTCGAGCTGCAAATGAGCTACGGAGCTGTTCGGCTCAGCAATCGGGAAGGAATCATCAGGCGCGATAATTCTGAGTATCTAGACGCCTGAAATCAGTCTGCTATCAACGCTGGGACTGAACAACTATCAGTATTCCGGTATTTTTCGATATGATGATGATTTTCTTGACTTAACTCGAGCTGCAAATGAGCTACAGAGCTGTTCAGCACAGCAATCGGAAGGCAATCATCAGGCGCGCTACTAGACACCTGGACTCGGTCTGCCATCAGCGCAGACGCCGAAACACTATTCATACTCTGCTATTTGTTGAAATGGAATTGGTTTTGTCGACTTATCTCGAGCTGCAGGTGAGCTCCAGAGCTCATAGGCACAGCAATCGGGAGGAATAATTCAGGCGAGCTATTCCAAAGTACCTAGACGCCTGAAATCAGTCTGCTATTTGCGCTCGGGCTGAAAAAGTATTTGTGCTCTGCTAAGTCTTCAGAGATGGTATTGGATTTCATGATTTAACTCGAGCTGCAGCAGATGAGCAAAAAAGCTCTACGAGTCTCCAGGCGGTAACCAAGGTTGACGGTTTACCGCCGGCGCCCAGTCTGCTTTCTCATAATGAATTGTCAAATATCTTTCAAATCTTAGCAACACCGACCCAAAATCATCACATTGTCCGTCCGAGCCGGGTCGACCAACTAGCTCCACCCTGCACCCGAATTCCTCTTAGCTCATCTCGCCGAAAAGCTCTACGAGATACAAATCGCTGCGGCGATTCTGGACCGGCGAGGATGGGCTGCTGGCAGGTACCACCACCGTCCGGCTTCCAATCTAAAACCCTATAGCTCTCAGAGAGCTCCCCGGGAAAAAGGCATACTCTGGAGAACTTTCCTGAAAGCTCTGGGGAGCTCTCCTGAAGCGCTTCTGCAGCGCTGCCAACGACGCTTCCACGCGTGCCTGCGCGCGCGCAGGCACGCGTGGACGCGTGCCGGAAGCGCCTGGACACGCTGCGAAATTTTACAAGTCGCTGCGGGGATCGTGAACCGGCGAAGATGGGCTGCTGGCAGGCACCACCACCGTCCAGCTTCTAACATAAAACCCTATAGCTCTCAGAGAGCTCTCCGGGAAAAAAACCCGAAAGCGCTGCCAAGCACGCGTCCACGCGCGCCTGCGCGCGTGCAGGCGCGCGTGCCTGAAGCGCCCCCGGAATACTCTAGAAAACTTTCCTGAAGAGCTCTGGGGAGCTCTCCTCAAGCACTTCTAAAACCCTATAGCTCTCAGAGTGCTCTCCGGGAACTTGGTAGCGTCCCAAACCCGGATGGCGCTGCCAGGCACGCGTCCACGCGTACCTGCACGCGTGCCTGCACGCGTGCCTGAAGCGCTCCCGGAATGCTCTAGAAAGCTTTCCTGAAGAGCTCTGGGGAGCTCTCCTCAAGCGCTTCTGAAGCGCTGCCAGCGACGCTTCCGCGCGTGCCTGCACGCGTGCAGGCGCGCGTGGACGCGTGCCGGAAGCGCTCCTGGACACGCTGCGAAATTTTACAAGCCCCTCCGGGGATCGTGGACCGGCGAAGATGGGCGTGTCCCCCTCACCACCCACCTCCGGCTTCTTCTCTGAAGCCCTCAGCTCTCCAAGGAGCTATCTGGGAATTCAGAGTGCGTAAGGCGCTGCGAAGCGGGCTTGAAACGCTTCCAGCGACGCTTCGACGCGTGCCTGAAGCGCTGCGAAGCGCCCTTGAAGCACCTCCAGCGACGCTCCGGAGCGTGCCTGAAGCGCCGCGAAGCGCGCTTGACGTGCTGCGAAGCGCTCACGCGCTGAAAATTCCGGCGACTCGCTGCGAGAATCGTTGACCGGCAATCGTCTGCGTCTGGCGCAACCAGCCGCCACGCCGGCTCTCTTCTCTGAAACCCTTCTCAACCCACAATGAGCTATCTGGGAATTACTCTTCTGGCGCATCGGTGCCCAAAAGCTCCAAGAAATATAACTCCTCCTTGCGCCGGAATTCCCCTAGATCATGGACGCCGAAATAATTTGCACGTGGTGCGGCTGGAAGGCTTTTAGGCCTGCAGAGGCGGGTGCAACCGTGCTTGGAGAGCTGGCAAATATCCTCGAGAGGAGCTTCGACGGACCTGCAGAGACGCTTCACGTGGGGGCTTCATGCGCGCGTATTACGAACGAGTGGGAAAACGTCTCTCGGGACACGCTGCGAGATGAAACAAAGCGCTGCGGAAGTGCATGACCGGTAGCCTTGGACACGAGGTGGCGGGGCCCCCCCAGCCAGCTTCTTCTCTAACGACCCTCGTTAAATGCCCGAGGAATTATCCGGGAGAAGAATGTCTGTTCCAGAGAGCGTGCTGCCAATATTGAGAGCGCCCTGGTCCGTGTACGGAGCTCTACGTGGTTTTCTGCGGTGCACTTGTTGACGGTTGACCGCCAGCGCCCAGTCCCGGATAGGTGGGCGTCCGATGTTCTTGAAAATGCGTGGCGATGCATGGCGCGACTCTGGGGAGCTTCTGGGCCTGCAGAAAGCTTCCGAAAGACCTTTGGAGAGCTTCTGGGAGTCGGCGGAAAAGCGTTAAACAGGTTACCGCCGGGGGCCTCGTGGAGCTCCTTGCACGCGAAGCAGTGCGAGTGCAAAGGGAAAGCTTTCTTGAGTATTTGAAAACTAAACAACAGCCACGTTTTTCCCCAGCCATCCTGTGGTTGCTCTTGCATGTGTTCCCTCCGCCCAGGGCAGCGTTTCGTTTGAGCCCCAGCAGCAGGGCAGCGTTTCTCCGCCCCCCACCTCCTTCGCAGCGTTTTCCTGGCCTCAGTGGCTGCTCTCGCATGCGTTTCCCCCGCCCAGGGCAGCGTTTCGTGGCCCATAGGGAGCTCCACCGAAGGCCCCAGTGGCTGCTCTCGCATGCGGTTCCCCCCCCCAGGGCAGCGTTTCGTGGCCCCATAGGGAGCTCCACCGAAAGCCCCAATGGCTGCTCTTGCATGCGGTCCCCCACCGGGGCAGCGTTTTGTGGCCCCATGGGGAGCTCCACCGAAGGCCCCAGTGGCTGCTCTCGCATGCGGTTCCCCTACCCAGGGCAGCGTTTGAGCCCCAGTGGCTGCTCTTGCATGCGTTTTCCCCATCCAGGGTAGCGTTTCGTGGCCCCGGGGGGAGCTCCACCGAAGGCCCCAGCGGCTGCTCTCGCATGCGGTTCCCCCACCCAGGGCAGCGTTTCGTGGCCCCATAAGGAGCTCCACCGAAAGCCCCAGTGGCTGCTCTTGCATGCGGTTCCCCCACCCAGGGCAGCGTTTCGTGGCCCCATGGGGAGCTCCACCGAAGGCCCCAGTGGCTGCTCTCGCATGTGGTTCTGCCGTCCAGGGCAGCGTTTCGTGGCCCCATAGGGAGCTCCGCCGAAGGCCCCAGTGGCTGCTCTCGCATGTGATTCCCCCACCCAAGGCAGCGTTTCGTGGCCCCATAGGGAGCTCCACCGAAAGACTCAGTGGCTGCTCTCGCATGCGGCTCCCCCGCACAGGGCTGCGTTTCGTGGCCCCATGGGGAGCTCCACCGAAGGCCCCCGTGGCGCAGTTCGCATGCGGTTCCCCCACCCAGGGCGGCGTTTCGTGGCCCCATGGGGAGCTCCACCGAAGGCCCCAGTGGCTGCTCCCGCATGCGGTTCCCCCGCCCAGGGCAGTGCTGCGTGGCCCCATAGGGAGCTCCACCGAAAGCCTCAGTGGCGGCTCTCGCATGCGGTTCGCCCACCCAAGACAGCGTTTCGTGGCCCCATAGGGAGCCCCACCGAAAGCGGCATCCAGAACGCGTTACGAACAATTCTTATGGTTGGGTCCTTCGCCAAAATAATTTTTGGTTTCGATCCGAAGTCGGTTCTGCCAAGTGTTGAAATAGGAAAACTACAGCTAGAGACCTGCAAATTTTACCAACCAGCGCGAACTGATCTACTACAAGTGCAGAGATTCCTCACCGTGGGAAAAAAGTGTACTCTTTCGTAATTCCTTAGCACATCTGCAATTTTTGAAAATGTGCTATTCTTGAGGTCGGTCCCCGTAAGTGAATCGGTGGCAATATTGCAGCTACAACCCTGTGAGTTTCACCAGCGAGCGCAGCGTAATTTCATGCTCAGCTCAAAAATCTTGGATTTTAAAATGAATTACGGAAATCTTCCAGAATGTTAGAACCGAGCCCACGTCACCACCACATTGTGCATTCTAGCCCGATCGGCAAACTAGCTCCGCCCTGCCGCGGAATTCCTTTAGCTATGGTCGAATAAACAACTCAACGAAATAAGCCGGAACGATCTCCGGGGCTACCCTGCGGCTCTGGCTTCTAAGCTAACAGTCCTCATTTTGATCAGAGGAGCTATCTGGGTATGGAAAGCATACCTGGAGAGCATGCAAGCCGAGTACACGACGTCTTTGCGAGATGCTCGCCAAAGCACTGGACTGCATGCCTGGGCACCTTGCCAGCTTTAGAATGGCGCTTCGCATGGGCCCCGAAGAAGCTTCGAAGGACCAGCGGAAAGGCTTGAGACGCGCGTATCGGGAACGAACTTCGCACGACCTTCGACGGGGCTGCGAAGAGCCTGCGGATTTCAAGCACGCGTACTAGGAACGAGTAAGAAAACGTTCTTGGGACGCGCCGGGGCCTCGAACAAATTGGTCGTGGGGGCCTGCCCTGGAACCTTGGGGGGGCTGGCCCACCCCGCGCTGCTGGCGTCTAAACTGAAACCATCTTAGGTCTCAGAAAACTATCCGGGAACCGTGCGGCAAGCATCGGAGTACGCGTGTCGGACATCGCTCAGAACAAGTCCATCGGGATAGCTTTCTTGCTCGGTCAAATCGCGCCAAGGGCATGTGGGGTCCAAAACCCGGATAGCTGGGCGGTGGAAAGGCGTGCGAAGGCTGGTCGAAAGAAAATAACACGGCGCCAGAACGTGCGAACCCGCCAACTCTGCGCGCCGCGCCTGCTCTGCCTCCCGCCGCGCACAGCGCGTCTACAAAGAACAACCGATGCGCTTGGTGCAGCGCCTTCTCATCGCGCTATGCTGCTTCCCGCGCCAGCTGGAAACCAAACTTTCTGCCGACAAAAACCGCGAGAATTGATGGCACCCTGACAGAAAATGCGACAGTCCGGGGCTTCCGCGAAAAATTCGCGAGAGTCTCGGCCCCTCGCGGAAAAATCGCGAGCCCTGGTCCCCAGAAAAGAATTAGCGAGAGTCGGGGCCCCGGTGAGAAATTCGCGAGGGTCCCAGCCCCCCGCGAACAAAGCGCGAGAGCTCCAGCCTCCCGCGCATTTTTCGCGAAATCTTTCCTCTCACGTCAATTTATTCCCATGTTCGCTCCCTGCGCTTGGCTTGGCGGTCCGGAAAGATAAGGGCGAAGCTGCGCGCTGTAGACTGATTGACAAAGCTATGTGCTCGATCTGCCCAAAAAAAATCGATCAAGCAAAAGTCGTTTTAGAATAATACGGTTTCTTCGAAGATAGCTCGAATGGCAGACCCACCTCACATCTCAGGGAGCAGAAAAGAACAGCTACTGCCCGTGGCCGCATGCACGAACAGGCAAAATTGTGATCAGAACTTAAATTCCGAGATTACAGCGAAAACCTACGCGATTGAGGAAACGCGGTTGCATATTGTTCCCAGGCTTTGATCGATAACTCGAGTGATCGGTTGATTTCCAAATACATCAAGGCGTTCGAACGAAGCTTCCGATGCTGCGGATCTGCATTGGACGGATCAGTAGCTGCTCTGACTATCGAGGTCAAATTTGCCAACCGAATGTGCGCGCACAAATGTGTTTAGACAGCGTCGGTTCCGCCAAATATCCTGCTAGTAATACTGAGGCTACAACCCCAAAGCTAAGGCAGAAAACGCATCGTACTTCACTACAAAAGATAAGCATGCGGGTTCCCTAAGAGAACGTGCGCATCTCGAACCCACTTCGCAGAACTGAACCCAAATCATCGCAATGTCACTTGTGGCCAACTGGCTCCACTCTGCGCCGAATTCGTGTAGCTCCGGTTCCCCGAAGACCTCTACGAAATACTTAGCGGCCGAAGCCCCCTCGGCGAGCGACGACGCCTCATCCGGGAACTTGTAGCGTCCGAAGCTCGCATAGCAACGCAGTCCACATGTAGCATCCAAGAATCCGGATAAGAACGTAATCCATTATAGACTGGAAGCCCTGGATAGCAGCGAAGTGTAAAGCGCATGAAATGCCCGTGGGCCGCAAGGAAGGCGCACCGTGGGTGTTGAGATAGACGGTCGGTGGGGGCGACAGACTAACGAGGGTTGCACTAGCGATGGTGGGTGTTACGCGGGGTTTCTTTGCAACGTGCTGTCGCACATGCTGCTTTGAAGATTTTTTTCGTCACTCCGCCCACTAGTCTGCCCGCCGACGGACCAAACAATTGTTTGAGGCTTTACTCCTGAATCCTGTCCCCCTCTTCCTTCCTGGTTTTCGCTCCACCTTCGGCTTTTCGATAAATGCCGTGCCTGGAAGTACCACATATATATGTCCATGTATATATATATATATATATATATATTTGTCATAAAAGCCGAAAAGGGATGTCAGTGTTAACAAAAACGTAGTAACAACATATACCGAATTCGGAATGTATACGACAACCCAATACACTTTATTTGCGCCGAACACCGATTCGTCAACGAGTCGCCCACAAAGCCCCCATGGTGGCTGCAGAACGGATCCTGGAACCACCCCAATCTGGGCCATAGAGGACATGTCGCTTCCACGATCATGCTCGCAAGGCTTTCCATACAACCTGGGGGCGCCCAGCAACGTTGTGAGTACGGGAGTATGCCCCCCGTTTTCATTAGAGCTGAAGCGAACATCGAAAACCTTCCATTCAATGCCTACGTCGCGGTGCCGGATAACCCCATGTGAACATATAGAAGACTCTTCACGCTGGTATTCGGCGAGACATATCGAAATAGCCTGCGCCTGAAAACGCGAGCGCCCAATCTCGAAATAGATGGTCCATGCAATCTTGGTCACCTGGGCGCTGAATTGTCGTCGGTTGGGGGATTCGTTGGGAGGCATGCCGTTGTGCAACGTCAGTAGTATCGCCAGAATGAAGACCAAACTCGGCGCAATATCCGAACACATATGAGCTGTTTTGGCACTTCGCGTGGCTTCGCTAACCCATCCACACACTATGTCTGGGCGATTTTCTTTAATCGTAAGATTGAATGGTGGAGCGAAGAAAGGGGGCGTCCAACCGAAACTCGGGATCACTTCACTGGGACTCCCTTCGGCGATCTCGGAGCCACCAGGGGGCGTGAACGATCCGTGGGGGACAAGACAAATAAGCACCACACAATCCGAGGTACTTTATTGCCCAAATCACATAACAACCTTAATGTGCTTCCTGTGCTCGAAAAAGGTGCGTTAAGCAATGCTGCCCTGTCGAACCCCCCCAAATCTCCTGAAACTCACCCGGAAAAAGGTTCCAACATGCACCATGTTTTGGTATTAAAAAATAAAGCGTTCTCGCCGATTCCGCTCCCCGCCACTCCAAGACGGCCAAAGGGGCCCCTTTGATCGCCCCCAAAAGGCCTCCAAGAGGGCCCCAAACCAATTAATCAAGACCCCAAGGCAGCCCAAGACGGCTCCCAAGACGGCCCCAAGAGCGTGCCCCGACGGGAGACGAGGCTCCCAGGAGGTCCCAGGAGGTTTCCAAGAGGCCCCAAGAGGCCACAAGGTCCCCTGGAAGCCCGAAGAGGCCCCCAAAAGGCTCCCCAAAGGCCCCCAGGATGCTCCCAAAATGCCCCACAATTACCCCCAAAGGCCGCCCCGAGAGCCTTCCGAAGAGGACCCCAAAAACATCGCCGCCAATTATCGTTGATGCCTCGCGTTCGGTCACTTTTTTCATTGATGGCCGAACCTATCTATGAATAGTCTAACTTTTCATTTGCGCTGGGCGTCCGGTGGTCGTATCCTCTCTGAACGGTCTCGGGTTTCGCTTCCGTCTGCTTGTTTGTGGCTCCGCAATTTTATGATCAACCTCAAATTTCATTCGCTCTCCCGAATTTCAACGGTCTTGAATGACAACTCTGTTCGCAATTCTGTGGCTGTGCTGCGCTCTCAACCGTCTCGGCATCAATTACGTTTTTTCTTCTGTGGCCGCAGTCTCGTTTCAACAATTTCTGGGTCCTAAATGTATTAGCTCGCGCGTGGCCCTGCTGCTCTCAAAAAAGTCCTTTCACTTACGCTTGCTCTTCTTTGGCTGCGTTCCGCTCTGAACGATTTCGGGTTCATTTCCGTCTGGCCTCCCATGGTTTGCTTGCTCTCTGAAAGATTCTGGGTTCCCTCTCATCTGTTGTGTTCTGGCCGCATTTGTCGTTTGCCCTCGCGATTCTAACCAACCGGCGCCAACTGGCTGCTAGGAAATCTTTGGTATTCCAAAACACCTGGCCCATCGGCGAAAAATGCCAACGGGTATGTATATATGTATGTATGTATGCATGCATGCATGCATGTATGTATGTATGTATGTATGTACATATGTATATACAGAACTTATACATCCAAATATCATATATATACAGTTATACATATATATATATGTATAACTGTATACCAACACAACATTTGGCAACGGATGCCTGCATAATCGCAATGCCTGTATGAACCCTGCGGTGCCTTAACCCTTGCCCGTACGACCGTAATGCAACTTTCGTTTAATATTTGCCCGTGCTACCGTGACTGCTTTGTGTGTTACCGAAGCCCCTGTGCATTACCAAACTTATTTCGCGTGTTAACGAAGCCCTTGTGCATATTACCTTTCGCGTGTTGCGGAACCTCCGGCACTGTTTGTTACCGAAGCCTGCCCCCCCCGTTTTACCAAGCCCCACCCCCTTCTGGTTGTAACTGCGCCCTCCCGACTGTCACCCGATGTGTATTGAACCCCGAGGATATGTCAAATGCCCATGCAGCCAACACCTTCGTCAGGGCAGCACTGCGTAGACGCTGGGAGCCCATGGCTGTTTGGCCTCCTGACTGAACGGTTCTCGTTTCAGATTCGGGCTAAATTCGAGTTTGCTTTCCACGTGGGCCTGCGCAATGGATGCTCCTCAAGGGAGCGGCAATTCCATTGTAGAGCTTCTTCTGGCGCTCGAACAAATCCTTCCTCAAAGCGTGCTCTCCTGTCTGTTCGAGAAAACCGCGGTTCCAACATCTTCTGACACAAGCGCACGGAATGCGACCAATGTTTTGTCCAACCATTACACATAACAAGAACTTAGCATCTAATTCATCTCCCACCGCTCCATTTTCCACGACAATCCTACACTTTTCCCACCGGTTCCCAATTCCATCGCCTCTCGCCCTCGATCGCGCGTGCTTGTGAAGGATGGTTCGGTCCCGTTATTGGTGCCATCGTAAGCTTAAGTCGGGCATATCCCGCCGCAAATGGATTTTGGAAGACAAGTAATACATAGTCGCTTATCCAAACGAAAAACTCAACCATATGCATTGGTGGGTACCAGAATTGTGAATAGCTTCTTCGGTGCAGTTCCTTATGGGGCCACGAAGCGCTGCACTGGGTGGGGGCGAACGCATGCGGGCGGTAGCACTGGGGCCGACGGTGGAACTCCCGATGAGGCCACGAATCGCTGCATTGGGTGGGGGGGACGCATGCAGGCGGCAGACCTGGAACCTTCGGTGGAACTCCCTATGTGGCCACGAAGCGCTGTACTGGGTGGGGGGGGCGCATGCGGGCGGTAACACTGGGTCCGTCGGTGGAGCTCCTTACGGGGCCACAAAACACTGTACTGGGTGGGGGGGAGCATGCGGGCGGTAACACTGGGACCTTCGCTGGGACTCCTTATGGGGTCACGAAGCGCTGCACTGAGTGGGGGGGACGCATGCGAGCGGTAGCAGAGGGGCCTTCGGTGGAGCTCACTATGGGGCCACGAAGCGCTGCATTGGGTGGGGGGGGCGCATGCGGGCGGTAGCACTGGGGCCGTCGGTGGAGCTCCGTATGGGGCCACAAAACGCTGTACTGGGTGGGTGAAAATGCCAACTTGGATGTTTCGGGACGCATGCGGACGGTGGCACTTGGGCCTTCGGTGGAGCTCCCTTTGGGGCCACGAAGCGCTGTACTGGGAAGTTGAAAATGCCAAATTGATGTTGCGGGACGCATGCGGACGGTGGCACTGGGGACTTCGGTGGAGCTCCCTACGGTGCTAGAAAATGCTTTGCACGGTGGGTGAAAATGCCAAATTGGATGTTTCGGGACGCATGCGGACGGTGGCACCGGGGCCTTCGGTGGAGCTCCCTATGGTGCCACGAAGCGCTGTCCTTGGTGGGTGAAAATGCCCAATTGGATGTTTCGGGGCGCGTGCGGACGGTGGCACTGGGGCCTTCCGTGGGGCTCCCTATGGTGCCACGAAGCGGTGTACAGGGTGGGTGAAAATGCCAAATTGGATGTTCGGGACCGGTGGCACTGGGGCCTTTGGTAGCGCTCCCTATGGGCCCACGAAGCGCTGTACTGGGTGGGTGAAAACCCAACTAGGATGTTTCGGGACTCATGCGGACGGTGGCACTGGCGCCTTCGGTGGAAAAATTATCCAGGCGAAGGACCCGACCATATGCAGTTGTGGGTGCCGCAATTGTGAATAGCTTCTTCGGTGCAGCTCCCCTTGGGGTAACGAAACGCTGCACTGTGTGTGTGGGGGGGGGATGCATGCGGGCGGTCGCACTGGGTGGGTGAAAATGCCAAATTGGGCGTGTGGGACGCATGCGGCCAGTCCCAAAGGGGCCTTCAATGAAATCTTCTGGGTCACGAAACGCTGTACTGGGTGGTGAAAATGCCAAATCAGGTTTCCGGGACGCAAGCGGGCAGTCCCACTGGGGGCTTCGCTGGAGCTCCCTATGGGGCCACGAAGCGCTGTACTGGGTGTGTGGCTGGGACGCATGCGGACGGCCCCATTGGGGGCTTCGGTGGAGCTCCCTATGGGGCCACGAAGCGCTGTACTGGGTGAAAATGCCAGATTGGGTTTCCAGGACGCATGCGTGCGGTCCCACTGGGGGTTTCGGTGGAGCTCCTTATGGGGTCACCAAGCTCTGTACTGGGTGGGCGAAAGTGCCAATTTGGGTTTCCGGGACGCAAGCGGGCGGTCCCACTGGGGGCTTCGGTGGAACTCCCTATGGGGCCACGCACCGCTGTACTGGGTGGGCGAACATGCCAATTTGGGTTTCCGGGACGCAAGCGGGCGGTCCCACTGGGGGCTTCGGTGGAACTCCCTATGGGGCCACGCACCGCTGTACTGGGTGGGTGGAAATGCAAAATTGGGTTTCTGGGTCGCATGCGTGCGGTCCCACTGGGGGTTTCGGTGGAGCTCTCTATGGGGCCACGAAGCGCTGTACTGGGTGGGTGGAAATGCCAAACTGGGTTTCCGGGACGCATGCGGGCGGTCCCACTGGGGGCTCCAGTGGAGCTCCCTATGGGGCCACGAAAAGGTGTACTACGCGGGTGAAACGCAGGGAGGAGGGGGAGGAGGGGGAAGGAGGAAGGAGGGAGGAGGGACGCGGGGACCGTCTCTTCAAAACCAATACCCAACACCTCAGGATGGTCGGGAATAAAAGATAATCAAACTATGTTCAGAATGGTTAAAAGGGCTAGAAAAATCGTCCCCAGACAATTTTTCGACAATTTCACTATTTCTTCCTTTGGAGGGACACGCCCGATCTAATCGTAGGCATGTGATAGGTAATGTTGCTTGGACGTGGGCAAGCGGGCTGGCCTCGATTGCCAGAGCGTGGTTTTACGGAGCTAGCACGGCAACACATATCTATATCGCCAACTTGCCGAAATAATGCATACTTGCAACAACACGTGCTGCCGATATTTGCGGTGGTAAAGACATTCGTTATTACACGATCTCTGGGTTCGGACCCATAGCCCTTGCATGCTGATGGCTGGCAATAAACATACTCCTCGGCATGGGATGTGCTGGCTGCTCGCGCTATCCGCGACCCCGGTCCGATCTGAACATCGACGCGCAGATGAACAAGAAAAAAACTGCACAACTCGAGGCGCCACGGACCCTCCGACAACGTGGGGTCGCGGCCCTGGAAGGCTTCATGGAGGCGGATGCTTGCGACGGGTAGCGGGCTGGCCCACCACGAGGCCGGCCTACATGCAGCCGCCTGGGCTGGGCAGGAGAGATGTTGGACATACGCCCCCCTGGGTTCGTGCCCCTTTGACTGGGCCGGGCGGCCAGGGGCTGTTACAAAGGGCCCGCAAGTCCGAGACTTGCGCTAGCGTGGAATCGTGCACCGGCGCCCACGCGAGCATTATCGCCACTACTTCCAGCGCCAGTTTCACCGACGCCTGCCTCGGTGCCTGTGCTGCAATACTCGCCAACGCCGAGAAAGGACTGAGAGGCCATGGAACACTCGAGAACTGGGCCCGACAACAACTCGACGACATGAATAGGGAAAGAAAAGAAGTGGCTACATTTCACCAATCCGACCCAATCACCTTTCCACTGTCCGAGTCCCTTCTCTGGCGCCGATCGTTGCCTTCCTGGCCTTGGTCCCCACCGGCCTGCTTCAGGACGAATGGGGGGAAGAGAGAGAGATTGACGAGGACACTGGCGACCGAGGGCAGCACGACGAGTGACTAGCAACAACATTACATTAACGAACAGCGTGGTAACGATGACAAAACCGCCCGACACGACGGCATGCATCATGAGGAATTCGTGAATTACTCTGACTCCAGTTCCCGACCCCGTCGCAAATTTAGTTCCGAATTTGGCTTGCGGCCGTGTTGTTTTTCACTTCGGGTTCCAAATCTGGATTCGATTTTTCCTTTAGTCCCCGTCCGCGCCCATACTCGTCCAATTTCGGTCTTTCAAATGACGCCTGTTTCAATAATTTTCGTGGCGGCACATGCAACTCCAACAACAATTCTGGTTGAACCGACAGATCGTCTTACGGAAACTGCAGCCGGCAGATGTGGGACAACAACGCAATGATTATCGGAGAGATGGGTATGGATTGCAGAATTATGCCGCGACGGCGGTGGTGATTCCAGGTTCCATCGAATCCAATCATAAAATTCTGCGGTGATGCAAGCAACGGCGGCTCCTATCTCGATGGTAACAAAGTGAATGAAGTTCCTGCTATTTTTCTATGGTTGCGACGATTGCAAGTTCCTCTGCCATCGGCAATGCCAATGATATGTTGGTACACCATGCTTGAAACATGGAATCACTGGTACGCACAATGTCTTCCTACTAGTAATCCGTTTTAATACAATTAAACTATGTTGGAATGATGGTGGGGAAGCGGCATATTCAGGCCGTGCGAACGTACTACTGTGGATCAAACTGGCACTGCGCATGTTGTTGCTGGAACGTGACTGCTGGTTGCTGGAACGTGCAGTGCAGTGCTTGGAACTTAAGCCACGCAATTCAAGGATACATACAATACGCAGCTGCAACTTGTGATGCTGCAAATAATGCAGCAAGCCAAGGTACACACTACGAGTGTGCATATGACGTGCACTGCAACTAATGAGAACGTCAGAAGCTGCCTCGCACATAAATCATACATACTGAATCTCTGCCCTCCTCCGGAGACGAGTCTGTGTAACGCGCAGAAGCGTTATCCAAATTAATTCAAAACCGCACGAATCCCCCCAGCAGCAAACTATAAATTCGTGTGCAACTTGCTCCATACAAATCTGACAACACAACCAATACATTTCAGGTGCCTAGACGCTGTATCATAATACTTGACCTTATAAAACAAATCATGTGCATTCACCTTGGAACATACACAAATTATCTCTAGAAAACGATTCAGGACTTTCTCCTGCATCCAGCTCATGTTTATCAAACCCACGTCTGTCTGCAAACGCTTGCGCCGCGGACGGATCCGACGCAGTCGGGACCAAAAACGGACCCTTCATTTTGCTTCTCACATGCACCCCGAACGACAAAATCTGACATCCTCCAATATGGCCTTGATCACAAAGCCTCTTGCTCCGCCTTTCAAGATGAATTGATATTTTGCCTCATCATTATTCAGTGTTTTAGTTGATTGTAGAATCGACAAACATAATCACCATATCCGTCGTGCTCTTACGTGAGATCGGACACCCAACCAAATCAATATTCACAGACATCGCCAGCTCCGTCGGTACCGCCTGCGGTAAGAACAAAGAAACGATACATGGATACTTCTTCTGATATAAACACAATCTCTTCACCGCCCATATGGCGGCGAAGTTAGGGTTATCCATTTTTTGGGCCAAGAACTTGACTGGCTCACCAATGCCTGGCATAGTCTGGACGAACTACGCTGCTCGCGTGACACGTAAATGACGCGCGCCAACACCTGCAATATCCATCACGGGAGGCCCAAGCTCCTTCAATGCCTCTTTTTACGCTCTTGCTAGTCGGAGCGTCGACCCCCTTGGCTGAATTCTTCTCCAAACCATTGTCCTTCAATCAAATCTCACCGTGTGTTTGGTCGCTCTCAATATGGATGCAGGTCCCGGGCCCCCCAGCATATCGGATGACCCCCTTGAGAACGACCTGCTCCTCGTCCTGACCCTCGGGCCCCAAGATCAAACAATAACTCGTCTCGTGCTTGGATGCTATCCTGGAATTCGCCAACGACTAATCATCTCCGACGATGATTTCAATCGTCGCCGTGCACGAAGCCCATCGCCCCGCTCTGCTCACGGGAAAGAAAAACAAATATTGGACATCCCTTGCCGGTACTCGTCATTTTCTTGGGGGTTTACATAATGACCCCGCCAAAGACGACTCACCCCGGGTGCGCCGTGAATGCTATTGTACAACTCGGCCTCGCGACCATCTAAGAAATGATGCACATGTCGTCGCGCTTTGCTTCCTCATAAAGATGCGCCCAGACAACGTCCCAAACACCAGCCTTGGTAAACGCTTCCTGTGTCGCGGGCACGCTCAGCAACAATGTGAACGCCTCATGAGCTGGTGCGCTGCTGAATTTCTCTTCTGATGTTAACTGCTTGGGACATCGCTTCTGTTTTCACCTTCTACCGCGCGTGGCTCCACACCCTCCTTTTTATTCAGTTCGGCCTTGCGAGGTCGGGCTCGAGGTCTCTCTCCGAACGCCGCAATGGATTCTCCCACTTGCGTCAAGTGCGCCTCTGCTCGCCGTTGCGTCCAGAGCCCGCGCGACAGCGACTGATGGCGCTAGCTACTGCCCGCGGGGTCCATGAGATAAGGGAACCGTTGATTGTAACTTTCTACCCCCGATGCAAAACATGAGCGCAGATGCGTGGTTGACCTTTTGATCTGCTTGACTGCAATCTCTGCCGTTCCGTTTGCCTGCGGGCCGCCCCTAGGAAGCGACGTCGCAGCCTGGCAGAACGTCGTGAATCTCCTTCTTCAAACTGAAGATGGCGGACCCGCCGCCCGTCTTTTGCGCGAGACGGCGAGGCCGCCCTAATTCGACGAAGCCCTTGCCAACCCGGACCGCGAATCCTTGACAACCTTAAGCTTCGGGGCGGCGACTTCCGAATGAATGGTTGCACGACGATGCTGCTCGACGATTGCCTCGCCGTCCACGCGTGCACCGTACCGCGGCCCGACAAGTGCATGGCCTGTAGCCTCATGCTCGTCGCCCTCGGCTCGAGTCGACGCCCAGGGTGAAGGGGTCGCCCAAGCCTCGGGGGGCCTGACTGGCCCCCTGCTGACCCGGGAACTCGAGCTCTCCATTCTCGAGGGCCGGGCTTGCAGCCTGAGCGCCTGCTGTCTGCCCCCCGAGGCGGCGCTGGACGCTCCGCCCTCGATCGCGGGCTCAAAGCCCGACGATCCAACCTCCTTGCCGTAGCTGTGGATCCGCTTCTCGGGCTCGCCGTCGACGTTGATGCACGCGTTGCAGACGCCTCTTCTGCCGCAGGCCACTGCCATCATCTGGCTACCACTCGGCCAACATACTCATGTACGAGTCAACTTCTGAGCTGGCTCACTCGTGAGATCATGCGCGACGCCGCGGGGTCCATTCAAAACCCCAATGCGACTCCTCAACATCGGGGCTTCCGACGCCGAGGGCCCGGAAACTCGCGCGCGCCCGCTGCGTGCTCGAGCGGGTCGGTCGCGCCGATCTCGGCCGCGAGCCTCTCCAAAACCATTGCCCGACATCGACTCGCCGGTCGCGGTGCGACGTGGGCAACCTGCGGGGGGAAACGATGCCGGAGGCCGTTTGGTTGGTAAAACTGCGGCCGTAACGCCCGTGTCGAAATCGAGCTGGGTTCGACTTCCCACGGACTGAACGCCGCTCCGCGGACCATTGGAAAACGCAGAAAACCCTTTCTCCTGGCAGGCATGATCGCCAAACGCTTCCTGGAGGTTGAGAAAACGCAATATTCTGTTTCTGGCTTGGCTGTTCCGTCCTTGCTTATTTCAACATCGGGTCGGTTGGCCGCCCTGTGGTGCCACTTTCCACTTGTGCCTTCGGACATTCGACTCCGCTTTGCCTCCGTTGGCGCGCTTCTGATTGCAGCGAATATCCGCCGTGCGACCCGACTTGTCGCAGCTTGAACAGACTGGGCCAGTGCTAGTGGAAATTTCGCTTCTCGACCTGCTACCCGCGTCGCCCTTGCTCTTCCTCTTACTTTTGCCGCCTCCATCGTCGCCCATAGACTTGCCTCTACCGCCGCCCTTGCCCCCGCGCCAACCTCCGCCGGGGCGTTTGGACAGCAAGCCGACCATCGCATTCGGATATGACCTCCTCGCCTTGCCGGTCTGAACGCCTCTCTCGGATCGTGGCTCCTGTCGTGGCCTCGATGCAGAGCATGACTTCTCGTCTCAAAGACTCGTGACCTCTCGGGCGAGAATGACTCGGGGGCTCCGACCAGGATGAATTCGCTGATCCTCTCGCGCTCGCAGGCGTCATCTCTGCGACGCTCGCGTTGTGAGACCTGGTCTTCCCATCCCTCCGAAGCTTGCGCCGCGTGCTCCATTGTGCTGCGACCAAGGTTGCGTTTCCGGGCTCCTGTTGATGGATCGTGGCGTCTGCAAGCCGTTCTCCAAGATCCCGAGTAATGGCCTTGTGCAGAATCCATGGCCAAAACAAACAGCTCCTTCGTAACCAACTGTTGTAAACCCGCGTGCAACTGAATGTTCTCGGCCTCTACGTCGGCTATCTGATCGTTGGTCTCGGCTTCATCCCTCCAGTTCTGGGTGGTATCAGTCCCCCTGATGATGGTGACCTGTTCTGACGCTTATTCCACGACATCTCGAAAATCCTCGTCAAACACGGGGCGCGCAAATGATTCGCACCTAACTTGCCAATCCTTCCGTCGACTCGCATCGCCATCGTGGTTCGCCGATTCCGCGAGTGTCAACCAATCTAGAACGATCATGAATGTCTCGGTGCAGTACATCCACTAAGGCAGCGAGCTGGACGTTGACAGCGCTTTGTGGAGGTTGTGCCGCTGCGGCTGCTGCTCGCTGTTGAAGCTCCTGCTGCGTGCGCTTTTTCTCCGCTCCCGGCCGCCGAAGCTCTCCTGTTTGCACTGCTGTTGTTGCTGAACGAGTGCCTGCGCTTTGCTAGGGAAGTCCTTTATGCTGGGCGAGTTCGGGCCCTATCTCGTGGATGATGGCTGCCCTGATTTTTGTGTTCCCCTTGGGTAGGGCTCCGAGGTGCGACCGGCGCCTGTTTTCGAAAATGCGCCTCTCGACGCAAGCGCCGAGACGCCTCCAACTCAGAAAATAATCCTGCCCACTCTGACGAACAACTTTGGAGCCCTCCAACTTGGACTCCTCGCTCTCCGAGCTGATGCCGACGACCTCCCGCTGATGAGTCGACCTCTAGCACCTGCGACTGACAACAGAAACTCCGCCTGCCATGTAAGTCGAATGTGACTGTGGGCAGTGGATCTTGTCCAACGCAGTGCCGGAAAACGTTGGGCCGTCGCGTCTGCGGATGCGTGCGAAACTGCAACGTAGGATGACTGGGCTGATGCAGCGAACCTACATTCACAACGTGACTGCGCGCGCAACGTGCACTGCAATTTACGAGAACAAAAGAGAGTCTGCCTCGCACGTACCTCGGATATACTACCTCTCTGCACGCGTTAGCATTGTAGCACGCATCAGAAATGGGATTGACGAGTCCGGCTAGGACCAGATGGCGCATTTTTTTTCCTTTTTTGGGGGGGGGCGCTCTCTGTCGCAACTGTGGGTGATGGCAATGGCGACGGGATAAGCAATGCGTGCGACGCATGGTTTGAAACGGGAAGCTGGCGGGGCTCAGCAGTGCGCCGAATTCCATCGCAGGAAGTCCTAGTTGACTGACATGGTGACCATGGTGAGTTCTTTCCCTGGCAGCGTTAACTACGACCCCCCAGCCCGAACGACGCAAGTTTGAATCTATTCGAGAAAGCATTCGGATTGCTGGCATTTCCCACCCCACCTTGAAACGACTCTGGTAACGTATCCTGCTCCATCTCTGTCTCCTTTGCAGGCTGGCCCTAATCGGACTTCCGCCCTTGCCCCCCAATGGCGACCACCTTAGCCATCGCGCGATCCCCAACTCGCCGAGAATTCCGCCTCTGCGACGACGTTGCGACGTCCGTGCCGTGAGCGAATTTCACGAACATGCGCGCGTTGACGACCTCCGCCTGCCCCTTCCCAGCGATCCCATCGACGACGGCGGCGGACAGGGCGACCTCTCCCCGCCGCGCCAATCACCCACTGGACCAACCTCCCCTCTAAAAGCAAACAGTCTACCAATGAGAGAAGTGGCGTTGCCAGCCCCCGCGCTCGAAACTCTATCGCCCGCGCCGCGCTGGTTTGCACTTTTAGCGTCGCGATTTTGGGGTCGTGCATGGCATTCGGAAGCCGTGGCTGGGTGGGGTCATCTTGTGCCGGTGCGCAACGTGGAACGAACGTTCAATCGCACGAGCATCATAAGGGCGCCTACATGTTTGGGGTGGGTGGATTTGGTAGTGCCGTGTCTGGGGGTAGACCGTGGGCTCTCAGCGAACTGCGATGCGACGTTCCGCCCAGGGGAGGCGCGAACAGCGCTGGGGGCGGACTCCTTCAACGGGCAGACATAGGCAACAACCGAACCGACTGCGACGTACTGGGTAGCGGGCTGTGGTTGCTGCAACTGGGGGAATCGACCTCGCCCTCTCGAACCTGAGGTGCCAATGAATTCCGATGCAATCAGACCGCTATCCGTCGCAACTGGCTGCGTAATTTATGTGGCCGCTCGTCGGGGCCATGCCTGTCGGGGTGGGGGGCGATTTCCCAGTATGCGTCGAAATTTGCCAATCGTAAGCTAATTCTATATGTCAATCTTCTTGGCAACTGCAAGATCTGACGACACTTTCGCGCGCAATAGTGGCTTGCCAATCTACTGGATATATCCGACGGCGAATGTTTGCTGCCTTGGAAAACGCGACTTATGCTTCGACAACATTCGGCACAATACGGAAGTGGGGCTGCGCACAACGTAATGTGGCCGATGCGTTCTGGCAGGATGTTGGCGGTCTGAGCCCGATCTCGTTCGACGGGCGAATCGCAAGCCACAAGGAAGACCTGACTAATCTGGGTTGCCGTTGATTGTGGCCAGGGGGGCAAATTGCCGAGGTGGCCGCGCAGAAATGAATGCTTTGCCGCGTGGGTGGGTTTGCGCGGATGCCGTGGACATTCGAGACGAAATCACTATTCGAGTGTGCGTGATGGAAGCCGCATAAAAGTGCACCAGTGGGTCAATTCTAAAAACCCAGAGCAGATTCTTGAAAGGGTCCCGCGGCGCATCGGGGGAGCGCGACTGCATCAGACCTGGGATGGTTGTTTAGTAGCTTAACGAGCTACTTGATCTAACCGCCCGCGGCGGACCAACAATCGCGCGGGACTCGCGGTGGCTCGCTGCTTTGTTCGACGCTGCGGGGCAGGGCCAATTCCTGGGCCGAGCCCAGCGCGCAACCATAACAAAGGAGCCGCGCAGCCTATAAACTGATGGCGCGAAAATAAAAGGGGAACAACTGTGCTCAATCCAATTACAACTTGCCCATCCTGCGAAACCTTTTCCAACTGGAATGGACTTTCTGCTGTAACAGCCAATGTCATTCGGAAAATGTGTCTTCGCCAATGTTGCGGCAGGGGCTCAATGGTGGGCTCTGCAGACGTCGGTGGGGATATCTCAGGGTTTGCCTGGAAGTCAACAAATCGGTCGATAATTTGTATGCCGCCGCGCAAGTGCTCGCTGCACCGTGCATCCCGGAACCGATTTGGGGCGTCGTGTTGATATCATCCCCGAGATGCTGAAGCCAAACTCCGGGCTCGAAGCATTTTATTTCGGGATGCTTTTGCCAGATTGGTGGCGACAGAATGTGTACGTTGCTGTGACAAAATCATGGCGACGTGCTTTGCGGCCCAGCATGTTTGGAGTTCAAGGCAAGCAAGGCGCGGATGTGGCAACGCATGCGGTGCAATATCTGACGGACGTAAGCCACACTACAATTATGCTAAACATAAGTGGGGTGGGACAATTTGTCAACTATTCCCGCGTGCGTATGTTCGAACAAATTCTGGGTAACGTTGTTTGGCGTGGTCGGCTCCCGTTTATGCCATTGATGTTTAGTGTACGATCTCAATTTAAATTGATGGGCGATCAACAATTGAGCATCATAATGGTAAACAACAAAACGATGCGTTAGTGCCAACTTTCTTATGTTCGGCATTGGGGTCAGCAGTGGAACGCGTCAAAACAACGCCTGGGAACGGATGCCGTTGCACTTTTCGCAATTTTCTACATTGCGTGGCATCCGAAGAACACCGCCCGGGTTTGCGACATTCTCTGTGCCACGTTGCGGGGCACATGCCATATCGGTGTGACTGTCGGGAAGCTAGCTACG
Organism: Prorocentrum cordatum; assembly: GCA_963575745.1. Lineage (NCBI taxonomy): Eukaryota > Dinophyceae > Prorocentrales > Prorocentraceae > Prorocentrum > Prorocentrum cordatum. Next base: position 99,248 of record CAUYUJ010020984.1, on the reverse strand, counting down.
TGCATTGAACATCATAACGGCGCGCCACCATGACTACTTGCTATTGCCCCAACGCCAAAATGCACGGCAGAGCAATGGAATGCTGCGGCCTGCGTGTTTCCGGTGCGCCTGTTGGAGCGGGCGGATCTGTGACGGCATTTGGCGCAACACACGCCGAAACGAAAACACAACTACTGAATTTACTAGCTACATTTCTCTCCTTACAAACCTGGTTGTGCTTATGATGAACTGTGTGCCGTCTTTCGCCTCGTCCACACAGCCCTTCTAACCGTTGCCTGCCAGTACACGCGACGCCACTGTCATCCGATTACTCCGAGTCATCTTCGGTATCGCTAGGCCAAAAACCGAAAACAAAAAACTTACGCGGTTGCCCTACCTAAATTTGCCTCCCTTTCCGCTTCGCCAAACTTGGGCTCCGAGATTCGGAACGACTCGCCATCTCCTTACTGGGCTAACTAAAGATATAACGGGAGAACCTGGTCCAAACATTTCCCACCATCGGGCGTAATTTACGATACTATCCCAACACATGCGTGGAAAACCGATGCAACGATCATAACAATAACTTCATGCCCAAACTGCTTGCGGGAAACGGAAAACGTCGGACGGTTCTGTGAAACTAAAGAAATGGGCAACCCGTCCTCAATCAAATGGCTTGGCCATGGGGGAACGACCGACAGATCCGGCTGATCGAATCATGAGACGTGGCGAATGGAACCACGGGTGGCAATTCCATGGAGCAGATCATCTGGAAACCACACCGCCCAAATCACTGCTTCAAATGCAGCAACGATGGGGAAAACTCGCATCTTCTCGCGCACAGACCGTGCGCCGCGACATGGCTTATTGTGTGTCCTACAACAGAAACGTTTACACTCTCCAATAACCAAATGTTCTGCACTGTCCGACGCCAGCTTCGCTTGGAATTGCCACAATGATCGCAGGAGGGGATCCCCACGTACCCAATACGCACGACAAAGCGACCATGATCGACTGAATATGCGGCATACGCGAGTTCATGTAGCTTGGAGGCAAGTGCTGACCGAGTCCAAACAATGACAGCAAACCAAAACGTGGAACAAATGCTGTCCCGGACGCACATACCTGTGCCGCCTGACGACCCTAACTAAACAACACACGGGAAAACCTTGTCCAAACACTTCCCTCCGTCGGGCGTAATATACCATACTATCCCAACACATGCGTGGAACACCGATACAACGAACATAACAATAACTATATGTCCAAACTGCTTGCGGGAAACGGACCACGTCGGACGGTTTGTGAAACTGAAGAATGAGCGACCCGTCCTAAATAAGAAGGCTTGCCATGGGGGAACGACCGACGGATCCGGCAAAGCAAACCATTAGACTGGGTGAATGGAACCAAGGGTGGCAATTCCATGCAACAGATCATCTGGAAACCGCACCACACAAATCATTGCTTCGAATGTAACCACACCGCGCAAATCATTGCATCACTCGCATCTTCCCGCGCACAGGCCGTGCGCCGCGACATGGCTTATTGTGTCCTACAACAAACACGTTCACATTCACCAATAACCAAATGTTCTGCGCTGTCCGACGCCGGCTTGGCATTGCAACTATGTTTGAAGGAGGTGATCCCCACGGTTACGCAATACTGACGACAAAACGACCATGATCGACTGAATACGCGGCATACGCGAATTCATGTGGCTTGGAGGCAGGTGCTAACCGAATCGAAATATTGATACCAGACCAGAACGTGGAAAGGATTCTGTGCTTGACGCAAGTGCCTGTGCCGCCTGACGACTCAACGCGGCTGGGTCCCATCGTCCGATGATTGGGTGTCGCAAGTGGGCTCCCACTATTCTGTGATGCGACACTGCTCCCCTCACTCTGGCGGGATTGGGGCCCACCACCAAGAACAAACAACATAGGGTGTAGATTGCTAGAAGTCGCGGTAAAAAATACCCTGGCGAAGGACCCAGCCCCTTTGTAAACGAGTGGCGAGTGTTACCAAGAACGCTCAACGCACATGAACATACTGAAGGATCTCAATACCCACGAATGCTTCGCCACATACCGCCTTACACGCTTCGGTGGAGCTCCCTACGGGGCCGCGAAACGTGTACGGGGTGTGCCAATTGGACCCGAGTAACCATTCCTCCGGATGGGGCCACGAAACGTGTAAGGGGTGTACCGAGATGGAACTGAGTAACCATGCGGACGCTGCCACTGGGGCCTTCGGTGGAGCTACCCATCTCGTCGTCGTTCGTCGTCGTTCGTCGTCGTTGTCGTCGTTCGTCGTCGTTGTCGTCGTTGTCGTCGTCGTTGTCGTCGTCGTCGTCGTCGTCGTCGTCCTTTTCTTCTCTCCCTCGTCCTGGAGTTTCCCCTTGGTGGTGCCTCCCCAGCCGCGCCGAGCTGGGGGCCGGCGCCTGGCGCGCGGCTCCCCTGCGGTGCCGATGCCTTTCGTGGCGCTGCCACGAAGCGCGGCGGCGGCTCGCCCCGCGGTCGGCCTGAGGGGCATCGCTCCTCCGTCGGACGACCCCTCCTGGCAGCATTCGGTCGGGCGTGTCCCCCTACAGCCCTACAGGGGTATTCAAGACGAAACATACAGCATAGTCAAAACATGCTCAAATAATGTCAGACATACTAAGAAAGAGATCGTCCCCAGCGTACTTTCTGACTATATTTGAATGTTCCTCCTGTGGAGGGAGAAGCCCGACTTAATGCCAGCAACATTCGCCCATCTTCATCGGCTTCGCTGTGGATTTTAACTCGTTCAGCGGCTTGCTGGAACTGCTCGTGGCCGCTTCAAGTGGATGCGTGGCGGCCGTACCACCTCGTTTGCTTGCAATGCTGCTTCGTGGTGTTCTCCGTCCTCGCTGGGTTCGGCTCGGGGTCCCTGGAAGTGCTCATCTGTCCGCGCGGGTTTCTGGGGTCAGCGCTGGACCCCCTGCCCCTGACCCCCCTCGCCTGGCGCGCCAAAGGACGCTCCGACCCAAGATCCTCGCGGACCTCACAAGATGTGCGCTGGTGCTGCGCTGCGCTCTCGGGCTTTCCCTGCGGCCTCCCTTCCTTCCCCGACGAGCCTTTTCCAGGGCTGCGGACACCCAGCGCGCCTCGGGCGGCGGTTGCCGCGAATCTCCACCCAGGAGGTCCGGCTGCGGGCGGCGCGGCGGTGTGCGGCCGAGGTCGGGGGTGCTCGGCTGCACGCACGGAGGTGGCCCTGGGCAAGGGTGACCTTTGGTGTGCGCCTTGCTGATCGTTGCCTGCGGTGCGACAACAACCGCAGCCTGAATGCTCGGGAGTTGGCCCCCCCCCCGCGCCCTCCCGAAAACGGCGCAACAAGGACCACTCTGGCGAATGGTCGCTCTTGCGTGCAACCTGAACTCGGGTGGAAATGTGGGTTTGGAGGACGCCGTGCGCCGGGTCTTGCCAGGAGGTGACGCTGGCCGCCCAGGGTGGCCATGTTTTTGTTTTTGTTGTTGTTGTTGTTGAACTCTCATTTCTGAAAAAATGACTATTGTTGATCCCCCCTTCCGGCGCACATTGTTTTTTTCGATTGAAGTGCCTTTCCCGGGGCTCGCACCCTGTTTTTTAATCAAGGAAAGTCTTGAAGGTCAAACTGTGTTGTTGGCCCCCGGCTTACAACAACAACATCGGTTCCCACCTGATACTTCCTCACAACTTATTGAAGAATCGCGCTCTCACTTGGGGCTCCCGAGCTCCTCCCGACACGGTTGCAGTTCTCACTATCCTTCCGCCCCACTCTCCCAACATCCCGCTTCTTTTCAGGGTTCCACGAAATTTGTTTCTGACACCAGTTCGCAGCTGTACGTCCCGCCGTGAGGGTATCCACGATCTGTTCTTTCAAGGGGGTGGTACGTGGCGCTGTGTATGGCGCGACACACGGCGAAACTTATTGTTGACCTGTGTTGGAGTGGCTGGCGCAAGCCATGACGCAAGCTGAATCGCCACTCACAGCGCAAATCGTCGTCCTCCCTCCTTTTTGCCCCTCCCCTCCCTTCCTCCGATCCCTTCGTCCTCATTCTCCTCCGTTATCTGTTACCCTTCGTCTTCAAGGGCTTCACCAACCACACGTGGCGGGGAATGAATCTACCCCCCAAAAGGGGGTACAATCGAAGACGAAGAGGGCGGGTATCCAGGGCTTGGGATATGCATACTGAATGACACGCGAGCAGATAAGAGCGCGGAGGAGGAGGAGGGTGGGAGGGAGGGGGGGAGGGAGGAGGAACACGAGGAGAGGACGGTGAGAGCAAGGAAGATAGTCAAAACTTTTGCTTCCCTCGAGGGATTGCCCGAATAACGCTGGCTCACTTCCCCAAGAACCAAGTTCTCATTACGAATGATGACGCTCCCGAAATGTAAGGAGGGACGTTCGACCCCAGAAAGCAAAAAATACTGTGGCTCGTCTCCTCCAGGACGCCGTTCCTTCATGGCGACGTCAGGAAGGACGATGGAGGGGAGGGATCAGTAGGGAGGATGAGTAGGAGCAGGACGAGGAGGAGGGAATGCAAGAAGCCAACGGACTTGCCTCGCTTTTTAACCCCCCTCGCTTCCAAACGGGAGCCGAACAAGACCGACCTACCCGTGGGGTGGTCTGCAAATGTCAGGCTGCTCGACGAGGGGACGAGTGGTGCGACTTGGTTTTGCTTGGGAGCAAAACCAGGGTAGGCAATTCACCCTCCGAGAGTAGGGGGAGGGAGGGAGGACTGAGGACGAAGGAGGACGAACAAAGATCGGCGGCGGCCAAGAGGGGGTGTCCAAGAGGGGGGGTGCAAATCATGGCCGGCGGCATGTGCGTGGCCCAGGGGGGGGCCGCGGACGTCTTGAAATTTGGCGATGCGCCATGAAATCTGGGGAGAGATCATGGCCCCCGCCATGATATCCACCCCGCCTAGTCATCCCCCCCTCTTGGACGAGGAGGAGGAGGAGGCGGAGGAGGCGGAGGAGGAGGAGGAGGAAGAGGAGGAGGAGGGGGAGGAGGAGGAGGAGGAGGATGAGGAGGAGCAGGAGGACGAACAAAGAAAAGAACGACACCGACACCGCCTGCCCGGGCCCGGCCGCGCCGGCCACAACGTCAGCCGCAACAGCCCGCCCGCTTGAGCAGCCCGGGGCCCGCCGCCGGAGCCAGCAGGGCCGCGCGCGCTCCGCTGCCTCGATCGGACGACGACGCCGACGACGACGCCGACGACGACGCCGACGACGCCGCCGACAACGCCGACGCCGCCGACGACGCCGACGCCGACGACGCCGATTCCGACGCCGACGACAACGACGCGCCGACGACGATGGCGCCGTCGACGACCCACGGACCTCGGGATTGTAGCACTTCTGCCTCCCTGAGAATTCTCACTCGGTGTTTTGGGACCCCCGGGGGGCCCCCGCGGGTCGGCCTGGTCTGGGAACTGCTGCGGTGCGATGGGGCGTGGTTTTCCGCGGTGTTGCGATTCGCGCCGCCGGATCTCAGGGGGCGCCGACGCCGACGGCGACGACCGATGACCTGTCGCTGCCGGCGACGACCGATGACATGTCCGTTTCTCTCGCCTTTTCGGGCTTCCGAAAACCCCAAACGGCCCAAGGGGCCCTCCAGACCTGCCCAGGACGGCAACCTACCCTGCCAAGAGAAGCTCCAAGACGGCCCAATTGTGCCCCAAGACGGCCCAAGAGGCCCCAAAAAGAACCCCAACAAGCGTCCAAGAGAGGAGCTCGAAGAGGTTCCTGGAGCACTCCCCTCCAAGATGGCTCCATAAATCAAGTAACATGCACCCGAGAGGCCCCACGAGGCCCTCAGATGCCCCCGGGCGGCCTCAGAGGGATCCCCAGCAGGATGAAGATCTGATCCTTGGCGAAGCCCGAAGGTCTAGGACACGCTCCCTTTCTGCATGGCAATTCATCTTGTCCGTGGCCCAGCGAACTGCGAAGACAGATGGCTCGTTCTTCGTGGCCATCGGACTTCCCTCGTTCCTGATGTTCGGGTGTTTTGCTGGAGTGATGCTCGTGGCTACTGCTACAAATTCCCCTTCAAGCGGCCTGCTTGTGGCTCCTCTCGCTGTACTCTTCTCAACTCCATGGCGACCTTCCGGAAGGTGGCGTCCACGTTCTCCTTAGCGCAGGCACAGCGGTGTTCCGCGCGCGTCTATAATACTTTGAATGAGGGGAAAGCGGAAGAGGAGAAATGGGCTCTCTTCCCCTGGCCGTCGCCAGCGTCGTCGTCGTCATTGTCGTTGCCATCGCCGTCGCCAATGGCACCGTAGCCGCCCTAATTGTCGTTCTTTCCTCTCCCTGCTCCGTCTCCCATGCTGCTGCCGCTGCTGCTGCTGCCGCTGCTGCTGCTACTGCTGCTGCTCGCGTTCCCCCTCCTCATCTATTTCCTGCTCCCTCCTCCCCCCATCCCTCCCCTCCCCTCGAATCATTTAACGATATCTCCTCCATATTCTACTCTTCTACCCCATTTCCTCATCAACTTCCTGCTGCTGCTCCTCCTCCTCCTTCTCCTCCTCCTCCTCCTCCTCAACTTCCTGCTCCTCCTCCTCCTCCTCCTCCTCCTGATGCTCGCCGTCCTCTTCACCACTCTCCCTCTCCTCTTCCTGCCCCTCCCCGCCTCCGTCCATCCTCGTCCTCGTCCTCGTCCTCCTACTCATCCATCTCTTCTTCTTCCTCCTCCCTCTTCCTCCTCCTCCTCCTCCTCCTTGCTTCTTTCGCCTTATGATCCTCTTGCTATCTTTACTGCCCCTCTCCCTTTTCCAACCTCCCTCCTCCTCCTCCTCCTCTTCATTCCTAGTCCCCCTTCGTCCTCCTCTCCCCTATTCTCTCCCCTTCTCCCTCCCTCGTCGCCTCTGGTCCTTCCATCCTTCTGGTCCCTCGTCCTCCCTCGCTTCTCCTCCTCCTAAACACTACAGGCTCGAAAAGGTTTTCTCCTAACGCTGCCACGCACGCCCATGCCGATCCACAGCGTGCTGGGAATGTCCACACCCATACATCCCGCCATCTTGTGGCGCAGTCGCGTTACACGTGGACCACAGTGGGTACTCATGACGCCGCGCCACTGCTTCGGTTTGAACACCGTGCCACTACTTCGGTTGGACCACGGCTACCACGAAGTGTGTGTCAATTCACCTTTCGCATCCCACGGTGTGTTGAGACCGCATGGCGACCATAACAGACGCTGCCCAACGGTATAGACATTCGCTGAGCTTTCCTTCTGCGAGCCTCGTGAAGGCTTCGTGGTACCGAAGCCAAGCCAAACGAAGAAGAACGCAAGGAAACTCTGAAGGCGCCTCAAGCGAAACTGGGCCGAAATAGTGCCCAACCATTGCCAAAACAAGCAACACGCGAGGACGTCTCAAGCGAAACGGGACCCAATCCTGGCTACACCAAAGCGAAACCGGGTACATGTCGAGGACGTCTCGAACGACACCAGGCCCAAGCGAGGCCAGACCAAGGCCACACCAAGCAAGCTCTGATTTGGACGCCCGAAATGCAGGCGGCCTTCTGTCTCGAATGGACACAGGCCGCGGCGGCGTGGACAGCGAGTCCTGTTCAAAATGAACAAGATCCGCTGTTGGGCAGTGTACCCATTCTTTCCGTGCCCATTTCGTTCGTGCAGATCTGAGGACGTCTCAAGCGAAACTGGGCCCAAACCAAACCAAACCATGGGCCACACCAGGCAACGTTTGAGGACATCCCAGGCTGGGCGCGCAGCCAAACCAGGGGCCAAACCAGGCAGACAGATTTTGAGGAGGCCCCAAGCAGAATCGTCCAAACCAGGGTCCATCCACTCTCCAGAAAAAAAAACATCGACTTAAGAAAGGAGTGGACCACCCCAAGGCACCGCGCCCCCCCGCAGACATAAACCCGTCTAGAATTCTATGGGGGGGAACGTTTGGACCGCGCGCCCGCTGATGCGGACGGGCTTGGGCGCAGAAGCCTACATTTGTCTTGCGGATGTTGTTGGGGCCGATGTGCGGCGCTGGGAGAAATACTTCCGAGCCTGAACTCCCCATCATCCTGCCTCTTCTCCTTTCTCCCTCCCCTCCTCATTCCCATTCTCCTCCTCTGCCTACTCCGTAGTCGCATTTATCCCCCTCCGTCTGCCATTATTCCTCTGTACCATCGCTCTCTCCTTACACATGGGCCCTAGATACCTCTGCTCCTGCTCCTCTTGATCCTCATCCACCTTCTCATCCACCTCATCTTCTCACTGGCTTTCTCCTCCTCCTCCTCGTCCCTTCCTCGCCCTCCATCTTATCCTGCTTATCATCCTGCCCCTTTGCCCCCCCTGGTTCCAGTCTCCCTCCCTCTCATCCCAATGGCTTGGCTCTGTACTTTCAGACCAGGGCCAATCGGATGATTCATGATCACGGGGCCCTCGCAAAATAGGGCGGGATTTCGCTTTGCTTCGTAGGCCGCATCAAAAGCTGCCTTCGATCAACCGCGATAGAAAAAAAATGCCCGACTGCTCATGCCATGCTGTGACTTGTTGGCAACCGTGGTAGGGACAAATCGGTAGTTGCACCAGAAACTATACTGGACGGCAAAATTCTGCATTTGCTGACTGCCCTAAGTGGGGTGGAGTTGGATAGAGAACTAAAAACGAGACTGGACAATCATATGAAGAACAATGCAACTGGTAACATCTCAGGCCTGGCTGGAGGCAAAACCGAGGATGCCCGCTGAAAGGCCTGCTGCACCCCGCACGCTGGTGACATTTCATCAGAATCTCGGCAACAATACCTGGGCCCAGCTGCATTTTCAACCCAATCGGGTCCCCGGTCTTGGCGGAGGTCTCCATGTACATGAGATTCGCCTCATGTGGCCGTGCTGTCTACAAATCTCTCCAATTCTGCATTTCTTCTCCGCGACTCTACTCCCTCCTCTCTCCCACTCGCATGCCATCCACTACTTCTACTTATTCCCTCCAACTTGTTTTGCCTGTTCGTGCGTGTGCGTGTGTCCCCTCCCGCGCCCCCCTCCCTGTCAATCAAAGCCGCGCGCGTCCCGCGGAGCTTTTAGCGGAAGAGGCTCGCTCTCGCCCTGCAGATCAAAAAAAGTGTCCCCTCCCTGGGGGGGAGGGGACACACACACACACACTGTTCGTTTGGACTTACAGCTCCTCCTTCACACCACCCATCGCTGCATTGACAATGTGCACGTTCTGTACACCGTGCAATCGACCATGCTCGATCGCAATTCGCACTCTCACCTGCTGCTCGCGCCAGAGGGTGCTCTGCGCAGCCGGCTCAACAGCCCCCTCCCCGTCCCCGCCCCTCCTTCCCCGCACGACTGCCCGGCGCCGTTTTTTGCGGTGCCCCCTCCCGCTCCTGCCCCTCCTCCTTCTCCTCCTCCTGTCTCCTCGATCGTGCCGGCTGTGGGTTCTGCGCCTTCACCTCCTGCTCCTGCTCCTGCTCCTGCTCCTGCTCCTCCTCCTCCTCCTCCTCCACCTCTTTCTTCTCCTCTTTCTTCTCCTCTTTCTTCTCCTCCTCCTTCTCCTCCTCCTGCTTCCTCCTCCTGTCTCCTCGATCGCGCCTCCGTTCCATGCGCCGCCGATGCTTTCCTGTCTCGGTGGCGCCTGCGTGCGGTCCCCAGGCCTACATACTTGCCGCGCCGCCTCGCTGGGGCGGCGCATTTGTGACAAGCGCGTGCGATCACCATGTGCCCGTCGTTCGGAGTCAGCGGCGCGTGGGAAGAAATTTATGTTTGTGCGTGTATTCCCTCTTTTCGTTATTGTCTCTCTCTCTCTCTCTCTCTCTCTCTCTCTCAATATATATATATATATATATATATATATCGGAGGTGAGGGGGTGAGATCGAAGTGGAACGGAGAGCCCCCCTACCGGGAAATCGATTTCGGTTTCGTGTTCGTGCGTGCCGTGCGGGCGAGGCGAAGCTGCGTGGGCGGGCGAGAGAAAGTCTCCTGTGGCTGAGGCGCGGCCGGACCAAATGACTCCCTTCCGGGCGGCCGGGGGCCCGCGGTGTCCCGCCGGTGTCCCGCTGGTGTCCCGTGTGGCTGAGGCGCGGCCTCGATAGGGAGATCGATAGTGAGACCGAATGTGAGATCCATTGTGAGATTGATAGTGATATCGATAGTGAGATCGATAGTGAGACCGAACGAGAGATCGATAATGACTTCGATAGTGAGTTCGATAGTGAGATCGATAGTCAGATCGATTGTGAGATCGATTGTGATATCGATAGTAAGATCGATACTGAGACCGAATGTGAGATCGATTGTGAGATCGATCGAATGTGATCGATAGTGATATCGATAGTGAGATCGATAGTGGGACCGAATGTGCGATCGATTGTGAGATCGGTTGTGATGTCGATAGTGAGATCGATAGTGAGACCGAATGTGAGATCGATAGTGAGATCGATTGTGAGATCGGTTGTGAGATCGATAATGAGATCGATAATGATATCGATAGTGAGATCGATAGTGATATCGATCGAGTGCGACGGTGGTCCCTCCCCCCCTCACCTCCTTATCACCCGAAGGGTGGTCTATGCGGTGTATATATATATATATATATACGCACCTTTTTTCCCCCAACCCCCAACCTTCCTGTGTTGGGTTCTCGTTTGAAATATATCACTGTGGTCTCCACTCCTCGCCTCTCCTTCCCCCTCCTGCTCTCTCCTGCGTCCTCTGCCTCTCTCCTGCCTCCTCTGCCTCTTCCTGTGTTGGGCTCTCCTTTTGAGTGAAGCACTGTGGTCGGGTCTCCCTCCCCCCCCCTCCTGCCTCCCGCCTCCTGCCTTTTCCCAACCTTCCCTCGGTTGGGTTCTCGCTTTCAACAGAGCAGTGTGGCTCCCACCTTCTCCTCCTCCCTTCCTCCCTCCTCCTCGCCTTCCCTTCGTCCACTCCCCGCCCTCCTCCCCGTCCCTGTCAAGCACTCCTTTCCCTCGTCGAGACCTCGCAGCTCCCTGCGGGGCTGCGAATCGCGCAATTGTCGCCGCTGTCGTGGGCTTCCTGGGAGATTCAACGGCATGGAAAGCCACGCGGACGTGGCGACACCTGGCGCGGGCCCCGCGGGGAGCTGCGAACCGCGCACCCGTCGCCGCTGTCGTGGGCTCCCAGGACTTGCCGTCGCTCTGACGTCCATTTCCCATGCACTTTTCGGTTTCGTGCGTGTCCTTTTTGCTCGATGGTCCAGGATGGTCCTCGATGGTTCTCGCCGAGAAAAAATTCACACGTCCGAGCGATGCCAAGGGGAAATCCAGAGGAGTGGGAATCTATGCGGACCTGCCACGACCTCGCGGCTCCCTGGGGAGCTGCGAACCGCGCAGCGGCCGCCGCTCTCGTGGGATCCTGGGAAAGCCAATGGCATGGAAGTCCACGCGGACCCGGCCGAGACCTCCCGTTTCCCTGGGGGTCTGCGAACCACGCAGCTGTCGCCACGTTCGTGGGCTCATGGGAGGTCCAGCGGTGTGGAAGCCCACGCGGACCTGCCGAGACCTCGCGGCTCATGGCGGACCTGCCGAAACCTCGCTGAGTCCAACGGAATGGAAGTCCGCGCGGACCTGCCGAGACCTCGCGGTGCAACTGTCGCCACTTGCGTGGGCTCCTGGAACTTCCAACGGATTGCAAGTCCACGCGGACCTGCCGAGACCTCGCTGCTCCCTGCGGGGTTGCGAACCGCGCAACTGTCGCGACTTTCGTGGGCTGCTGGGAGGAATGGGAGTTAAGGAATCGGAGCCCAAATCGGAATCCCAAGTCGAATCGAATCGGAATCGGAAGCCATCGAAATCGAATCGAATCGAATCGGAGGAATCGAACTGATCCCTGCAACTGGCCTCCATTTCGTAGGCTCCTGGGAGGTCAAGCGGAGTGGAGGTCCATGCGGACCCAGCCTAGACCTTGTGGCTCTCTGGGGGCTGCGAAGTGCGCGTCTTTCATCATGTTCGTTTGTGTTTAACGGTCCTTAATATAACTGCCCCGTATCAGAAAAGGGTTGGGTACGTGATCCGGCGTGTGAGTTTGGGGGGTGCCAGGGTGGCTCTGCTGGGGAAGGGGGGGGGGCTGCTCCCATTCAGGTTTGGAGGGAGTTTGGGGTGTGCCGGGGTGGCTCTGCCGTGGAAGGGGGGGGGGACTGTCCCAATCAGATTTAGAGGGAGTTTGGGGGGTGCCGGGTTGGCTCTGCTGGGGAAGGGGGGGCTGCCCCCATTCAGGTTTGGAAGGGGCGGGGACAAATACCGCAATGCGAACATGGGACACGCAAGCAGGAGAAGAAAAGAGAAAAATGGAAAAACGCAAGAAACAGAAACGCCACCGGACCGGATCGGCGGTACTGGCCGGAGGCCATTCCAATAACTGCCCCGTGTCAGAAAACGGTTGGGTACGTCAGTGGATAATTCTCTCTCTCTCTCTCTGTGTCTCTCCTACTACACATATATATATATACACATGTTTCCTCCATCCCTGTCCCTCTCTCCCCCTCTCTCACTCTCTCCTATCCTCTCTTTCTATCCCCCTCACGACTCACGTGAACATCTCTCCTGCCGCACCTCTGTCTCCTGATCGGACATCGGTAGAACTTGTGATACCAATCGCTCGATCCACAAACCAGAGCGTTGCGGAATCACGGCCGCTGCAAAAAATGACCATTCCCGTCCTTGAGGTGGTGCGCGGTCACGCTAAACAAAGCGAGGCGGACATCATGCAGACATCCGAGAGTTTGGCCAGACATCCTTGATACCACCTCCAATGACAGATCTGCCGCCAATCCGTCGCATACTCCATGCATGTATGCGGATCCCCTCAAAATGCCAGTCCCTGACGATTTAGACACATGCAATAAACAATCATATCCTGGTCTCTTGGCAATCGCCGAACACGTAAAAATGCGAGCCTGCTGAGAAACACGGAAACGCTCCACATCCAGTGCAAATGATTTGGCCGCTTCACCCACTCCTTTTACTCAGGGCTTCTGATGTATTCTCAGCTTCTGCCCGTGATCCTCGTCATACACACAAATTTTCATTGGTCAGGTAGCCGACAACGGCCCCATGGAGGCTGAAATACAAGGAAGCACGCCCAAATTGAAAACTTCAATCCGCCAGAAAGCTGGAACACAAAACGCGACGTGCCCCCGCACTGACCAACCGTTGGACGTGACAAGCCTCTGAAAGCTGGCACACGGGCATCCGACGCCTGGCGCCATCGCCTAGGCGGCGGCACGCTCGCGCGGCCCCACAACGCTGCCTCTCGACTGTGCAGTCGAAGAAGAACGCCCTCTCGAACCTGATCCGGGAGGGAGCTGACTGTACACACATACGTGCGCCGAAGCTGCCCGCGCCCATCCTGGGCGCGCGCAGCGGAAGAGCAGCGGCGCAGCAGGTGGCCCTGGACGTGCGTCCAGTCTCTGCTCCCCGGGGCGTGCCCCTCCCCCCCCCTGCAGCTTCCTCCTCCCGAGGCCGCCGAGCCGCCAGAGCTTGTGCGCGCCGCCGATCTTCCTCCTCGCTCCTCCCGGTCAGGGCGCCTCCTCGGCATACTTTTCGGCGTCGGCCCTGGGCGTCTTCCTCTGCTGGGCGCCCAGGTCTTTTTTGTTCCCTACCAGGAAGACCGACGTGCTCTGCGCCTGAGCGGCGCGAGCGGGCTCTGAGGGGAGATCTCTCATCGCCGTCGCCGTCGGGGAGTTCGAGGTCCGAAGTGTTCGGACATCTTCTCATAAACGGCGGACGTATCGGTGTCCGCGCCCTGGCGGTCTGGATTCCGGGACGCAATCCCGCGGATACGCGGTCGCACGGGCACATTCCGCGAGAGGCATCCGCGAAAAAACGCTCCATATCCGCGGGGTCGCGGCCCAAGGGTCTGGCCGGCGAGGCCGTGGATCTGAATATTTCCCAACCGGCCTGTGGTGCTATGTCCTCGTTTTGAAGACACAGCGCCCCGCGTTCCTCACTCACTCACTCACTCCTCCTCCCTCCTCCGCAATTCGCATGCGGTTCTCCCACCAAAGACAGCGTTTCGTGGCTCTATAGGGAGCTCCACCGAAGGTCCCAAGGGGGTGTACCACCTGCGGTTCCCCCGCCGAATACAACATTTCGTGACCCCATGAGGAGCTCCACCGAAGGTTCCCGGGGGGGACCACATGCGGTTCCCCCGCCCAGTACAGCGTTCTGTGGTTCCAGAGGGAACTCCACCGAAGGTCACAAGGGGGGTGTACCACATGCGGTTCCCTCGCCCAGTATAGCGTTTCGTGGCCCCATAGGGAGCCCCACCAAAGGTTCCAGTGGCGCAGTCCGCATGCGGTCCCCCCACCCAGCACAACGTTTCGTGGCCCCAGAGGGAGCTCCACCGAAGGTTTCAATGGCGCAGTCTGCATGCGCTTGCCCCGCCCAGAACAGCGTGTCGTGGGCCCATAGGGAGCTCCACCGAAGGTCCCACTGGCGCAGGCCGCATGCGGTTCCCCCGCCCAATACAGCGTTCTGTGGCTCCAGAGGGAGCCCAACCGAAGGTCCCAGTGGCACAGTCCGCATGCGGATCCCCCGCCCAGTACAACGTTTCGTGGCCCAGTGCTCCACCGAAGGTCCCAGGGGGGTGTACCACATACAGCTCCCCGTTCAGTACAGCGTTTCGTGGCCCCAGAAGGAGCTCCACCGACGGTCCCAGTGGCGCAATCCGCATGCGGCTCCCCCACCCAGTACAGCGTTTCGTGGCACCATAGGGAGCTCCACCGAAGTCCCAATGGCGCAGTCCGCATGCGGTTCTCCCACACAGTACAGCATTTCGTTGCCCCAGAAGGATCTCCACCGAAGGCTCCAGTGGGGCAGTCCGCATGCGGCTCCACCGCCCAGTACAGCGTTTCGTGGCCTCAGAGAGAGCTCCACCGAAGGTCCCAGTGGCGCAGTCCGCAGTTCCGGCGGTTCCCCCGCACTACTACTACACTACTACTACTACTACTACTACTACTACTACTACTACTACTACTACTACTGACTACTACTACTACTACTACTACTACTACTACTACTACTACTACTACTACTACTACTACTACTACTACGACTACTACTACTACTACTACTACTACTACTACTACTACTACTACTACTACTACTACTACTACTACTACTACTTACTACTACTACTACTACTACGCTTACTACTACTACCACTACTACTACTACTACTACTACTACTACTACTACTACTACTACTACTACTACTACTACTACTAATACGCTACTACGACTACTGCTACTACTACTACTACTACTACGACTACGACTACGACTACGACTACGACTACTACTACTACTACTACTACTACTACTATTGCACTTACTATCACGACAATCCTTATTTCTACGACTACCACAACTGCGATGACGTGTACTGGTACGCATACCATGTTTCAGCTATGGAAACTACTACGACGACTACTACGACTACGACTATCATTATTGCTCGTACAACGTACTACTACGACTACGATCGCGACTACCATCAAACCAATTGTATTAGTACGACTACGACAACTACTACTACTACTACTACTACTACTACTACTACTACTACTACTACTACTACTACTACTACTACTACTACTACTACTACTACTACTACTACTACTACTACCACTACTACTGTTACTGCTACGACTACTACTGCTACGACGACTACTACCGTTACTACGACTACTACTGCGGCATTGCTGCTACGACTGGTACCGTACTATGACTGCTACCATTACTACGACTACTACCGTTACTGATAGTAGTAGTAGCAGCAGTAGTAGTCATAATCGTAGCCGTAGTCGTAGTCTAGTAGTAGTAGTAGTAGTAGTAGTAGTAGTAGTAGTAGTAGTCGTAGTAGTAGTAGTAGTAGTAGTAGTAGTAGTAGTAGTAGTAGTAGTAGTCGTAGTAGTAGTAGTAGTAGTAGTAGTAGTAGTATTAGTATTAGTAGTAGTAGTAGTAGAAGTAGTAGTAGTAGTAGTGGTGGTAACAGAATTAGTAGTCGTGGTAGTAGTAGTAGCAGTAGTAGTAGTAGTAGTAGTAATAGTAGTAGGAGTAATAGTCGTGATAGTAGTAGCTGTAGTGGTAGTAGTAGTAGTAGTAGTAGTAGTAGTAGTTGATGTAGTAGTAGTAATAGAGATAGTAGTAGTCGTCTTAGTAGTAGTAGTAATCGTAGTACTAATAATAGTAGTAGTAGTAGTAGTAGTAGTAGTAGTAGTAGTAGTAGTAGTAGTAGTAGTAGTAGTAGTAGTAGTAGTAGTAGTAGTAGTAGTATTAGTAGGCGTAGTAGTAGTCGTAGTAGTAATCATTGTAGTGGTAGTATTCGTGGTATTTAGTAGTAGTAGTAGTAGTAGTAGTAGTAGTAGTAGTAAGTGGTAATGGTACGATTCGTGCTGGTAGTAGTAGTGGTATGAATAATAATGGTATTCGTAGTGGGAGCCGCTGTGGGATTGGTAGTAGTAGCAGTAGCAGCAGTAATAGTAGTAATAGTAGTAGTAGTAGTAGTAGTCGTCGTCGTCGTAGTAGTAGTAGTAGTAGTAGCAGTAGTAGTAGTAGTAGTAGTAGTAGTAGTAGTAGTAGTAATAGTAGTAGTAACAGCAGCAGTGGTAGTAATAGTAGTAGTAACAGCAGCAGTGGTAGTAGTAGTAGTAGTAGTAGTAGTAGTAGTAGTAATAGTCGTGGTAGTCGTAGTAGGTAGTAGTAGTAGTCGTAGTAGTAATGGTAGTAATAGTAGTGGTAAGTAATGGTAGTGGTAGTTAGTAGTAGTAGTAGTAGTAGTAGTAGTAGTAGTAGTAGTAGTAGTAGTAGTAGTGGTAGTAGTAGTAGTAAGTAGTAGTTGTAGTAGTAGTAGTAGTAGTAGTAGTAGTCGTCGTAGTAGTAGTAGTAGTAGTAGTAGTAGTAGTAGTAGTAGTAGTAGTAGTAGTAGTAGTAGTAGTAGTAATAGTAGTAGTCAGTGGTAGTAATAGTAGTAGTAAAGAAGTAGTAGTAGTAGTAGTAGTAGTAGTAGTAGTAGTAATAGTCGTGGTAGTCGTAGTAATGGTAGTAGTAGTAGTAGTAGTAATAGTAGTAATAGTAGTAGTAGTAATGGTAATAGTAATAGTAATGGTAATAGTAGTAGTAGTAGTAGTAGTAGTAGTAGTAGTAGTAGTAGTAGTAGTAGTAGTAGTAGTAGTAGTAGTAGTAGTAGTAGTAGTAGTAGTAGTAGTAGTAGTAGTAGTAGTAGTAGTAGTAGTAGTAGTAGTAGTAGTAGTAGTAGTAGTGGTGGTAGTAGTAGTAGTAATAGTAGTCGTGATAGTAGTAGTAGTAGTAGTAGGAGGAGTAGTAGTAGTAGTTGTAGTAGTAGTAGTAGTAATAATAGGAGTAATAGTCGTGGTAGTAGTAGCCCTAGTAGTAGTAGTAGTAGTAGTAGTAGTAGTAGTGGTAGTAGTAGTAGTGGTAGTAGTAGCAGTAGTAGTAGTAGTAGTAGTAGTAATAGTAGTAGTAGTGGTAGTAGTAGTAGTAGTAATAGTAGTAATAGTAGTAGTCGTAGAAGTAGTCGAAGTAGTAGTAGTAGTAGTAGTAGTAGGGATAGTAGTAGTCGTAGTAGTAGTAGTAGTAATAGTAGTACTAGTAGTAGTCGTAGTAGTAGTAGTAGTCGTAGCAGTAATCATTGTAGTAGTGGTGTTTGTGGTATGTAGTAGTAGTAGTAGTAGTAGTAGTACGTGGTAGTAGTACTATTCGTGCTGGTAGTAGTAGTGGTATGAATAATAATGGTTTTCGTAGTGGGAGCCGCTGTGGGATTGGTAGTAGTAGCAGTAGCAGTAGTAGTAGTAGTAATAATAGTAGTAGTAGTAGTAGTAGTAGTAGTAGTAGTAGTAATAGTAGTAGTAGCAGTAGTAGTAGTAGTAGTAGTAGTAGTAGTAGTAGTCGTAGTAGTCGTAATAATGGTAGTAGTAGTAGTCGCAGTAGTAATGGTAGTAATAGTAGTGGAAGTAATGGTAATGGTAGTAGTAGTAATAGTAGTAGTAGTAGTAGTAGAAGTTGTAGTAATGGTAGTTGTAGTAGTAGTAGTAGTAGTAGTAGTAGTAGTAGTAGTAGTAGTAGTAGTAGTAGTAGAAGTAGAAGTAGTAGTAGTAGTCGTAGTAGTAGTAGTAGTAGTAGTAGTAGTAGTAGTAGTAGTAGTAGTAGTAGTAGTAGTAGTAGTAGTAGTAGTAGTAGTAGTAGTAGTAGTAGTAGTAGTAGTAGTAGTAGTAGTAGTAGTAGTAGTAGTAGTAGTAGTAGTAGTAGTAGTAGTAGTAACAGTAACACTAGTACTGACAGTAGTAGTCGTAACAGTAGTAGCAATAGTAGTGGTAGTAGTAGTAGTAGTAGTAGTAGTAGGAGTCATGGGCATAGTTCTAATCGTAATCGCCGTAGTGCTGTTAAGATTCGTGCTAGTTTGGCTGAATAATGGTTGGGTCACTTTGGACATACAAGCAATATAAATGAAGCCACTCCGCAAACACAACAGAAAACAAAGACGCTTTTCCAGAAGGTCCCAAAGACCCCGCCAGAAGGCCCAGGAAGCCTGTACGAACGGCTGAGGAGGCCTGTTCAAAGGCCCCAGAAGCTCTCCGACTCACCAAAGAAACCTCCCCGTATAGCCCAAGAGATGCCTCCGAAGAGCCCAAGACGCCTCTGTGAAGAGCCCGAGTAAGGCAACTTGTAAACTACAGTACCCAAAGGCCCCGCGAGATTGCACTTTGGGCCCCTTCGTAAGGTCGAAGAGGTCTCCCTAGCAAGCCCGGGAGGCCTCTTCGAAACGCCCCGAAGGGCCTCCGCGAAGGGCGCAAGAGCGCTCTCCGAAGGGCCTTCTCCGAAAGGCCCACAAGGACTCCTCGAAAGGGCCAGGAGGCGTCTCCGAAAGGCCCCCTCGGGAGGCTCGCAGAAGCCTCGCAGAGGCCTTCGGAAACCTCTTAGGAGCCGCTCGGACGCCTCTGGAAGCGGTTCAAAGACCTTTCAGAAATCTCTCCGAAACCCTCCGGATGCCGCTCTGAGGCGTCTGGAGGCCGCTCTGACGCGTCTGGAGACCGCTCAAAACTTTCTGGAGGCCGCTCGGAAGCCTCTGGAGGCCGCTGAGAAACCCTTGGCGGCCGCTGAGAAGCCTCTGGGGGCCGGTCAGAATATGCCCGATCTATTTGTAAAGCTGCCCTTCTGGTTGTAAAGCGATCCCACCTCGGATCAGGGGGGAGGATGACGGATTACAACTCTTTCACTCATCTTCGGGCCTCATCGATTGCCACTTCTTGGATGCGTGTAGATCCGCCTCCAAATTCTGGCCGAGAAGGGGATCGCTCCTCTCCTCCTGCCCCGCGTGTAGAAGCATACAACAATGGGGAACTGGGACACTCACAGAAATACACATAAATAACCAGATTCCCTATATTTTCCCATATCTTCTGGGTTTTTGTCTTCCCCCCCACTTCCCATATTTTCCCATACTTTCTGGGGAATGGACGATCCATTGTGTCTGTGTGCTTTTTCCCTCGTGCAGCAGCGCGCGCGCACAGACGTCCCGAAGCCCGGAGCGAAGCTCTTGGGCCGGCGCGGGGCTCCCCTCCCCTGGGCTTACGTCGGGCGTGTCCCCCTACAGGGGGATCTTCGACGAAAAATAAAACATACCCCAAACATACACCAAAAAAGCCCAAAAATACCTATACGACCACCCTTCGGGTGATAAGGAGGTTGGGGGGGGGGAGGAACCAACGTCTCACTCGATCGGTCTCACTATCGATCTCACTATCGGTCTCGCTCTATCGATCTCCCTCGATCGATCTCACAATCGATCTCACAATCGATCTCACAATCGATCTCACTCGATCTATCTCACACTCGATCTCACTCGATCATCATCACTCGATCATCATCACTCGATCATCATCATCATCATCATCATCATCATCATCATCATCATCATCATCATCATCATCGCGGGACACCGCGGGACACCGGCGGGACACCGCGGGGCACCGCGGGACACCGCGGGACACCGCGGGACACCGGCGGGACACCGCGGGCCACCGGCCGCCCGGAAGGGAGACATTTGGTCCTGCCGCGCCTCAGCCACACGGGACACCAGCGGGACACCGGCGGGACACCGCGGGGCCCCGGCCGCCCGGAAGGGAGACATTTGGTCCGGCCGCGCCTCAGCCACAGGAGACTTTCTTCTCGCCCGCCCACGCAGCTTCGCCTCGCCCGCACGCACGGCACGCACGAACACGAAACCGAAATCGATTTCCCGGTAGGGGGGCTCTCCGTTTCACTTCGATCTCACCCCCTCACCTCCGATACGGCCACCCTTCGGGTGATAAGGAGGTTCGGGGGGGGGAGGAACCAACGTCTCACTCGATCGGTCTCACTATCGATCTCACTATCGATCTCAGTATCGGTCTCGCTCGATCGATCTCCCTCGATCGATCTCACAATCGATCTCACAATCGATCTCACTCGATCTCACTCGATCTATCTCACACTCGATCTCACTCGATCATATCATCATCATCATCATCATCATCATCATCATCATCATCATCATCATCATCATCATCATCATCATCATCATCATCATCATCATCGTCCTCATCATCATCAGCATCATCATCATCAGCATCATCATCATCAGCATCAACATCAGCATCATCAGCAGCATCAGTATCAGCATCACCATCATCATCATTATCATCATCTCATCATCAACATCCACATCAACATCATCAACATCATCAACATCAACAACATCAACAACAACATCATCATCATCATCATCATCATCATCATCATCATCATCATCATCATTATCATTATCATTATCATCATCATCATCATCATCATCATCATCATCATCATCATCATCATCATCATCATCATCATCATCATCATCATCATCATCATCATCATCATCATCGCGGGACACCGCGGGACACCGGCGGGACATCGCGGGGCACCGCGGGACACCGCGGGACACCGCGGGACACCGGCGGGACACCGCGGGGACCGCGGGCCACCGGCCGCCCGGAAGGGAGACATTTGGTCCTGCCGCGCCTCAGCCACACGGGACACCAGCGGGACACCGGCGGGACACCGCGGGCCACCGGCCGCCCGGAAGGGAGACATTTGGTCCGGCCGCGCCTCAGCCACAGGAGACTTTCTTCTCGCCCGCCCACGCAGCTTCGCCTCGCCCGCACGCACGGCACGCACGAACATGAAACCGAAATCGATTTCCCGGTAGGGGGGCTCTCCGTTTCACTTCGATCTCACCCCCTCACCTCCGATACAACAAATAGTCCCCAGACTATTTTTGGGCTATCTTTTGACTATTTTTGGAGTATCTTTTATTTTTCGTCGAAAATCCCGATGCTGAGATCGATCGAGCGAGACCGATACTGAGATCGATAGTGAGACCGATCGAGTGAGACGTTGGTTCCTCCCCCCCCCGAACCTCCTTATCACCCGAAGGGTGGTCGTATAGGTATTTTTTGGCTTTTTTTGGGTATTTTTGGGGTATCTTTTATTTTTCGTCGAAAATCCCCCTGTAGGGGGACAGGCCCGACTTAACCCTGGGCGCGCGGAGCGCGACAGCGGCGGCGCCAGGGGGCGGCCTGGCGCCGACCCGAGGAATCCGCGCGGCCCTCCTTCACTGCAGGGCAGTTTTTAACACGTGGGATTTTTAAGATATGGGATTTGTGATACACGATCAATGTATGAATAAAACCACGAGATCCCAACCAACATCCATAAGGCTTCCTCCTCCTCCCCCTTCACCCTTCCTCCTCCTACTCCCTTCCGCCTCCTCCTCCTCCTCCTCCTCGTGCCCCCCCCCTCGTGTTGTCTTTTGTCATTATCAGGGTCGGCGGCAACGGCCGTAAGGCCTTCGCAATATGGGATTTGTGATACACGATCAATGTATGAGTAAATTTGTGCATGAACTCATCGCTGTTTTTCATACTAAACCCCAGCCTTTTTGATACATGATCCGCACGCGGAGCATGTATTAGAAACGGCACTGTCTGCCTGCTGTTACGGCGAGGGCATCGGGTGCGGCAGGTTCGCGCCGCGTCGACCCCAGCGTTGGTTCCCGACACCGCGGGGATCGCTCGAGCTCGAACGATCGGCCGCTCCGTTCACGCCAGACCGCTCAAACACGGGCCGATGCTGGGCCACGGGCGGCGCTCGACCTCAAACGCACGCGCTGGGGTCGCCGCCAGTCGACGCGACGCGAACCTGCCGCAGGGAGCCCTTTCACAAGGAATCCAGGGTCCGGAGGCTGGTGGAGGGCCAATTGGAGGCTTGGCCATGGGTCTCACCGCCGCCCGCAGCAGATGAGGAATCCGCCAGGGTCTGAAGCCCCATGGGCACCCTCCTTCACGAACTCCTCCCTCTCCCTCGTGGCTCTCTCGCAGCTTCCAGGGCCGTCCACGGCGACGCAAGACCGAAACACGGCCGAGAGCCGACGACAACGCACCCAACGGACCGAGACAGGCAAGCGACAAGCAGCCCGGAAGGGCACAGCGGCACAACGACGACACCACGACCGACCGAACACAACCCACGGCGACGCATCCTGACCGACCTCACCGCGAACGGCCCTGTTGATCCACATCCCGGCTCACGCCAGAACCCTATGAGGCGGCGGAGTGGGGGCGCAGAGAAAGATCCCTGGCCATCGCTCGGACGTCCATTCCCTGTGTTTTTTTCGGTTTCGTGCGTGTTTTTTCGCCAAATGATCAAGGATGCTCCTCGATGGTCCTCGCCGAAGGAAAAATGCACACGTCCGAGCGATGCCAAGCAACCCACGGCAACGCATCCGAACCGACCTCACCGCGAACGGCCCTGCTTATCCACACCCCGGCTCACGCCAGAACTCCATGAGGGGGCGGAGTGGGGGCGCGGAGAAAGGTCCAGGCTCTGGAGGCCACGCTGGCCATCGCTCGGACGTCCATTCCCTGTGTTTTTTTCGGTTTCGTGTGTGATTTTTCGCCAAATGATCAAGGATGCTCCTCGATGGTCCGCGCCGAAGGAAAAAAACGCACACGTCCGAGCGATGCCAAGATCTAGGCTCTGGAGGCCACGCTCTGCGTCCCTGCCCTGCTTCCCGCGGCGGCCTATGGTGGGGCCATCCTCAACAAGGGATGGATCGAACGTCGAGCGCCCTCGAAGCCCGCTCCTGGGGACCTCTCCGGCTTCGCGCGTCTCGATCCAGGACTGCTGAGGAGCCTTCCACCCCCCTGCCCCCCTTCTGCGCGTGGCCGAAGAGTGGCGAAGGAGATGGCACAGGAGAAGGGGTGGAGGAGGAGGGGGGGGAAGAGGGAGGAGAACGCGAGGAAGTGCGCGGAGACGGGAGGAGGACGAGGAGGAGAGGAGTGAGGACGAGGGTAAATGAGGAGACAGGATGAGACGAGAAGAGAGGAGGAAAGAACGAGCGAACGACTATCGGAAATCTACTAATTCGGGTCAACCCAGACCCGGGTCATTCAGGCTCTGCAGGATTCTGCAGGATCCTGCGCCCCAGCCCAGGTCAGTGCAGCCCTGGCTCTGCAGGATCCTGGAAGACCTGGCGCTCTGGCTGACCCGCGTTTACATTGACCCCCGTCCTTTGAGCCCCGAGACCGCCGCTGCGGACATCGTCCTGGCCATCGCTCGGACGTCCATTCCCTGTTTTTTTTCGGTTTCGTGCGTGGTTTTTTCGCGAAATGATCAAGGATGCTCCTCGATGGTCCTCGCCGAAGAAAAATTCACACATCCGAGCGATGCCAAGCGTCTGGCATCGTCTGGGCCCAGCCAAGACCAGCACCGTGGGGCTGCTGTGGCCTCTGGAATCTGGTTCGTCTGGACATCACGCAGTGCTAGAAAAAATGGGGAGGAGGATGGAGTTGTCGCTCACCTCTCTCCCCGTCACTTTCAAATTTGCCAGATTTGCGATAACCTCTTTTACGCCCTCCTTCCCCGGCGAATGCCAGGGGAGGAAAGATAACCACGGCAACAATATGACGGGAAACGTCAGTGGTCGACTGGCTCCAGGGGGAATCATCGAGCTGGAGTCGGCGACACACCGCCGATAGATCGGCGAGAAGCCTCCGATTGCGAATCCGCACGTTCCCGGGCGGGGTGGGCCATCGAGCCCCCCGTCGGCGATCCGTCGGCAAGCGGGGGTGGATGCTTCCCCCCCCGAGCCTGCCCCCCCCCCCCTGGCCATCGCTCGGACGTCCATTTCCTGTTTTTTTTCGGTTTCGTGCGTTTTTTTCGCCAAAAGATGATCAAGGATGCTCCTCGATGGTCCGCGCCAACGGAAAAATGCACACGTCCGAGCGATGCCAAGCTGGGTCCTAAGCCCGCTGCCAGACCTGCCGACGACCTGGCGGCCAGAGGATGGAGGGCCAGGAGGCTCGGGCCCCGCCCTGGCCATCGCTCGGACGTCCATTTCCTGTGTTTTTTTTCGGTTTCGTGCGTGGTTTTTTCGCCACATGATCAAGGATGCTCCTCGATGGTCCTCGCCGACGGAAAAATGCACACGTCCGAGCGATGCCAAGCCCCCCAAACGTAGCCCCTGAGGCACTGGGTCGTAAGCCTGCTGCCAGACCTGCCGACGACCTGGAGGAGGAGGAGGAGGAGGAGGAGGAGGAGGAGGAGGAGGAGGAGGAGGAGGAGGAGGAGGAGGAGGAGGAGTAGGAGGAGGGAGGAGGGAGGAGGAGGAGGAGGAGGAGGAGGAGGGAGGAGGGAGGAGGGAGGAGGAGGAGGAGGAGGGGGGGGAGGAGGAGGAGGAGGAGGAGGAGGAGGAGGAGGAGGAGGAGGGAGGACCAGGAGGCTCGGGCCCCGCCCAAGGCGCGCGGCGGGCCTCCTCCCGGATCTCCTGCACCCACGTCCTGGGGAGCGGCGGGCGGCCCGCGCCGGGGCGGCAGTTTTTTTTTTTTTTTTTTTTTTTTGTTTGTTTTTTTTTTTTTTTTTTTTTTTTTTTTTTTTTTTTTTTTTTTTTTTTTTTTTTTTTTTTTTTTTTTTTTTTTTTTTTTTTTTTTTTCCACCGTTTTTGCTGTTGTTGTTGTTGTTGTTGTTGTTGTTGTTGTTGTTGTTCACGTTGTTGTCGTCGTCGTTGTTGTTGCTGTTGTTGTTGTTGCTGTTGTTGTCGTTGTCGTGCTCGGTGTTGTTGTTGTTGTTGCTGTTGTTGTTGTTGGAATTTTGTTTACTTCTTTTTTTGATTGTTGTTTTTCCGTTGACTGTTTTTGTTTGTTTGTTTATTCTTCCACACGCCACCATGCTGCCTCAACCCAACTCCTTTCCCTTTCTCCAGGGGTAATGATGTGATGTTCTGATGATTCGTGCTCCTCCCCCTCTCCCTTCCTCCTGTCATGCGGGGCCTCGGCCCCTAATTTTGTGTTTGGTCTACTCCCCCAGGGGAGCCCGACCGGGCCTCCCTGGGGGAAGCGGCAGCGTTCGGAGATCCCCATTGCCGTCACTGCCTCATTGCCTCAGGAGGCGGAGAAGGAGGAGGAGGAGGAGGAGGAGGAGGAGGAGGAGGAGGAGGCGGAGGCGGAGGAGGATGAGGCGGAGGAGGATGAGGAGGAGGAGGTGGAGGAGGAGGGGCCTCGCGGCGTCGTAGGAGGCCTTGTTCGAGATGTCGTACACGACGATCGTCGCCGCGGCCCCCCTGGCCGGCGCGGAGCCGGCCACAGCGCCGCCGCCGCCTCCTCTGCCTCCGCCTCCTCCTCACTCCTCCCTCGTCGTTCTCCTCCTCTCCCTTCCCCCTCCTCCTCGGAGCCCCCCCTCCTCCTCCCTCTCCCCCTCCCCCTCCTCCTCCCTTTCCCCCTCCCCTCCTCGTCCCCCCCCTTTTTCTTCTCCTCCTCCTCCTCCTCCTCCTCCTCCTCCTCCTCCTCCTCCTCCTCCTCCTCCTCTTCCTTCGAGCTTCGAGCTGCGGACGCTTCTGCTGCTACTGGCCTCCTCCCCCTCCTCCAACACTGCCTCGGCTCAGGCCGCGCGCTTGCCGGCTCGCCGCCGCCGCCGCGGTGCCTCCAGAGGCCTCGCCAAGGGGCCCGGACGGTAGTCCACGCGGCAGCGGGGCTCATCCGCCACAGGAGCGCAGCGCGCGCCGGCGCGCGCCTCCCGTGGGCGGCTGCGGAGCTCCATCCGCACGGCGATCGCCGATCTCGGCATGCAGCCCTGGCCGTCGCTCGGACGTCCACTCTCTGTGCTTTTTTCGGTTTCGTGCGTGGTTTTTTTCGCCAAATGATCAAGGATGCTCCTCGATGCTCCTCGTCGAGAGAAAAATGCACACGTCCGAGCGATGCCCAAAACCTGCCTCCCCCGCCTTTCTGGACGCCCGAAACGGGTACGGAAAAAATGCGTACAATGCCCAAGCACAACTGTTGTCCAAAACTGGCCGCTGCGGGGCAGGCGGCTTTGTGTCTTCAACGAACAGCGTCTGCGGCGGCGCGGACAGCCAGCCCTGTTCAGAAGGAACAGGAGCTGCGGTTGGGCATCGTGCCCATTCTTTCCGTGCCCGTTGCGGTCGTCCCGAGCCTTGGCGGACGAATTTTGGGCTCCCCGGCGGCGCCAGCGCAGCGCCGGCGCCCGCGCGGCCGCGGCGGCTGGAAGGAGGCGGACGCGCAGGACGAGAGGCGGGGCGCCTCGGAGGAGCATGCCCCGCCTGGTGGGCCGGCCGAGGCGGCGGCGGGCGCGGGGCTCGTCGCCGCCGAGCCGCTGGAGAGTCCGGCGAGAGTGGGCGCACGAGCTCTGCCGCTGGCGCGGGCTCGCGGCCGCCCCGCGGGGGCCGCGCGGGCCGTGGGCAAGGAGAGCAGGGCCAGGCAGGGGGCGCAGGGCAGGGGCGAGGCTCCGCGGGCGCGAGCTCCGAGGCGGCGGAGCTCCGCGGGCGCGCGCCTCTCGGCCCAGCGCGGCGGGGCGGGGGCCGGCGCTCGTGTGCAGGGGGGCCCGGCGAGGGCGTGTTGGGGCGGGGGTGGTCTGCGAGGTCGTCCTCGTGGACCTCGCGGTCGGGG
Source organism: Prorocentrum cordatum (assembly GCA_963575745.1). Lineage (NCBI taxonomy): Eukaryota > Dinophyceae > Prorocentrales > Prorocentraceae > Prorocentrum > Prorocentrum cordatum. The sequence continues at coordinate 72,286 of CAUYUJ010020984.1, read as the reverse complement.
GGTCCTTTGGCCCCGCAGGCGGAGCCCAAGGCCCCCCCGCGGGCGCGGCTGCGGCTGCGCGCAGGGCGGAGAGGACCCTCCGCCCTCTGCCGCGGGTTCTCTCCCTCTCTCTCTCTCTCTCGCTCTGTCTCTCTCTCTCTCTCCCTCTTTGTCTGCTTCTCTGTCTGTCTGTCTGTCTCTCTCTCTCTCTCTCTCCTCCTCCTCCTCCTCCTCCTCCTCCTTCCTCCTCCTTCCTCCTCCTTCCTCCGTCCCCACCTTCGCCCAACCCCGCCAGCACCTCCTCTCTTCTTGTAGCCGTCCGCGCCCTGCGCTGGAAGAAAACACCCTCCCCGGTTTGGTCCGCATTGCCTCTTCTTCACACTCCACGCTCCACCCAATCGGATATTCCCCGCACCCTGATGCGGTACAAACTTTCTACTGCGCGCTCCGTGTGGTCCTTCACTCACCTGACCTCTTTTTATCCCGCCGTCTGCGCCTCATCGTGTCCTCCTTCAGATGTTTCCTGTCGAGTCTGATCCGTCCCACTCTGTGCAAGCGTGGTGAACAACAAGGCCATATTGATGTCACCAACGACTACAGTCACCGTCATAGCCGTCCATTTGGTGGCAGTGGTACGCGAGCGAATCGAGATATGGCAAGGTGGCGGAGCGAAGACGAGCAACTGACGTGTTACGAATCACGCCGCGGGCCTGAAATAAATCGGTGCCAAGGACTTGTACCGCTCCTCCAGTGCAGCGACTTAGATATGCTGCTGCATGTGTATACCATGCCTATTACTTAAATTCAATGGGCCTCGATTCCCGCAACGCTCAGACAAAGTGAATCATCCTCTCCCCCTCTCTCTCCCTCCCTTGCTCTCTCGCTTTCGTTTCCTCTCTCTCTCTCTATCTCTCTCTCCCTCGCGCTCTCTTTTTGATTTTCTTTTAGTATTTTTTTCTCTATCTCTCTCTCTCTCTCTCTTTATCCCGATACGTTCCGCAAAACCAGAAGTGGTCCCAGAAGGCCCGTCCTGGAGACGTCTCATGGGGTCCTTTGGGCCATCTTGGGGGGCTCCCTGGGCGGCTCGGGAGAGCGTTGCCCATGTCGTCAGAACGTCTGCAAGCCAACTGAGTCAACTGACACAACAGAGCTGGGGGTAAACGCTGTATGCGTGCACAGTCTACAGACGAGCCATGCCGATGTACTCAGACCCTGCACCAACGGATCGGTTCAATGTTCAACCCGACGGTGAAAACACGACGGACACCATAGGTTTCGTGATCGTGATCATCATATTCGTGCGACCCCCGCGTACATGTATTTGACGCACAAGCATGACGTGGAGAATCCATGCCAAACGGCAAACTACCGGACGCACATCGTGAGCCAGATGCCAGTGCATACGAGGACTTTGGCATACACCCACAAACACATCTGCTCCATCTGTATTTGTATATATATATATATATATATATATATATTACACATGGAGGGAGGGATACCGACAAAGAGAGAGAGAGAAATCGCGAGAGACTGAACCATCTAAAGCAATATCGCCAGCACCCACAGACAAAGCGACTTGCACATCGTACCACACCATCTCGCAACCACTTCCTACCCTAATCAGCGCTCGCACATGTTTCTCATTATGGTTGTCCCCACCTGTGCGATACATGTTCGATTAAGTTAGAATCTGGACGCTAAGATGAAGCAATTACCAACACATTCACAGGAACGGCACTTCTGCAGCTGCTCTGAAGGCCACTTACTGTGCGCGCAGTGTAGGAACCATGCCTTTGAGCCAATGAAACATGTCGTGACGAATCTAAGGCTTCATACACACAGCAAACCCGATCGCTACGACAACCGCTGCACACCATGCATCTGGATCAACGGTGAAGGCCTGTGTGGGCGAGGCAAGATATGAGACGTCCGTCACACGATACCATGAGAAGACAAACAACGGCATAGGTACACATCAACCAACTTTCGGAAGTCCGCGCAGATTTGTTGGATCGGCCCTGGACTACCCTACCTGGCACGCGGAGCGCGCCAGGGGCGGGGCTGGAGGCCCCGCCAGGGGGCCCAGCGCCGATCCAAGAGATCTGCGCGGACCTCCGACAGTTCACATGCATGCCATTGCTTTGTTCATTCGACAAGCTTCAGAACACTAATGGGCGAGCCCACGCGCGAGTGGATCAATTTCCCTTCGCACAGCGAAGCGTGCAGGCCGCCAGCCGTGACCAATCGGTGCGCGGGAAGGCCGCCCCGCCGCAACCCACCGACGAGCGGAGCGCCAGCTGCCGGCTTCCCTCGGAGCCAGCTGCTGGCTTCACTTGCGTCCCTCCTCCTCCTCCTCCTCCTCTTCCTCCTCTTCCTCCTCCTCCTCCTCCTTGTTCTCTTCTTCCTCCTCCTCCTCCTCCTCCTCCTCCTCCTCCTTCTCCTCCTTCCTCCTCCTCCTCCTCCTCCTCGTCCTCTTCCTCCTCCTTCTCCTCCTTCCTCCTCCTCCTCCTCCTCCTCCTCCTCCTCCTGCTCCTCCACCCCCTCCTCCTCCTCCCCCTCCTGCTCCTCCTCCTCCTCCTCCTCCTCCTGCTCCTTTTCCTGACGCTGACGCCGTTTGCGTTGGGATCACCACGGGGTGTAACCGTCGCCCTTCCCCCCTCTTGAGGACGCCCGCTCGGTGGGAAGGGGGGGGGACATTCTGAAAATGGCCCGCTTGTGGCCGCCAGGAAAATATTGGGGGGGGGGGGCCCAAGGATGAAGACAAGGACCTACCAGAAGTGGGACGACGCCGTGAGGAGCAACATGGGGACACAGAGAGAATGATTATAATGAGAATGAGAATGTCGACCCGACCAGTGACGTCACACATTGCGCCCGCAACCCCGTGTATTTGCCCACGGTGAAGCCGACCCCGAAGACGAAACACATCAAAGTGACCGTGATGACCCGCGCGCACGAACATACCGACAACACACCTCGCCTGCAACCGCGAAACACAAATAAGTTGAAATAGAGGTGACTCGATGCGGTCCGTGCAGCAGAGACCGCTGGTCATTGGACAACCTCAAATATTTTAAAGCACCGCACAACAGTACCAAACGAGATCGCCACCCCCACGCACGTTCTCGTTGCGATACCAGCTGCAAACTTCATTCCACCATCTTTGCCACGAAACCAGTGAGTACCGAAGGGGTACGGATAGACCCCTACGACTTCTTCAAAGGTGCGGCAGTTGCAATATCAGAAAAACTACCACCAAAGTCTGAATTCACCAGCGAAATGACCACAGACAAACTGAAAACAGTGACTGACAGTTGCAGCCCGCCCACCAGAAACAAATCCGCCGACCCTGTGTCGGCGTGTGTGAGGGGTTGTTCGTCCTCGTCGTCGTCGTCGTCGTCGTCGTCGTCGTCGTTGCAGTGCTCTACCGGCCTTGAGGGAAATCGACCCACGTCGTAACCACGTCAAAGGGAAGCCCCTTCCCTTTGATCCCTCCCCCGTCGGGGGGGGGGGGTCCCGAGGGGGGTGGGGTTGGGGGGGGTCAGATACGAATCCGCCCTTGGAGCCTCCTCTTCCTCCTCCTCCTCCTCCTGTCCTCCTCCTCCTCCCCCTCCTGCTCCTCTTGCTCCTCCTCCTCCTCCTCCTACTCCTCCTCCTCTACTCCTCCTTCTCCTACTCCTCCTCCTCCTCCTCCTCCTGCTCTTCCTCCTCTTCCTCCTCCTCCTTCTCCCCCCCATTGCTCCCCCTCCTCTTGCTCCTCCTCTGCCTCCGTCTCCTCCTCTTGCTCCTCCTTTCCCTCGTTTTTAATTCGTCGTCTTCAGGGTCGGCGGCACCGGCCGTAAGGCCTTCGCAATAATCTGAAACGCAACGGGCGGGTGGGTAAACGCGCAAGCAGGCTCCCCTCTGTAGCCCCCGTTGCTGCAAAACCGAAATTGATGCACGCGATGCCGCCGATGATGCAGCCATGTACCTGTTGTGTGTGATGCCCTTGAGAACCTCCGCAACTGTAGAACTGTAAACAATTTCAAACCGCAGACCCCACAATCGGGCCGCTACCAAGCCGACTGCTGCTTGGCGACCTCGTGCACGCAGTCGATGCGGACATCCACGTCACGGTCGTATTGAAGTCAGCATGATGTTGGAGGACACCAGGCGCAACTCCGTCATCTGTCCAAAGCGGAGCACCTTTGTTGCGGCGCAACAACTCCTCCATGATCTGCTTGACCCTGTGGTCCTTCCCGAAGTCGTGGAAATCAATGTGCGTTCCAGTGCGCCCACCGAAGAAATGCAGGCTGACGGTCTCGCGCTCGGTCGCCGCCGGTGTCGCTGGAATCCCCTTCGGACGTAGGCCAACAAGAACACTGCGAGCGCATGCGTGAGCTATAAACCCATCCAGCTCCGGTGTGGAGACGCTTTTTCATCCGTTGAGTTTCGCTTCGCTGCACAAGCTGACAAAATTAAGTACGCCATCCCTGCCCACGAACTGAGCAGGATAGACTGGGCCACCAGTGCTGACGCTCGCAACCAAATCCTGCCCACCCTGAACATGCTGAAACGGCTCATCAGGTCTGTGATTGCACGTGTCGGGCCGACTCCCTAGCACATCTTCCATCGATGCCACATGTGCTTCCGTGCCCTCCTATCCTGATGAGGTCCGTACGCCGACTGATGGAGATCGCCGTGGCATGCGGGAGCTGCCCGACTGTAGCCTCGAAAACCATGCAATCGTACATGATCCTTTCCCGACGTTGTCAGGTACATGCCCCGCGCACTCCCGCAGCAACGAACCAAGGTATTCCCAGCAAAACGCCCGTGGGCAAATGCGCAAGGTAAGCACCACTGTCGGAGTCTGACCCAATCTCGCATAACCGACCCGTGACCAACGGCTCGAAAGGCTCGGCGACGCCAGTGTGTCAAGCGCGCGCGCTGTAGCAAGTGATGCCCAATAATGGGGCGGCACAGCGAGAACGACATGACATGCTGAATGAAGGATGTCGCCAGCTCCTAGGCGACAGCAGCATTTTCAATAAGACGTTTGGTTGGCGCCCAGGCGAGATCGACATTCTCAATGAAGGACGTCGCTGGCGCCTAAGCGGCAACAACATTTTTGATCAGACAAGTGGCACACGCGCAAGCCGAAGCGTCATTCCGAGACAAGCGTGTCGCCAGAATGCGGGTGTCACGCCTATTCCGCGCGGGCCAAGAAGCTGTGTGTCACCGAGGTCCGGGTTGCGCTAGGTGGGTAGCCCAGGTTAGGGGTGGGGGGGGTACATGTCTGGCCATCGCTCGGACGTCGATTCCCTGTGTTTTTTTCGGTTTAGTGCGTGGTTTTTTCGCCAAATGATCAAGGATGCTCCTCGATGGTCCTCGCCGAAGGAAAAATGCACACGTCCGAGCGATGCCAAAATGTGGAGCTTGAGAACCGGGACTTTCCGCTGCCGCCACGCGAGCACCGAAGCCGCCCATGATGCAACCGAAAAAATGGACTTTGAACCACTTCGCCTCTGCTTGTCGTCGAGAAAAGCTGCGCCCTCTTCCAGTCCAGCCGCCCTGACGTCCCCCAAGCGCCACGAGAAAGCGAGACACGTGACTTGAGCCAAAATAACTACGGACGGAGGACAAGGAGGGATGAGGAGGAGGAGGAGGAAGATGAGGAGGCGGAAGGAGCAGCAAACCTCCTCTTCCTCCTCCTCCTCCTCCTCCCAGAAGCGAAGCGCCACGACTGAGCTGGTCCTGGCCGGCAGTATCCCAAATCTCCAGCTTGACCTTCATGTCGTCCAGGAACACCGTCTGTGTCCTGGGCCCTCTCTCCCCACTGGCTCTGCTCCCGAGCGAGGCCCAGGAAACTTCCCGGGCGGATGCGGAACTCTGGGCACGGCACTCCCTAGCATGAAGCCAGCGTGAAAACGGTAGCAGACAAGATGGGCAAATCCAAGACCATGCAGCGAACTTACTTGGAGGTACAACACGTGCTATCGGATGAGACGCCGGACAGAACTGGTGGGAACTGGGCACTAGAAGCCATCATGATGAGGGAGCAAGCAACAACGATGTCATGAAGGTCGCGCCGATCGTGGGCTCGATGCCCTGCTTGAATACGCCTTTAACAAACCTTGCGCGTCAAACCAATTACAGTGTACGTATGTGAAGGAGATTGCGACCGCGTGTTCGTCATTGCACGCATCTGCTTCAATGCAACGCGTCAATCCATGGCGGACCGTATATGCAACACGATGAGGAATCAGCAAGGTTTCGGCGGCGAGCGAGGTGGGCAAGTGAGAAGGAGAAGGCCTTCTCAGAAGGCGGCGGGGCTTCTCACAAGCCCGCAGGCCTTCTCTCTTCTGCGTCTTCGGGGAAGGCTTATAGCACTTCTCAGAAGGCTGGCGGACTTACGAGCCTTCTGAGAAGGCCCGCCCCGTCTCACTTCCCCCTTGGGCTCGCCGCCGAAGGTTGGATGTATCGACGTGGATGGCGACTTTCTGTGGCTGTGGCATTGAGCAACACCTTGCGATTGCAATGCCGTCCGATCTCACGCCTGAACATCTTACTTCGTTATCGCCATGCCAACATTCTGAATCAACCAAGAGGGGTCCCACCTCCTTCCCCGCCCACGCACCTTGACCGACGACTCTCAATTGATGCGAACATTGATATCACGCTAGGTACACGCTGAATCAGAGTTGGCATCCGTGATCGTTGAGGTCGAAATCTCCAATCTTCTTCACCATTCAAATTCCAACAACTGGTGCAGGGGCCGAGCTCTGCTAATTTGCACGATAGGCTCAGAAGGTTGTATGCTTCTCCTGTCGCTGCTCGTGGTATGCAATTGGCACATGTTCGGCATTCCGACTCGTACACTGGGTCACAAACCAATCGCACAACTTACCATGTGCCCTCCCAACATTGCGTAACCTGATGTAAACCGTCCCCACCCGCTTGACCTCAACGCCAAGCTCGACTTGCCGACTGAATACCTCCAATACGATGCACATGTGAGGCGCGAGGGAGGAGGAGGAGGAGGAGGAGGAGGAGGAGGAGGAGGAGGAGGAGGAGGAGGAGGAGGAGGAGGAGGAGGAGGAGGAGGAGGAGGAGGAGGAGGAGAAGGAGGAGGAGGAGAAGGAGGGAGGAGTAGGAGGAGGAGGAGGAGGAGGAGGAGGAGGAGGAGGAGACGGCCACAGGGGGGAATGGGGGGGGGGGCGATCCGAAGGCGCTCGCCCCTCTCCCGGAGGGCCCCGGGCCCCCGGCGCCAGCGCGAGCAGCAGTGCTTCGAGTTTAGGCTCCTGGGGCAAGAGAGGTCTGCAGAGCTCCTCTCACTGCTCGCTCCAGGGGAACGCTTCCGCAGACCTCGCTCCTGATGGAAGACTAGCTTGGCGAAGGGTCCAACCTTATGGAGCTGCGAGTGCCGCGACGCTGCGAGGCAAGAGGAGGGGGACAAGCAAACTGGCGGACTGGCGAGCATATCCTGGCGGGGCGGCGCCATGCGAACACCGCCGCCAAGGACTTCGGCGAGCTCTGTGGGGCCACGAAACGCGTGAAGGGTGTGCCGCATGAGACGGGTACGCCATGCGGACCCTGGTGCTGGGGCCCTCTGTGAAGACCCCTATGAGGGCACGAAGCGAGTGAAGGGCGTGCCGAATCGCGAGCGGGTATGCCATGCAAGCCCTCTTGTTGGGGCGTTTAGTGGAGATCACTATGGAGCCGCGAAGCGCGTGAGGGGTGTGCCGAAATGAGGCGGCGCCGCCATGCTGACTCTGGCATTTGGGCCTTTGTTGGGGCCCCCTATGGGGCCACGAAACGAGTGATGGGCGTTCGGGAATGAGGCGGCGTCGCCATGCGGCTTTCGGTATTTGTGCCTTCGTTGCAGCTGCCTGAGAGGCCACGAAGCGTGTGAGGGGCTGCCGAAATGAAGCGGCGCCGCCATGCGGCCCCTGGCATTCGAGCTTTCGTGTCGCCGCCATGTCGTCTTTGGCGATTGGAACAGTTGGAGCCCCCTGCTGGGCCACGAAACGAGTGAGGGACGTGCCGAAAGGGGTGTGGCGCCACCATGCGGTCTTTGGCATTCAGGCCTTCGTTGGAGCTCATGGGGCCACGAAGCGCGTGAGGGGTGTGCCGAAATGTAACGGCGCCGATTTGCGGACTTTGGCATTTGGGCCCTGGTTGAGCTTCCTGTGGGGCGACGAAGCTTGTGAGGGGTGTGCCGACGTCAGGCGGTGCCGCCATGCGGCCTTTGGCATTTGGGCTCTCGTTGGGGCCCCTGGTGGAGCCACGAAGCGGGTGACGGGTGTGCCGAAATGGGCAAGCGGAGGGCATAGGCAGGGGTGGGAGGAGGGAGGAGCGGGAAGAGGAAGGACGAAGGGAGGAGTGACGTGGGGCACTGTCTCTTCAAAAAGAGGCCCCACCACCACAGGATGATGGGACTGAAATGGTGATGATGAGGAGGAATATGAGCGGTAATGATGCTGATATTGGCAACAGCGAGAGGTGAAGATGCTCTGGGTGGTCCAATGCACGAGGCCGTCGACTCTTGGCAAGAGAGCGCTCCAGGAAGACTCGGATCTGGGGATGAGAAAAGCCACGCTTTGAGTGAGTGGCCTGTGCCCCCTCTTCCTCCTCCTGTGGAAGCAGGAGAGCCCATAATCGAATCGATGAATCGCATCGGCGAAAATCCGCAACCGAGTCGGGAGAAGTCGAATGGGCGGAGATCGGCAAACTCGTAGGCCTCCAATGAGAGATCGGAACTCAAAACGGAATTCCAAAGCGAATGGAATCGGAATCGGACGCCATCGAAGTCGAGTCGAATCGAATCGGAGGAAACGAAACGAGCCCTAGGGGGGAAAGCTGGGGACGTGGGCCCTCGTCGCCTTGGCCGGCTTTGCCTCAAGCTCCTGGTCAGGGAGCGCTCCTGGACAGGTTCGGGACTCGACCTCGTCGTCGTCAACGAGAAGGGTGGCTGGCCCAGGGGGGAAGCATCGAGCCCGAGTCGTCGATAAGTCGCCGATGGTCGGCGATAGGACCCCTCTGGCGAAAGCGCACGCTCCTGGGCGGGCTGCGCTGGCAGGCCCCTAGCGGCGATGAATGGGCGATTGGGTGTCGGTGCAGATCGGTGCCTCCTCGGAAGGCTCGGAAGTTCCCTGGCCTTCTGAACAGTTGTCTGAGCCTTGCCTGAAGACGCATAAGACTTCTGAGAAGTCCTGCGGGCTTGTGAGAGAAGCCCCGCCGCCTTCGGAGACGGCCTTCTCCTTCTAACTTCCCTCCCTCGCTCGTCGCCGATCCTCATCCCCAGGCCGCACGGACTGCGACGACGCAGAAGGGACTGCGGTGAACCAACTGCTTCCACAGTGCCCAGCACAGCACCGCATAATCATGAGGACAATGCAAGGGCTGGAGGAAGCAACCTCACTTGCAAAGGCGACTTATGGCACACATGTGACATGCTGCAAAATTCTGAAGCATGACGAATCTTAGAATGGGGGAAACGGGTCCTTAGTGAAACGGGTCCTGGACCCTGATGCAATCCCCCAAGACGAGTCTTACACCCCGGGTCGTTTTCTCACAGTGCCGGGTCCCCTGGAAGGCCACCGAGAGCCCGAGAACGGGGAAAACCCCCAGGACCCGTTTCCCTCAGGACCCGCTTCCCCCGCTGGCGAGGAACAGGGAGCACCTCCGCAGGCCCTATGGAACGAACGACCCGATGCGCACTGCCAAGTGCGGGCACCCGCCGACGACGATCGTCTTGAACGTGAAGGTCGGTATCGCCTCTGCTCCGCGCGCTTGGCCCACCCGCCGCGCTCCGCCCGACTGCGCGCACCCGCTCTGGCCCGTGGCCGTGCGCCCTCGTGCTGCTCAAGGCTCCCTCCTCGGACGCGTCGAGATGGCTCGTCGGAATGCACATGGGCGGAAAGCTGCTTCCTGACGGGCGCGACTACCGGTGCGCTTCGTGCGCAAGAAGTTGTGCCGCAGCACCAACTCCGCAGCTATCCGCAGCACCGATGCGCGCATTTCGTGCTGCATTTCGCCTCTGTCTCATGCTGCGTGACGATGTCGAGAGCCTGGAGCCAAGGCAGCCATCCTTGCTTAATTTGGGCGATGATTTGTCCATACGACCAATACTTGGTTGTACTTGCATGGCCTGAGCATTCCATACTCCAAGGCTTGCTGGAAAGTATGTCGAAACAACTGATCAGATTTCGTGGGTTATCAAAATGGGGCCGCAACATGGATAATACAAAGGGGATAACATGTAAGCATAGAGTTTTGGACATGTTAGACATGCTAGGCTTCGGCTCGGCGTGGCGCCATGTTGCAGTCCAGAACGCCACGGAAAGTGAGGGCTTGCTAAAAGACTGTCGGGATGCCTCTCTTTCCAAGCTATCGTTGAAGGGTCGGAGGTGAGGAGGAGGAGGAGGAGGAGGCAGAGGAGGAGGAGGAGGAGGAGGAGGAGGAGGAGGCAGAGGAGAGGAGGAGGAGGAGGAGGAGGAGGAGGAGGAGGAGGAGGAGGAGGAGGAGGAGGAGGAGGAGGAAGGGAGGGGCCAAACTTCCGACGACGTGTGTCTTTTTCTCAGGACCCGACCAGGGCCTCGCGAGGCCAGAACTTGCCCCAAGACCCTCTGCCGTCTCCAGAGGCCGAGCACGGAGCCAAACGGCCCGCCCCGATTTTTTTTTAAAGGAGCCACGGATACCGCGCGCGGCGGGGCGGTCTCTCTCTCTCTCTCTCCGCTCTCGCGCGCGCCTCTCCCCTGTCTCTTTTCTTTCTCTGTTCTGCCTGCCCTTCCCGCCTCCTCTTTGCTTCCTGTCTTGTGACCTCGGGAGCGGCCAGGAGAGGGGCGTCCAAGAGAGGGGGGTGCAAATCATGACCGGCGGCATGTGCGCGGCCCAGCGGGGGGGCCAGGGACGCAACGAAATAAGAAGAGGCGCCATGAAGTCTGGGGAAATATCATGGCCCCCGCCATGATATCCCCCCACTCCTATCATCACCCCCCTCTTTGCCGCCCCCGACAACCCCAGTGGGCCACCCCTCCCCCCCCGGGGCCGGCACGCTTCCCCCCCCGTGGCTGGCAGGCTTCCCGTGGGGGGCAGACGGCGCCAAGCCCCGTTCGAAGGCAGGGCGACAGGCAGCGAAGCAGTCCGGACTGTCAGATCAGACTGGGCGTGCACGAGCTGGGCGCGAATCAGTGGGGTGGGCGATCGATCCTCTCCGAGGCATCTTGGAGGCGGTACTGAGCCATCGTTCGCTACCGTATCTTGTGCCATCTTGGTGGTCATCTTGGGCTTCCTGGTGCCATCTGCGGGCCATCTTGCGCCAAACAGGGCTCTCTGACACCCCTCCGTCCAGACCCAGGGAATTCCGGGCCCTGAAGGCCTCCTTCTGGGCCCGAAAGAGTTCTTTTAGGGGCCCTAGAGGTCACCTTTTCTGCAGCCCTCGCTGCTCCTTACTGATCGCCACTTCTAGAGCTGGGTAGCTCTGACATGCCTGTTGGTTCCCTGGAGAACAAGAGGTCTGCAGGATACCTCTCCCTGCTCGTAGCAGACGTCTCCTGCAGGCCTCCCTCTGGGGAAAACGCGCGACGGCGATGATGACGATGATGACAATAATGATAATGATGACGATGCTGATGATGATGCTGATGCTGATGATGATGCTGCTGATGCTGCTGCTGATCATGATAACGATGGTGGTGGTGCTGGTGCTGCTGCTGATGACGATTGCGATGATGATGACGATGATGATGCTGATAATGATGATTGATCTGATGATGCTGAAGATGATGCTGATGATGATGTTGACGATGATGATGATGGCGCTACTAATGATGATGATTCTGATGATGGTAATGGTATCGATACTGATGATGATGACGATGATGCTGATTTTGATTCTGAAAACCGACGATGATGATTCTGCTGCTGATGATGCTGATGATGTTGATCACGACGACGATGATAAAAATGATGGCGATGGCGATGACGATGATGATGCTGATGCTGCTGATGATGATCATGCTGATGATGGTGATGATGATGGTGATGATGATGACGATGATGATGCTGCTGCTGCTGATGATGATTATCGCGATGGTGATGCTGATACTGCTGCTGCTGCTGCTGCTGATGAGGATGAGGATGAGGATGAGGATGAGGATGAGGATAATGATAATGATGATGATGATGATGATGATGATGATGATGGTGATGATGATGACGACGATGAACAGCAGTTGAGGCGGTGATGATCATGAGTCAGGGGTGATGAGGACGTCCTCTAGGCGGTTCAAGTATGAGGAGACTGTCGATTCTTGGCAGGAAAGCGCTCCATATAGACCTGGATGTGGGGACGGTATCAAGACACGCTTTGAGCGCGCGGCCTCTGTCAACTCCTCCTCCTCCTCCTCCTCCTCCTCCTCCTCCTCCGTCTCCTCCCCTTCATATCCTCCTCCCTATCCCATGGGTGTACTCTTGACGCTGTCCCGCATGCCCTGCCCGAGCGGTCCGACGCCGTGTAAGGGAAGCAGCGGCCGCGGGCTCCCCGCGCCCGCCTTCTCCGGGCCCTGCGCGGCAGAGGGGCTCTGCACGACCTGCGCGCGCCGAGGAGGCAATTCGCGGGGCCACGAGGCCGCGCGGCCCGCGGCGCGTGGGCAGACCGACGCGTTTGAAGGGGCCCTGAGACACACATCTAAATACACAAAACTTACCAAGATTCCCCATAGTTTCCCATATTTTCTGGGTTTTTGTCTTCCCCCCCAATTCCCATATATTCCCATATTTTCCTGGGAGTCGACGATTAATTGTGTCTGTGTGTTTCTTTCCCTCCTGAGCGTTGGCCCTGCACAGCGACGCAGGAGCAGCGGAGCGCCCGACCGGGGCGCCGAGTGAGGCAGAGCGGAGCACGACGCTGAAGCAGAAGGCGCAGGAGCCAACGGGCGTCACGGCGTCAAGGGGCTGCAGGGGCGCACCGCCACGGTGCGTCACGGGGACGTCACGGGGCGTCACGGCGTCGCGGGACGGCACGCCGAGGAGGCAGGGGCAAGGCAAGAGGTCACACACCAGGAGGTGCGCAGGGCACTGGACGGGAACCGACTGCAACTGATGCACGCTCCTGTCGGACTGTGCTGCGCCGTGCTGGCAGCTCCGCTGTGCGGGCAGAGTGCCGCCGGAAAGCTTCGATGGTCAAGAGTGGGGCCACATTGGCTACGCCGCCTGCCGCGGCGCAAAGATGAAGAATCGATCAACACTGAATCGGGACATCGGCTCGACACGGAACGTGTGTCGGATCGGATGGGGAGTGCGGAGGATGTCAAGACCTTATACTTTTTGTGGATTATTGGTTCGTTTGTCGTTTTTGATTTTGCTTTTATTTTCGCTTGCAGCATATATCCTTGATGTTGGTCACCGGAGGCCGTTTTCGGGCCTCGGGGCCATCAAGCATGGCTTTGGGCCGAGACGGCGAAATCAATCAGCACCGACTCGGGACATCGATTCGGATCGGACTTTGCGTCGGACCTGGCTGCATCGGCACGGAATGGGAATCCCACCAGCCCTTTAGGGCGTAGGTGGTCTAGAGAGTTTCCTCTGCCAACCCCCCTTCTTTCCCTTCGGGGAGGGGTTTACCCCTCCCCTTACCCCTCCCCACTGACCTGGACGGGGCGTTCCGCGACGCGTTGGGACGTCCAAGATGGCCCAAGACGGCTCCAAGAGCGAAAAGGCGAGAAAGCAAAAAACATTGATTTTACCTAGGTTTTGGAAGGATTTTGGCCTCTTGGGGGGGCCCAAGAGGCGATCCGAGGCACTCTAGAGGGGCGAGGCTAATTAAGGCCCCCCCCTTCTTTGATAGATCTCCTCCAAGATGGCCCCAAGAGCGCCCCGAAGGCTCCCAAGAGCGCCCCAAGAGCGCCCCAAGAGGGCCCCAAGAGACCCCAAGAGGCCCCCAAGAAGCCTCCAAGAGGCTGCCAAGAGACCCCCAAGAGGCCCCAAGAGAGTCCAAGATGGCCCAAGACGGCTCCAAGAGCGAAAAGGCGAGAAAGCAAAAAACATTGATTTTACCTAGGTTTTGGAAGGATTTTGGCCTCTTGGGGGGCCCAAGAGGCGACTCGAGGCACTCTAGAGGGGCAACGCTAATTGGGGACCCCCTCTTCTTTGATCGATCTCCTCCAAGATGGCCCCAAGAGCGCCCCGAAGGCTCCCAAGAGCGCCCCAAGAGCGCCCCAAGAGCGCCCCAAGAGGCCCCAAGAGGCGCCCAAGAAGCCTCCAAAAGGCTCCCAAGAGACCCCCAAGAGGCCCAAGAGGCTCCCAAGACGGCCCAAGACGGCTCCAAGAGCGAAAAGGCGAGAAAGCACAAAACATTGATTTTACCTAGGTTTTGGAAGGATTTTGGCCTCTTGGGGGGGCCCAAGAGGCGACTCGAGGCACTCTAGAGGGGCAAGGCTAATAAGCAACCCCCCCTTTTTTGATAGATCTCATCCAAGATGGCCCCAAGAGCGCCTCGAAGGCTCCCAAGAGCGCCCCAAGAGCGCCCCAAGAGGGCCCCAAGAGGCCCCAAGAGGCCCCCAAGAGGCCTCCAAGAGGCCCCCAAGAGACCCCCAAGAGGCCACAAGAGGCTCCCCGAGATACGCAAGAGGCCCCCGGGACCGCCAAGAGGCCCCAAAGACGGCCCAAGAGGCCCCCAAGCTCGCCATTGTCCTCCTCCTCCTCTTTTTCTTCCTCCTCCCTCCTCCCCCTCCCCCTCCTCCTCCTCCTCCTCCTCCTCCTCCTCCTCCTCCTCCTTTTCCTTTTCCTCCTTCTCGTCCTCCTCGTCCTCGCAGTCCTCCATCTCCTCCTCCTTTATCCTCCTCCTCCTCCTCCTCCTGCTCCTCCTCCTGCTCCTCCTCTTCCTCCTCCTACTCCGACGACGACGGCTCCTCCTACATCCTCCCCCTCTTGGGGTATATGGCGGCTCACCCCGCCCTCTGTTCTTCTGCATGCTCCCCCGCTTCCCTCATAACCTCCACTCCCCTGGGACTCATTTCTGGACGGGCTGGTGGGGATACGCGAAGCGTCTAGAATTAAATCGGATCGGTCGCGCCAAGATGCACGACAACGCATTGCAAACATCGGACCCCATCGGATCGCCGCCATGTCGGAATCGAATAGGATCGGGCTGGTCAGGGCCGACATCGAATCGGATCGGTCAGTTCAAAATGCATCCTGAGGAGAGGATGATACGATGAGACCAAAGCGCCCTCAAGCTGTAACTGCGCTATTTTGTTCTGCCTTGCTTCAAGGCGTCTCGAAACACTTCTAGATTCGAACCCCGGCGGCCGCGAAACACGCTGCATGCATGCACACTCTGCGACAAATCCTGCGAGTGTGCATCCGGAATCATGCGTCGCTTGGCGTGGCGACGACGCGGAGGAGAAGAGGGGATCCCAAACCTCCGACCCTGTGATCTTTCAATCCTGGCGAGTCTTTTCCTCCGATCCCAGCCTCCCACGGGGCCGTTGTCGGGCTCTCTGGGTTTATCATGTGTGGATCCAGGGCGACGAAGCTGCCCCTGGGGTATAAACGGCCCCAGGCACCCGCGGGCTGGAAAAATCATGCCGTCGCACGGCTGGAAGATCGAAGCTCGAGAACACGGCGGGCTTGTGCCGTGACGGCTCGTGTGAAGAATTCTGGCACCGCGTGGATCGTTCAACCTGGAACGATCGCGGCTTTCCGTTTCCGATCGAGCAAGATCGATCGATGCAGGCCGATTCTGGGCTACTAGGCGTTCAGTCTGACCGCCCCGCTGGGGCCACTGTCGGCGTGAAACTTAACCCCAGCGCGAGAGGTAAAAAGATCCTGAATTGTACCTCCTGACACCTGATCTGGGGGATCAAGGATCCGCGGACGATTTTCTGACCTATCATTCCGCTCGAAGGGTCTTCAAACATCGTCTCTGGGAGCCTCTGGGAGCACCCAAAGCTTTACACAACCAGAAGAACATATATGTTTCAGGTTCCAAATCTGGGAGAACCTGAGGAAAATCAAGGTTCCTCCCCTGGGTCTGGATGGGGGGCGGTCGTCAGGGGTTAGAGCGTCCAAGATGGCTCATGATGGCGCCAAGGGGATCTCAAAGAGCCCAAGCTTGCATCCAAGATGGCTCAACATACCTCAAGATGTTTTCACCATGTTCCGAAAAGGTCACACAATCTTCCCAAGACGGCTTCAATTGGCCACGGAACCTCGAACGGACGCCCCTGAGAGGCCAACATCCTTCCAACATCAAAAGACAATCAATGCTTTGTTCCTTCTCGCCTTTTCGCTTCCGATTGGCTTTCGATGCCTCAATGTTGCCCCAGGGTGAGCCAAGAGAGCCCCAAGAGGACCCCAAGAGACCCCAATACGGCCCACAAAGCCTCCAAAATGGCGCCACGATGGCTACAGGCCTCCGAGAGGCTTGCGGAGCGAAAGATCTGCGAGTGTCTTTCTGGTTGACTCGTTGTCGCCATCGTCGTCGTCGCATCCTCCTTGCTCCAATCCTCTTCGTTTTCCACCTCTTCCCTCACCTCTTCGCCCTCGTCGTCCTTCTCCTTTTCCCTCCCCCTTCCTCCTGCGCCTCCTCCGTTTCCTCCTCCTCCCACCTTCTCTTTCCAAGTCTAGCGGCCACTCAGCCGCAAAAAGGCCCACAGAGGAGGCCAAGAGGGCCCCACGAAGAACCCAAGGTGGCCCCACGAGTCGTCTGAGAAATTCCTAAATGAAACTATCCACAGACGCAAGGATGGCAAGAACGAAACACCAATGCTGTCCAATATAACCGCCGCAGCATGGAAACATGTGTTACATGTTTCAACATATGTTCCCGTCTTTTTGAGCGTCTCCGCCACGCTTCCGATGCGGCTGTTCTGCTGTGTGCTCAGGCACTCCTTTGATAACGGCAACACGCCTGGGCACCATTTCTGGATAGACTCGGTTTTCCACCGATCCTCTTGGGCGGCTGTTCCACTGCATGCTCCTACACTCCCTGGTCAAAGAAACCACTCAACTTCGAATCGGGAAATCTTGCCGAATCCAAATGTGTGTCGGATCGGCCTACATCGGCACGGAATCGGAATCGGATCGGATCGGCCGCGCCAAGATGCACGACACTGCCTTGCAAGCACCGCTTCGCAGAACGATCGCCAGAGCTTCGGAAGCGGATCGGACTGGGCCGGCCGAAGTAAACCTCGAATCGGACCGATCGAATCAGCATCTCCTGTCCTGCAACACTGGCTTATTGAAAAAAGGATGGGGCTCGGTGCGGCCCGGGCACGTGGCGCAATGCTCTGGGTCGTCCATTTCCCTGCTGCCTTTCGCCCTCCGTCCCCCGATGAAAAAGGGCATGTGGCGCAATGTTCTGGGTCGTCCCTTTCCCTGCTGCCTTTTGCCCCCCCCCCGAGTCTGCGACCGAAATCTCCATGTGGGGGACTCCGGCAGCACATGCCTTCACTGGAGAGGCCCAGGGCGGGCCCTCGGTGCCCTGCTGCTCGGGCCCTGCTCAGAGTATACTCGAGACCGCCGGCCGCGCAGCAGCACCGACGCGGAGCGGTGCGGCCACACACCTCTTCCGATCGCGTCGAGGTGCGCGGCTGGATGCTGAGCTCTCCTCCTCCTCCTCCTCCTCCTCCTGCAGCTGCTTCTCCTCCTCCTCCCCCTCTCCACATTCTCCACCACCACATTCTCCACCACCACCACACTCCATCATGATCATGATCATGATCATGATCATCCTCATCATCCTCATCCTCATCCTCCTCATCCTCCTCATCCTCATCCTCATCATTATTATTATCATCACCACCACCATCATCATCATCATCATCATCATCACACCACCCTCACCATTACCATCACCACCACCATCCCCATCCCCATCCTCATCCCTTCCTCATCCCTTGCGCATCCCTTCCTCATCCCTTCCTAATCCTCATCTTCATGCTCATCCTCATGCTCATGCTCATTCTCATGCTCATTCTCATGCGCATGCGCATGCTCATGCTCATGCTCATGCTCATCCCCAGCCTCCTCCTCATCCTCACCATCACCATAATCCTCCTCTTCCTCCTCCTCAACCTCCTGTTCATTCCGATTCGCTGCCTCCACGTCCACCTCTCCGCCTACCTCCAATCCTTTTCCTTATGAATAATTGCTCCTGTCGCACCTCGAGGCCGGTCGTAAGGGCAGGCCGGGCGTTTCGCCTGAGACGTCCTCAAAAATTGTGATCCTTGAGATCAGAATTTGCCACAGTTTCACGGATGAAGGGCGGATGGTTTTCAACATGCGGCTCTCGCCTTAGCGCCGCGCACATCCTCTGTGAAACATTGCAAGAGTTTCACGGATGGATGGCAGGTCGTTTTCAACATGTGGTTCTCGCCTTAGCGTCGCGCACACTGTTAAACACATGCAACGAGTTCCGCGGGTGGATGGCAAGACGTTTTCAAAATGTGGCTCTCGCCTTGGCACTGCGCATGCTCGTCTTAAACAAATTGCAAGAATTTCGCGGATGGCGAGCGGTTCCTTTTTCAACATGTGGCACTCGCCTTAGCGACGCGCACATTCGTTTGAAGACTACACAACATCTTCAAGATTTCGCATGGTTGATGTCCCGGAAATGGTGCTTTGGCACGATGTCGGATTGCTAGGGCGCAACAGTTACGTTGAGTCGTGGTGTTGAAGTTCCAGTAATTGTGTTCTGGCGCGATTCAGGATCGTCAAGGCGCAACAGTGATTCATGGCGTTGAAGTCATATGAATGGTGTTTTCGTACTGGAGGGGAGGGGGGCGGGAGAAGATGGAAACGGACAATATGCCTCCATTGCTGGTGCCCAAATGCTGATGCAACCATCCACTGGAGGCGAACCTAAAGACATCGCGATGAGGCTGAGGA
Source organism: Prorocentrum cordatum (assembly GCA_963575745.1). Taxonomy (NCBI): domain Eukaryota; class Dinophyceae; order Prorocentrales; family Prorocentraceae; genus Prorocentrum; species Prorocentrum cordatum. The sequence continues at coordinate 53,431 of CAUYUJ010020984.1, read as the reverse complement.
GGCAAGAAGAGAAGGTGGGAGGAAAGGAGGTAGTTGTGAACGCAGACGATCAGCCACGTGGGCGTGACAGAGGGCGGGGAAACGAACTACAACGTCGACGATGCCGTCCAACTGGCCTGCATCAACAACTTGACAACACGAATCCGTGAGAGGAGGGAGGAGGAGGAGGAGGAGGAGGAGGAGGAGGAGGAGGGAGGAGGAGGAGGAGGAGAGGAGGAGGAGGAGGAGGAGGAGGAGGAGGAGGAGGAGGAGGAGGAGGAGAGGAGGAGGAGGAGGAGGAGGAGAGGAGGAGGAGGAGGAGGAGGAGGAGGAGGAGGAGGAGGGAGGGGAGGAGGAGGAGGAGGAGGAGGAGGAGGAGGAGGAGGAGGAGGAGGAGGAGGGGAGGAGGAGGAGGAGGAGGAGGAGGAGGAGGAGGAGGAGGAGGAGGAGGAGGAGGAGGAGGAGGAGGAGGAGGAGGAGGAGGAGGGAGGAGGAGGAGGAGGAGCAGGAGGAGGAGGAGGAGGAGTATGGAGGAGGGAGGAGGAGGAGGAGGAGGGAGGAGGAGGAGGAGGAGGAGGAGGGGAGGAGGAGGAGGAGGAGGAGAGTAGGAGGAGTGAGGAGGAGAGGAGGAGAGGAGGAGGGAGGAGGAGGAGGAGGAGGAGGAGGAGGAGGAGGAGGAGAGGAGGAGGAGGAGGAGGAGGAGGAGGAGGGAGGAGGAGGGGAAGGAGGAGGAGGAGGAGGAGGAGGAGGAGGAGGAGGAGGAGGAGGAGGGGAGGAAGGAGGAGGAGGAGGAGGAGGAGGAGGAGGTGGAGGAGAGAGGCGGAAAAAACAATTCAAAACACCTGCAGCTGCGCACATCACCCTGCCCTAGGCGAGCCGTTGCGCGCAACCGGGGCATCGGGACACTGGCAAAACTGCATAGCGATACAGCTGCATGGACCCAAGATCCGTGAACGACCACGTAAACTTAACACCCCAATGAGTACTGTAAAAAGGAGGGGGGGAGGCGGAGGCGGAGGCGAGGGCGGATGCGGCGGAGGAGGAGGAGGATGACGAAGGAAGAGAGAATGAGGGAGAGAACAGCAAATAGCATATACGAATTTCCCATTGTATTGAATCGGCCCAAAGCCGACTGGCCCGAGGCCCGAATGCGCGACCAGCGGCGGTACGCAGAGACTAAGCACACTAGCCTAGAAGTTAACAAGGACAAGTCCTGGCCAGCAAGAACAAAGAACCTGGAATGGACAAGAGGGCGAGGAGGAATGGGAGAGGGGGGAGCAATGGGAGGGGGGGGGGGGGAAAAACTACCACAACGTCCACGATGGGCGCGCGTGCACTGCCCCGCACGCCCCGGCCAGCCACGGGACAACATGACACTACGAAGTGCCAGGAATGTTTTTCTGGCACAGTTCAGGAATTGCACATCGTTGCTTTCCGACGGGGCACTTCCTTCAGTGAGCGTGAACGCTTGTAGGGGCCCATGAAGAGGGAACTTGGAGAGAGGCTTTGTTGCAATTTAGTTGAGGCGTCTTGGGTTTACATTGGTCCTCCTCCTTCTCCTTATTTTTTTCTTCCTCCTCCTCCTCCTCCTCCTCCTCCTCCCCCTCTGTCTCTCCGCCCACCTCCTCTTCTTCCTCCTCCTCCTCACCCTCCTCCTCTTCCTCCTCCGCATCCCCCGCCAAACACTCCCCTTTCTCCATCTCCCCTCCAACGAATCCACCCGGACCTGTCTAGGGATGCGCTCCCGCCAGCACAGAAAACCGAAGGCGAGCCAGCCGTGTCCGCAAGGCGCCCCAGGTGGCCCACCAGAGGCCACCAAAACTACGCGCAAAAGCATACAGTCAACCCGCAAAGCAAGGATGAGCAACTTTTCAAGCTTGCTCTTGTATCCTAGCCCCTCGGCCCATCCCTGGCCACCTTCGCTGGCCGCGCCCCACCCGCCAAGTGTGGACATGGCCTCCCAAGGCCCCTGCACCCTTGTCGTGCGTCCTTCTTCCACGGGTTGACAGGGGATAACCCTCCCCTCCCCCATCCACGTCGTCGTCGGCCTCCCCCCCAGAAAGAGAGAGAGAGAGAGATCGGCTCAAAGACCTACGGCCGGACCTGGGGCAGAATAACGTCCCTCAGGACACATGGTACCCTCCGCTGGCCAAGCTGTACGACACCCGAGGGCATCCTGCCCCAGGATGCACAAGAACACCCAACAAACACGAAGAGCGCTGGGGTACCCTCCCCGAGCCGACCTCGAGCTTACACCTCGGTCCGATCGTGTCCCAGAGCGCGCTCTGAACCAGAAGCGACCATCTGGCACGAGTGAAGCGAATCCTGGCGGAAGCAAGTCCTGGAGCCCGAAGCTCCCCCTGGGACCAGCTCCTCGGCCGCAGCCGTAGCTTGACAGCCCCGGAGCCGGGCGGGGGGGGCGACAGCACGACAACGGCGAAACGCCTCAGGACCCCGTTCGCCTCAGGCCCCGCTCCGTCCTTCGCGGCGAGCCACCAGCATCTCCAAGCACTGGCTTTACTAGACGCCCCCGCGGCCTGCGGGCGGCAGCCCCCGACCCAGGCCGAGGGGATCGCGCAAGGCCGCGGCGCTGCAGAGGGAGGAGGAGGAGGCGGAGCCGTCGGCGGAGGCGGCAGCGGCGGCGGCGGCGGAGGAGGGGGAGGAGGAGGAGGAGGAGGAGGAGGAGGAGGAGGAGGAGGAGGAGGAGGGGGAGGAGGAGGAGGAGGTCCCTCCTCTCCTCCTTCTCTCTTCGCGTTCTGCTGTCTTTTACGTCTTTTACCTCTACCTTCCTGCGTCACAAACGATCACATTCGCCAAACTATCAACTTGATCACACCCCCAGGGCCGACTGGCCCTGGGTGGGGGGTATAGGGCAACGTCTGACAAACTTCTTGCCTTCAAGATTTCAGGAGGAGGAGGAGGATGAGGAGGAGGAGGAGCAGGAGGAGGAGGAGGAGGAGGAGGAGGAGGAGGAGGAGAAGGAGGAGGACGCGCTGACCCCGGGTCAACGCCAATCTCCTGGAACCGGCCCCCCCCTCTCGCAGGCGCGGAGCGTCTGGCCGCGCGGGCCGCGGCGCGCCCTCCTCCGCACGGGCGGGCCTGCTTCACTCCGATGCGGAACAGGTCCCTCTTGAGCACCCACTTCTTGCCGACTACCTCGGTTGGCTGCGAGCGAGGATGGCCCTAGGCTTCTCCGCCGCGCCACGCCGTTTCACCCAAACGCGTGCGCGCGCCGCAGCCCCAAAGAGCAAGCCCGCGACGACGAGTCGGCCAACCTGCAAACGGAGAGCCCGCATGCAGAACCAAGCCCTTGGAGAGGAGGGCACCGACGGTGCTAACCAGAAGCGACTTCTGCCACACGACTCCGAAAGGGCCGCAAGGAGGCCCGAATCCAAGTGCGCAGGCCAGATCCCGGTGGGCCCATGTGAGCCCGCACCGAAGGTCAGTCTGGCGAAAGGTAATTTTTACGCGTCAGCGGACACATCAATTTGGGACTAGCTGGAGCCCCTTGAGCACCCACTTTTTGTCGACCACCTCCAGGACCATCGAAGGTAGCTACAGCCAAGGGTGGGTCTCTGTGGGTCTGTAGATACCACACTATGTGCTAGGATGCCCCAGGTGGCTCCACTGAAAGCCTCCCTGGATGGCATGCTTCGGGCCCTCGCGGGGGCAAGGCGAACCCGACCGCAGCCCCAGCTCCGACACGTGGTCAGGCGAACTCCTACGTGAGCTCATCGGGGTTGTGGTGGTAGTGGTCACTGCACAAAGGAAACGAGCCCCACGGCCACGACGACGCCGACGACGACAGAGACGAGGGGCTTCGGATCCGCACCGAAGCACGGCTTTGGGAAATGGTCAACCCTGCGAGGTTTGGTGCACGGCACGTCGTCGAGCGTTGCTGCATGGACGGGGGCTGGGCCTCTGGACGCCAACTCGGTGGTTGCCTCCGAAAACTGCTCCCGGGCCCCGCGGCCATTCAGCAACTGCCCAAGGATGATAAGTCGGCCCAACGGAGGGCATCGGGCCACTATTGGCACCGGGGCTCAGGGGCATCATTCTGTACCCACGCTCGCCAGAGTGAAGTAGCGGCGCGCACAAGGGGGTAGGGGGAGGGGGGAGAGATTCTTACAAGGAGGCCGCTTCTCAGAAGGCGCCGTCCATACATCTGCAGACGAGGCCAGCGCCTCTTAAGAAGCAGGGCTGCTTCTAAGGAGCCTTCCCCCCTCCACTCTGCGTGTGGCCGACAGAGGCACCAAATGCAAACGCCGCCCTCTTTTCCTCCTCCCCCTCCTCCTCCCCCTCCCCCTCCTGCTCCTCCTGCTCCTCCTGCTCCTCCTGCTCCTCCTGCTCCTCCTGCTCCTCCTGCTCCTCCTCCTCCTTCCTCCTCCTCCTCCTCCTCCTCCTCCTCCTCTCCTCCTCTCCTCCTCCTCCCCCCCTCCTCCGCCCCCCTTCCCCTCCCCTCCCCTTCCCCTCCCCACTCCCCCTCCCCTCCTCCTTCTTCCTCCTCCTCTCCTCCGCCTCCTCCCTCCTCCTCTCCTCCTCCTCCTCCTCCTCCTCTCCTCCTCCTCCTATCCCTCCTTATCCTCCTACTCCTCCTCCTCCTCCTCCTCCTCCTCCTCCTCCTCCTCCTCCTCCCTGGTGAGCTCCCGTGCGGCTCCATGGGAGCATGCGCCTGTGGCCCTCGATGGCACCGAGAGGCCCGCGGAGCGCCCCAAAAACCTGCCGAAGCTTTCTCGAATCCTTCCGTCTCTTCTCCTCTCTCCGCCCGCCCTCCTCGAGGGGGATCGCCATCCAAACGCACTTGAGCATCCCGAGCCCTCTCCTGAAATCCTCCTCGTCGTCCACCGCCTCCCATGAAGAGAGGAGGAGGGAGATGCTTGCTAGCGCCCTCGCGTACCTTCACCCTTCTTGACTGGCTAAAGTAAGGCCTGCCAGTTGATGAACACGTCGCCACATCCATCGATCTTTAGCACGACGCCGAGCAAATCTTTTGCCAACTGGTACTCGGGGTACTCGAACGCCTCCATGGCCCCGCACTGCGGCCCCAGCAACTTCCTCTCCCTCCTCGTCCTTCTCCCTCACCTCCTCGTTGCTTTTGCTGCCCATGCCATGCCTATCTTCACCGCTTTTCCTTGACATGCCCGCCACATGGCATACGCGCCATCCTGAGCTCTCCCATCGCACTCCAGATCCTCTTAGGTTGTTTGCTTCTCTTTGTTGTCTCTCTCTCTCTCTCTCTCTCGCTCTCACATTCCCTCCCATCGCCTCCTCTCCATCCTGGCCTCTCTATCTTCGTGTGCCTCGACGCTACACGGCGGGCGAAAGCCAGCGCGAGAAGAGACACGACACGGGGGACGGGCAGCGGCCCTCCCCACCCGAACCTCCCGAAACGTTCGGATCGCATGAGCGGCGATTAAGAACGGGCCTTACGCGAGATGGCATGGCGACCTTGCGCGGCGGCTTGCGCGGGCCGCCAGCGCGGCGCGCTGCGCTGGAAGCGATGGCGCGTACGCGCGACCTCACGCGAGCAGCTTGCGCGCCAGTGTCGGCGCAGACGACCCCGCTGCTTGACGTCGCTCACGCGGGCTTGCCTGGGAGCGCCGATCGGGGCCGTCTTGGAGGAGGAGGAGGAGGAGGAGGAGGAGGAGGAGGAGGAGGAGGTAGAGGAGGAGGAGGAGGAGGAGGAGGAGGAGGAGGAGGAGGAGGAGGAGGAGGAGGAGGAGGAGGAGGAGCCATGCGCCCCGAGGGGCGCGAGGTGTCGGCGCCCGGGTGCAGGGGGACCCTGTGTTCGCTGTGTGTGCCCCTCCCTCCCTCGCGAGATTTTCACCTGCCGCCCATCCCCTCTCTCTCTTGCCCTCTCTCCAGCTCCCCTCTCTCTTCTCCTCCTCTTCCCCCTTTTCCTCCTCTTCTCCTCCTTTTCCTTCTCCTCCTCTCTCGTCTCCTCCTTCTCCTCCTTCTCCTCCTTTTTCTTTCCTTCTTCTCCTTTTCCTCCGTCCGCCCCGCAAGACGGGCATGCGGAGGCCGGACCTTGGGAACAGCTGGCCGTCAATGGGAATCCAGCTCTGGCGACGAGGGCGCCCCTGGATGCCCGAAGCGGCCCACCGCACATCTCAAATCTTCAATTCGCAAGGTGGTCTGAGGAGGAGGGGGAGAGGAGGAGCAGGAGGCTGACGACGACGACGAGTGACGACAATCTCAAGCGGGGACCAAGGGGTTAGGGAACCAACTTGACGCAAGTAATTAGTGTTTCTGGCGCTTGGAGGCGCAGGAGGCTGCCATGTATCGCAGACATGTGCCTGGCGACGGGGTCGTAGACAGGTGCAGATTTCATAGCTCGCCCTTTCCCACTCCCCTCCCAGACCCTCGAACTTTTGATTTTTGGTAACGAAATCCTCGGGCTGGCCAGACTTCCTGGAATTTACCTGGGGCACTTTTTGCTGTCTTGGATCTTGTCCAATGCTCCCCGAGCCCGAAAACGCTCCCCAGAGGCCCGAATTAGCGAGAAACTTTTGTTCATGTTCGTTTAATACGAATATCGGAGGTCTGACTTTCGGGCCTCGAGGTCGGAGCAAAACTTCGACGCGGATCCAGCCGTGGCGACGAGGCCCAGGAAACGCCCCGAACGCCTCACGACCCCGACCCTCGAACACCCGTGCTCGACCCGTCGTCCACCCCAGCACCTCCACGCGGGGCAGCTCTCCCCAAGGCCGGGGCCCGTCCTGGCTGCCTCCTCGAGCTGCGCCCCGCCGTGGTGACGTCGAGCCTCCAGGAGCGTCAAGCCCAACAACGACGACGCAGACGCAGGCGTGGCGGCCTTCGCAGGCCCGCCAGCCTCGGCGAACCGTTGGCCCGGCGCAGCGGAGCTCATCTCAAGCGGGGCGGCTGCGGCGCGGGTGAGCACAAGCGGAGGCGGCTTCGGCGTCCGCTGCGACGAAGCCAGGATGAGGATGACAGGCGAGCTCAGAATTACGCAAACAGCAGCATTTGACGGACCGCGCGGGTTTCCTGGGTCGGCGCTGGAGACCCCTGGTGGCGCCTCCAGCGCCGCCCCAGGGCGGGGGTCCAACGCCGATCCAAGAAATCCGCGTGGACCTCATATGTTTGTGCTGATACATGCGCTTTTCATTTTTTCTCAAACGCAAATCTCTGAAACCTGGCGGGTCTGGAGGACGCAAACGGGCGCCGCAGTCGTTCCCAGAACGCTCGGGAATGCTGTGAGAGCGCTCTGGAGCGATCCAGCTCGAGTAATGCCGCCGAACGCAGGTGCCTGTCGTGGTCTTTCGCGCCCTTGCATACTTCTACCACGTCGGGTCCTCAGAGATCCGATGCCAGCGCGTTGTTGTCATCCGTGTGGTCCCCTGGAACCTCCGACCCTCTCCCAAGCACCGGCGCTCCATCCCGAGTAACTGTTCGACGCTCCGGGGGCCCGGCCAGCGCCCCCAGGGGGCCGACAACTCCAGGGGCCCAGGGACACACACACACACACACATAAACACACACCAATCCGAAGGTTCCCCTATATCTTTCTGTATTTTATGGAGTTTCGTCTTCCCCCCCACTTCCCATATTTTCCCACATTTTTGTGTCTGCGTGCTTCCTCTGGAACAGCTGCGGAACACCGCCCGCCACGATTTTTGCTCACGACGTGGTGGGATCCGGGCCTAGGGTTCACCCGTCGGCCCCTGGACCCTTAGAGGCCTCCTAGATGGGGTCGGGGTAGATGGGGTCGGTGGATCGCGCCGCTTCGCCGATGCATCGGCGATGTATCGGCGATGCATCGGCGATGCATCGGCGATGCACTGGCGATGCAACGTCGGCATCGGCGGTGCATCGGCGACGTCGACGTGGAGCAAGGCGGGCTCCACATCGAGCCGCATCGCCGATGCATCGGCGATGCGGCGCGATCCTCCGACCCCATCCACTCCGATCCCATCTAGGAGGCCTAGAACCCTGGACCTCTCTGGGGGTGCGCTCCGACCAGAATCTTGAGGTGGATCCAGCCGAGGAGGCGGCCCCCAGAAAGCGCAGGCGTGACACGGCTCTGACCTCGGGCGTCAAAGCGCTGGAGGCCCCCAGACATCCGGCTGCTCCCTCTCTTTCGATGCGTGGGCCCCGGGGGTCTGGACCCCCTTTCCCAGGGCCAGCTTTTCGTCCCGAGTCCTCTTCTGACGGCCCCGAGGCCTGGCGAGGGCCCCCCAGGGGCCGAAAACGGCAAAAAAAGCTGGCCGCTCCACGTTGTTCGGGGCGTCGGATCTCTGGGTTTAGGTCGGGCGTGTACTCCTACAGGCGGGATGCTGGAGGACAAATTCCCCCCAAAAAGCCAAAACGTATGCAGCAACGGCCAGCAAGAGTCGAAACCTCGCCCCCAGACCATCTTTCGACTGTTTCTGCGTGCTCCTCCTGCAATTGGAGGGACACGCCCGCCTGAACTCTGGGGTCGCAGGGCCCGGGCTGGGAGGAGTGGGAGGAGGAGGGGGAGGAGGAGGAGGAGGAGGAGGAGGAGGAGGAGGAGGAGGAGGAGGAGAAGGAGGAGGAGGAGGACGACGACGAGGAAAAGGACGACGAGGAGGCGGCGACTGCCCCGCTCTGTCAGGCGCTGGCGGGGTCGGCGACGCCGCCGCGGTCCGCCCCGAGACCTCCCCGGCCGGGCCGCGCGCCTCCCGCACGAAGACCTGGCAGCCGGCGACGAGCGGCGGCTCCGGACGGCCCTCGCCCGCCGCGGGCGCCTCTGCGGGCCGCGGGGGGCCGCCGCGGGGCGCCGAGGGTGCAGCAGAGGCGCCGGCCTCTGCGGCGGGTCCGTGCCCCGCGCGCGAGGCGGCGCAGAGGTGACACAGCGAGCTTGCGCGGTGGCTTACTGAAGGGGCCCTGGGACACACAAATAAATACGCACAAATAAGAAGATTCCCCATCTTTTCCCATATTTTCTGGGTTCCTGCTTTCCCCCCCACTTCCCGTATTTTCCCATATTTTCTGGGGAATCGACGATTCATTGTGTCTGTGTGTTTTTTTCCCTCCTGACTTACGCGGGCCGCCAGCGCGGGAGGAGGGGAACCAGAAGTGACATGAGCATAACAACTCGGAGGTCCGCGCGGATTTCTCGGATCGGCCCTGGGGGCCCCCCGGCGGCGCCTCCGGCGCCGCCCCTGGCGCGCTCCGCGCGCCAGGGAGGGGGGTCCAGCGCCGATCCGAGGAATCCGCGCGGACCTCCGAGTTCTTATGTTTGTGCCACTTTGTGTTCCCCTGGTAGCGAGCGCGCGCGGTGGCTTGCGCGGGCCGCCAGCGCGGGATGCTGCTCTGGAGCAGAGGGCGCGCAACGCGCGAGCTTACGCAGGCAGCTCACGCGCCAACGTCGGCGCAGACGACCCCGTTTTGTTGCGCCGCTCGCGTGACGACCTGCGCGTCGGCTGCCCGCCCTCCGCGCGGCTTTCTTGCGGCCCGGAGCGATCGCGCCGTGCCGACGGCGCGGATCGTTCGATGAGGGCCGAGTGCCCGTCGGTCGGAAGAAGTGGGTAAAGATTGGGTCCCCACCCACCCCCTGAAAAGGAGGGAGGAGGGGAAAGCGCTACACTCTTGAGGTAGGAAGGCGCCCAAAGTAGGTTGGAATCTGGACATCTACAAACACCTACTTTCAACGACTGGCGTTGTACAAGCCGCTGGCGGCGTTCAACCTTGACGGCCCACGCTGGGGTCGCCGCCGCATCGGCACCGCACGGACCTGCTTTAGACACCATCACCATGCCTGGCCAGGGCCATCCTGGACGGAGCCCAGGAGGGTGCACAGAGGCTCCTGACCTCGGCCAGGAGGGCGTATACACCACGCCGGGGCGCAAGACGGCGCTGGCCTGGCGCTGCATAGCTGCCTCCTGCGTGCCGTAGCTGGAATCGTCGTGGTCGACTTTCGAAACATGTCGAAACTGCAGTGGCGCCCTGGAGGCTCTCTTGCCGTGACGCGCTTTCCGTCGGCCGCGCCTCGTCGGGATCAGCCTGGGACGTGGCCGTGGTCGTCGTGGGGCAATCGTCGTCTTCGTCGATCGGTTGAGTCTCCGTCGTCGTGGTCGTCATCGGGGCCGCCGCCGTGGGCCGGGATCGTGCGATCCTGGTCGTCGTGGTCGTCCTGGGGGCCGCCGTCGGCGTCCCGCGCCAGGCGGTGGGGCGGACCCTGGCGAGCAGGGAGCAGAGGCCGTCGCCGCCGCCGCTGCCTCCGCCGTTGCCGGCGCCGCCGCCCCCGCCGCCGCCGCCCTCGCCGCCGCCGCGGCCTGCGCCGGCAGCGCGGCGGCCCCCGGCGAGCTGGGCGCGGGCGCAGTGGAGCTCGAGGAGGCCGCGGCCATGGAGGCGCCCCGCGCGCGGCGCGGCGCGCGGGGGCGGCCGCGGGGCGCGCCCGGCGGTCTTCTCCTGCCGGCGCGCGGCGCGGCGGGCCGCGCGCTCCTCGGCGGCGGCGAGCTGGCGAGGGCGGGGCGGGCACGACGCCGTCGCCAGCGGCGAGGACGGCGGAGCCGGCGCTGGCGGTGGCGCGGCGCCGGGGCGCGCCGGCGGCCGCGCTGCGTGCGGTGTCGTCGTCGTCGTCGTCGTCGTCGTCGTCGTCGTCGTCGTCGTCGTCGTCGTCGTCCTCGTCGTCGTCGTCGTCGTCGTCGTCGTCGTCGTCGTCGTCAGAGAGTTGCTCGAAGTTTGCACGAAACTTTGCTCACCTCTGTTAGGTCTGCAAGGGCATGCGACGCAGGGGCCTCCAGGGACCTCTGGGGACCTCGTGAGACCTCCAGGGACCTGGGGAGACATCCAGCGACCGTCGTCCGTCGTCCGTGGTCGTCGTCGTCCGTTGTCCGTGGTCCGTCGTCCGTCTTCGTCGTCGTCGCCGTCGTCGTCGTCGCCGTCGTCGTCGTCGTCGTCACCGTCGTCGTCGTCGTCGTCGTCGTCGTCGTCGTCGTCGCCGTCGCCGAGGTCGTCAAGATAGTCTTCGTCGCCGTCGTCTGGGTCGTCGTCGTCGTCGTCGCCGCCGTCGCAGTCGGGCGGCGCCGCCTCCCGTCTCGGCTCTGGCAAGCGAAGGCGGAGGGGAGGGGCCGTACCTCCACCGTCTCGGCGGGTCGCGCCGAGCGTTTCGCCCAGCCCTGGCACGTTGGGACTGCTGCTGGAGTCAGAGAGCCCAGGGTTCGCCAGGGACTGGTTTCCCCCCCAAGACGACCCAAGCCCTTCCAAAACCCTCCCGAAACCCTTTGGAAAGCCTCCTGGAACCCTTCCTGGAGGGTTTCCATAGGGTTTGTTGTGGCTCTTTCGAAAGGAAACCAGTCCCCAGCGAACCCTGGACTTTGTAATGCTAGGGCTTGACCAGCGGACTTCCGCCTCTGCCTGCCTGCCCTGCACACCGCGGCAGCCGGGCCCCAACAATCCCCGAGTCCCTGGGAGTCTCGCCTGCCCGCTCTCAGCAGCCACAAGAGGAGCACACAATATACACACCAAGATAAGCGAACCTACGTAGACGATCATCGATTGCGGTCGAACGGGCATCAACGACGTCAGGGTGCCATGGTGTCACGCCAGGCCTGCCCGTGACTTTACAAAACGCACGAAGGCAAACAAAGTCACGACTGACAACAAATAATCCATATGGCAATCAAGAATGGCGCCAATAGAAATATGCGCAAAACCTCCGCTGGCCCAACATCTGAAACCGACAACTGCGACGGAGGTTACCGACGACGAACGACGACGGGCACCGCCGACGCCGATGCCGCCACCGACGTCGCCGTCGGGGGGCATCGTCGCCGCCGCCTGTCGTCACCAACGCCGCCGCTGGCGGACACCATGGCACCCTGACGTCGTTGATGCCCCTTCGACCGCAATCGATGATCGTCTACGTAGATTCGCTTATCTTGGTCGGTATATTGTGTTCCGCTTGAGGGCTGAGAGCGGGCAGGCGAGACTCCCAGGGACTCTCGGGGATTGTTGGGGCGTAGGACGACGTAGGACTCCCGGCACACCTCGGCGGCGTAGGACGACGCGCGCTTGCTCGCCGCTGGCCGGCGAGCGCCCGTGTCAGCGCGGGCGGTCGAACGCGGGGCTGAGCAGGCGGCGGACCTGTGGGGGCAGCGGCCGGAGAGCACAGAGGGCGGGGTTGGGCTCCTCCTCCTCCTCCTTCTCCTCCTCCTCCTCCTCCTCCTTCTTCCCCCCCCTCCTCCCCCCTCCTTCTTCCCCCTCCTCCTTTCCCTCCTCCTTCCCCCTCCTCCTTCCCCCTCCCCCCCCCCTGCGTGACCTCGCCCTGGCTCCGCATCCGCTCCCCCCTCGGGAGCAGCTCCGGTGTCTCCGCGAGCCCGAGGCCCGCCGAGAGGTAGGGCGGGCGGCTCAGGGGGTGGCTGCCGACGGATGCTCGCTTAAGGGCCTGGGCCCCGATGGGCGATGCCTGGGCGAGCGGGGGGTCGATGCTTCCCCCCCTGGGCCAGTGCCCCTCTGACGTTGCCCCTGAGTCGAGCAGGGGAGGTTAGAGGAGGAGTTGGAGGAGGAGGAGGAGGAGGAGGAGGAGGAGGAGGAGGAGGAGGAGGCGGATGAGGAGGAGGAGAAGGAGGAGGAGAAGGAGGAGGAGGAGGAGGAGGAGGAGGAGGAGGAGGTTTTGGACGCTCTCGGAGCCTTTTTCGGTCCTCCTGGGGCAGATTCTCATCGCCGCGGCTCGGAAAGCGGCGGACCGAGGAAGGGCTGAGGCCGAGGCTCGAAAATCGAGGGAGAGGCTTTTTGATGCAATCGGCCCTGGGCCAAAAGAACCTCCCTCAAGAACATGAGACCCTCCGCCGGCCAAAACACACAGAACATCCAAGGGTGCCCTCCGCAGGGTGCACAAGAACATCCAGTAAGCACGAAGAACACTAGGGTACCCTCCCCCAGCTGGCCTCGATCTTCTACATCGGTCCGACTGTATTTTATTTTGACGTTCGAATTTGAAGATGACTTTTTTCCCAACCATCCTCTGGTGTTCGGTCCTCGTTTTGAAGAGACGGTCCCCGCGGCTCCTCCTCCTCCCTCCTCCCCCTCCTCCCTCCTCCTCCCCCTCCTCCTTCCTCCTTGCGTTTCACCCACCCAATACAACGTTTCGTGGCCCCATAGGGAGCTCCAAGCAAGGCCCCAATTGGGGTGGCCACATGCGTCCGCCACACCCAGTACAGCGCTTCGTGGCCCCATAAGGGGGCTCCACCTACGGCCCCAGTGGGGGTGGCCACATGCGTCCGCCACACCCAGGGCAGCGTTTCGTGGCCCCATGGGGAGCTCCACCTAAGGCCCCAGTGGGGGTGGCCACATGCGTCCGCCACACCCAGTACAACGTTTCGTGGCCCCATGGGGAGCTCCACCTAAGGCCCAGGCCCCAGTGGGGGTGGCCACATGCGTCCGCCACACCCAGTACAGCGTTTCGTGGCCCAAGAAGCTCCACCTGCGGCCGCAATAGGGGTGGCCACATGCGTCCGCCACACCCAGGGCAGCGTTTCGTGGCCCCACAGGGAGCTCCACCCAAGGCCCCAGTGGGGGTGGCCACATGCGTCCGCCACACCCAAGACAGCGTTTCCTGGTCCCATACGGAGCTCCACCCAAGGCCCCCAGTGGGGGTGGCCACATGCGTCCGCCACACCCAGGACAGCGTTTCCTGGTCCCATAGGGAGAGCCCCACCCAAGGCCCCAGTGGGGGTGACCACACCCGCCCGTTACGGCACGTCCCTCACGCGTGTCGTGGCCACATAGGGAACTCCACGGAAAGCGACACCCACAACGCGTTACTCACAACTGCATATGCTTGGGTCCGTCGTCAGGATTTTTTGTTGTTTTGTTTTGATTTTCTGGGTCTCCGTGCCTGGAGAAGCCTGGAACCGATACTGCCCCCCTGACCAGACCCCTCCGCGTCGCCCACAAAACAAAAGCACTACAATTTTCGGCCTCGAATTCAAAACCGTCGAAACACTGCGAGGGATGAAACGCAAGTGTCTGGGGAATTGGTCGAGACTTCTGGGGTCCACGTTCACGACGTCGGTGGTCTGGGGAGGACCAGGAATAAGATCACTCGTTTTTGGACCTTTTCTGGAATTCCTTGTCTCTGAGAGCGTTCTCATCGCCACGGCTGGATCCGTCCCGAACTTCTGGTTAGAACACAATCCAGCAACGGTCTGGGGGACGTTTTGTGAGGAAGGAAGGGGGAGGAGGGCAGAGGACACGTGCCTCCAACGCCCAAAGAAAACAAATCCGCAGACCTCTTGTGTGCACACTTTTGGGTCGACGGTCTCCGCAGCTTAGGGGCCCTTTTTCGGACCCCCGTGCCGTCAGAATGGTCGAGGGCAGAGCCCAATCTGCGCACCGCGCGGCAACGCCCCCGGGAGTGGGGCGACGACGTAACATCCAGCTCCACTCGTCACGCGGCAGCGCCTGGGAGAGCGACGACAAGCTGTTCCAGTCTGCCCGTCACGCGGCATGGCCACGAGGGCGGGAAAACATGCAATGCCACTCCACTCGCCGCGTGGCAGCGTCCAGGGGGGGGGGGACAACAACGTGTGACACTCGACTGCCTCCTCGGACAGGGGGGGGGGAGGCCTTTTGCCCCCTTTCGAGCCTTTCGAGCGCGGCTCTGCCGAGCGTTTCGAGCCTTTCGAGCCTACTGGCTGGGGGGGTGGCATTCTGCCCCTCTTCGAGCCTCTCGAGCCTTTTGCCCCCCTCCTCCCCCTGGTGCAGCCCCAGGGAGGGAGCGGGGGGTGTCCCCTGTCGCCCTCCCCCCCTCCTCCTTCTCCTCCTCTTCCTCCTCCTCCCCCTCCTCGTCCTCCTCCTCCTCCTCCTCCTCCTCCTCCTCCTCCTCCTCCCTCCTCCTCCTCCTCCTCCTCCTCCTCCTCCTCCTCCCCCTCCTCGTCCTCCTCCTCCTCCTCCTCCTCCTCCTCGATCCTCCTCCTCCTCGCTCCTCCTCCTCGATCCCCCGTCTTTTGCCCGCGCGCTCGGGGCGTACAGAGCAGGGGCTCGACCAGAAGAGACCTTCCACAAGAAACCCAACCAAGAGACCCCAGGACGTCCATTGACTTTTGGCGTGGGAGAGTCGCGCTTTCCATCGCAAAACCATCAAAACCCAAGAAACCCAGGGCACCCTGGAAGCAAGCAAGGTGTTTCTTGGCATCGGCCTCCAGTGTATTTCGGGGGCGCGCAAACATGAATTAGCGATCCCTGGATTTGGCGCGCGGTCGCCCAATCCATGGATCGGGGAGGTGCCCTTCCCAAAATGCGGCTGGTGCCGCCTCGCTCGGCGGCGGAGATCCTTTATCTCCCATGGAAGCGGGACCCGTCGCTAATCCATGCCCCCTTGATACATGTTTGCGATCGCCCGACCCACTGTACAGTCGGGGTTGATTGGAGAGGACATGCGAGAGAACACAAGAACCTTCCGAGGCCACATTGCCTTAGGAATGTAAGAAGGCCTATGAGTCGCGAAGCTCAGGACACAAGGGTAACCTCGATTTGGCACGGTCGACCTACTAATCGGTTCCACTGTATGGCACTTCGTTCGTTCGTTCCCCCGTCGATCCGCTGGGAGTCGCCCCCCCGGGCCGCGGCGGCTGGCGGCGGGCGGCGACGCCGGGGCCGCGGCGGCGGACCGCCAGCCGCGCGCGGTCGCCCTCGCGGCCCTCGAGCCTGCTGAGGCGCTCGAGCTCCTGGGGGGCCGCCGTCGTCGTCCGACGCCGTCGTTGGCGCCGTTGCCGCCGCCGCCGCCGCCGTTGAGGTCGTCGTCTGCGTCATCGACGCCGTCGTCGTTGACGTCGTCGGCGGGCGTCGTCGTGGTCGTCGTCGTCGTCGTCGTCGTCGTCGTCGTCGTCGTCGTCGAAGTCGTCGTCGACGTCGTCGAAGTCGTCGTCGTCGTCGTCGTCGTCGTCGTCGTCGTCGTCGTCGTCGTCGTCGTCGTCGTCGTCGTCGTCGTCCGTCGTCGTCGAAGTCGTCGTCGAAGTCGTCGTCGTCGTCGTCGTCGTCGTCGTCGTCGTCGTCGTCGTCGAAGTCGTCGTCGTCGTCGTCGTCGTCGTCGTCGTCGTCGTCGTCGTCGTGGTCGTGGTCGTCGTCGTCGTCGTCGTCGTCCGTCGTCCGTCATCCGTCGTCCGTCGTGGTCGTCGTGGGCGTCGTGGTCGTCGTGGTGGTCGTGGTGGTCGTGGTGGTCGTGGTCGCCCTCGTAGTCGTGGTCGAAATCGTCGGATGAAACGGGAGGGGGAGAAGAGGAGGAGATAGAGGGAGGAGGCGAGGTCCTGATCCCCTCCTCCACCTCCGCCTCTTCCTCCTCCTCCTCGATCCTCTTCCTCCTGCCCCTCCCTCCATCCTCCTCTCTTCCTCGTCCTGTGTCCTCCTCCCTCCCTCCATTCATCCGTCCTCCTCCTACTCCTGCTCTTCCTCTTCCTCTTCCTCCCTCCCTCCTCCTCCTCCTCCTCCTCCTCCTCCTCCTCCTCCTCCTTCCTCCCTCGTCCCTCTCTTCCTCCTCCTTCTCCTCTCCTCTCCCTCCCTTCTCCTGCCCCCCCTCCCACCTCCTCTTCCCCGTCCCTCCTCCATCCCCCCTGGTCCTCCCTGCATCGGCCGCTGTGCGGCCGCGTCTCCGTGTTTCATCGTCGTCGTCGTCGTCGTCGTCGTCGGCGTCGGCGTCGGCGTCGTCGTCGTCGTCGTCGGCGTCGGCGTCGGCGTCGTCGTCGTCGTCGTCGTCGTCGTCGGTGGAGTCAGCGTTGTGGTCGGTCGTCGTCGTCGTCGTCGCCGTCGTCGTCGCCGTCGTCGTCGTCGTCGTCGTCGTCGGCGTCGGCATTGTCGTCGGCGTCGTCGTCGTCGTCAAGAAGTCTGTGGGCGCTTCTGGTTTGGACGCCCGAAACGGGTACGGAAAGAAAGGGTACAATGCCCAACAACAAATGTTGTCCCACACCAGCAGCGGCCGCTGTTGGGCAGGCGGCCTTCTGTCTCAAATGTACACAGGCCGCGGCGGCGTGGACAGCGAGTCCTGTTCAAAATGAACAGGATCCGCTGTTGGGCATTGTACCCATTCTTTCCGTGCCCATGTCGTTCGTGCAGATCTGGGTGTTCTCGGCGCCGCGGCAGGGGGCAGCAGCGAGACGCCGAGCGACGACGACGACGAAGACCCCGACGACGGCAACGCCCTCCGGTGCACCTTCAAGCCCGAGTCGCATTCTGACGGCCCCGTCGGTTTCTGACGGCCCCTGGGGGCTAGCCTTGGTGGGCCCGGAAGCAGCATGGCGTGCTTCTGTATTGCCAACTTCAAAACAACGTGTCCCTGGAGCATGCAGATGGGGAAAACCGGCTCCTAGAAACGGGGCAGATACTGCTTCAGGATTGGAGCCGGAACCAGGACCAGAGAAACAAGTATCCTGGCGAAGGACCTAATCGTATGCAATTGTGAATACCGCGTTGTGCGTACCGCTTTCGAAGGAGCTCCATGTGGGGCCACGAGACGTGTGAGGGGCGTGCCGAAATAGGCGGGGCACCGCGCGCGAACCCTGCATCTGGGGCCTTCGGTGGAGCTCACAATGGGACCACGAAACGTGTGAGGGGCGCGCAGAAATTGGCGGGGAACCGAGTGCGAACTTTGCCACTGGCGCCTTCGCATGAGCTCCCGTGGGGCCACGAACCGTGTGAGGAGTGTGCGGGGTGTGCCTGAATGGGTATGGAACCGTGTGTGGACCAAGCCACTGGGGCCTTCGGTGGAGCTCCCCATGTGGCCACGAAACGTGTGAGGGGCGTACCGAAATGAGCGGAAACCGCAGGTGAACTTTACCACTGGGGCCTTCGGTGGGGCGTCCTGTGGGACCTTGAAACGTGGGAGGGGTGTGTCGAAATGGGCGGGGAACCGCATTCGAACTTTTGCCTTCGGTGGAGCTCCCCATGTGGCCACGAAACGTGTGAGTGCGTGCCGAACTGGGCGGGGAACCATATGTGGACTGTTCCATTGGGGCCTTCGGTGGAGTTCTCTGTGAGGCCACGAAACGTGTGAGGGGCGTGCTTAAATTGGCAGGAAGCCGCATGTGGACTTTACCACTGGGCCACTGGGGCTTCCGGTGGAGCTCCCCGTGGGGCCACGAAACGTGCGAGGGGCGTGCCGAAATGTGGCTGACGCGGAGGGCAGAAGCAGGGAAGTGATGATGGAGGAGGAGGAGGAGGAGGAGGAGGAGGAGGAGGAGGAGGAGGAAGAGGAGGACCAGCGTAAGCCCAAGACTCATCAACGATGTTGAAATACACCCTCACTCCAAAATCCCTCTTCATAGGCCCCTGCGAGGGGTAATTTCCACTGAAAGAAATGCCCCGTTGGGGGACAACCGTGTGAACATCTTGAGACGTGCGAAGACAAAACACCATTCTTAAGACTTCAACGCAACGTTCTGGGCGATCTTGAATCGTTCCAGAACACCATTCCTGGGACCCTGCCACCGCGAATCAAAATAACTGTTGCGCCACAGCAATTCCCAATCGTTCCAACCACCCGCTTCTGGGCACGTTAACCATGATAAGCAATGACACTTTGGCAACTGTTTCAAACGGATGTGCGCGGCGCTATGGTGAGAACCACATTTTGAAAAAGAACTGTCCTCAATCCGTGAAGCCAGTCCAAATGATTAAAGCGAATCTGCGCGGCGCTGAAGCGAGAACCACATTCTAAAAACCACCCGCCATCAATCCGTGAAACTCTTGCAAATTTGCAGATCGAATGTGCGCGGCGCCAAGGCGAGAACAACATTTTGAAAAGTCCGTGAAACCCTTGCAAATTTGTAGAACGAATGGGCGCGGCGCTAAAACGAAAACTACATTTTGAAAGCGAGCCGCCCTCAATCCGTGAAACGCTTCCAAAATAAAAAACGAATGTGTGAGGCGCTAAAGCGAGAACCACATTCTGAAAACCACCCGCCCTCAATCCGTGAAACTCTTGCAAACTTGCAGAACGAATGTGCGCGGCGCCAAGGCGAAAACCAACATTCGAAAACGAACCACCTTTAATCCGTGACGCTCGTGCAAATCTGTAGAACGAGTGTGCGCGGCGCTAAAGCGAGAGCCACATTTTGAAAATCACCCGCCCGAAAGCCGTGAAACCTTGCCAAGTGTTTAAAACGAATGTGCGCGGCGCTGAAGCTAGAACCGCATTTTGAAAACGAGCCGCTCTCAATCCGCGAAATTCTTGCAAATTTGTAAAACGAATGTGCGCAACCAAGCGGCAGCTCGGGCCTTCGGCGGCAGCCCGGGACGCGCCTGGGCCTCCCCGAAGGCCCGTGACGAGGCGCAGCAGGTGGGAACGATCCCGGGCCCGGAAAACATCGCGAAGACCTGCTGAGAGCCAGGCGAAGCCCCGAGGGCGACGAGGGACGAGCAACGACGACGACGGCGCCGCGACCTGCAAACCAGAGCACCGCCCAAACCAGAACACCTCCAAGCGTGCCGAAAACCTGCCAGGAATCGAAACAGCTTCCCAAAGCCTGCCGAAACCTCGAGGGCGACGAGCGACGATCGACGACGACGACTCGTGCGGCGGCGACAGCGGCGCCCCGAGTCACCCCGCCTCGAAGCCGCAATCGAGCAGCTCCGCGGGGAAGCCCTGCATGAAGCTCACGGACCGCGTGGCGGATGGCGTCGGGAGGGCCTCTCCGCAGCGGGCTGGGCCCCCCTCCCCCCTCCCGCTCATCCTCGCACCGACTCGCTCCTCCTCTTCCTCCTCCTCCTCCTCCTCCTCCTCCTCCTGCTCCTCCCCCTCTCCTCCTCCTCCTCCCTCCTCCTCCTCCTCCTCCTCCTCCTCCTCCTCCTCCTCCTCCTCCTCCTCCTCCTCCTCCTCCTCCTCTCCTCCTCCTCCTCCTCCTCCTCCTCCTCACTCTCCTCCTCCTCCTCCTCCTCCTCCTCCTCCTCCTCTCCTCCTCCTCCTCTCCTCCTCCTCCTCCTCCTCCTCCTCCTCCTCCCCCTCTCCTCCTCCTCCTCCTCCTCCTCCTCCTCTCCTCCTCCTCCTCCTCCTCCTCCTCTCCTCCTCCTCCTCCTCCCTCCTCCTCCTCCTCCTCCCCCTCCTCCTCCTCCTCCTCCTCCTCCTCCTCCTCCTCCTCCTCGTCCTCGTCCTCCTGGGCGCAACCCAAAGCGCGAACAAACCTGTCCGCGTCTGTGTCAATAAGCGGGCGGCTCGTGCTCTTGGGTCGGCACCGCGTATGCTCCGTCCAATGGATCGTACCCCTGGGTCAGCACCGCACGGACCAGTCCAATCAACGCCAAACGAGTTAGGCCGCCTCGCCAGCTCGAACAGTGTCGGCAGGTTGGAAGGGCTGGGTGAGAGGCACCGCTGCCCTGTCGCGCACTCCACGACGCGGGCGTGGGCTGCCCCTGGCAAGAGGCCGGCAGGTTAGCCCAGACCTTGAACCCCTCCCAGCCCAGACACGCAGCACACCACGTACCACACATGCCCGCCGTCGCCTATCACTTGGAACAAGTGAGCGACACGTTCACGCTCGCCGCTCGTCGCCACTCTGATGTTGGCCAAATCCGCCTGCGCAAAAACACGGGGCGTGGTGGGGAGGGGAGAACTTGCATCACAGCAGCGTGAGGCTTCGCACTGCGCTGCTCATGATAGGTATGGATGACATCGAGATCGGCAACTCGGGGCCCAACGCGAGGACCGCAGCGGTGGCCAGGCGAGAGAGAGAGAGAGAGAGCGATAGAGATAGAGAGAGAGAGAGAGAGCCTGTGCAGGACATGAGGAGGAGGAGGAGGAGGAGGAGGAGGAGGAGGAGGAGGAGGAGGAGCGAGGATGCAGGACGGAAGAGGAGGAGGAGGAGGAGGATGAGGAGGAGGAGGAGGAGGAGAGGAGGAGGAGGAGGAGACGCAACGACAGGAGTAGATCAAGCAAGCGTGGAAGAGGAACCGCAGCATGATCCGGTAGAAAGGGGGAAAGACGAAGAGAACGACGACTATGCGGGGGGGTGAGGGAGGGGATGAGAGAAGAGGGAGGGGGTGAGGAAGAACGTGCGATCGTCAGCCCGAAACGTGCCCGCTTCGCTGGGGAACCTGCCCGCGCAAATTCGGGAGGGAGGAAGGGGGGAAGGAGCCACATAGATATGTAGATCTGGCCTCCTCCTCGTCTTCCTGCCCCTGCCACTCACTCCCCTCCCCCTCTGCCCTTTCCTTCTCCTCCTCCTCCTCCTCCCTTTGCTCCTCCTCCTCCTCCTCCTCCTCCTCCTCCTCCTCCCATCTCCTCTCTCCTCTCTCCTCCTCGATATCCTGCTCCTGCTCACCTTCTCCGATATCCCTCCTCCTCCTCCTGCTCCTCCTTCTCCTCCTCCATTCCTTTTCCTTACAAGTAACTGCACCCTGTCGCACCAATTTCGCACATTGAGGGCGGGTGGCTCTCAAACGGTGGCTCTCTCCTTATCGCCGCGCGCGTTCGTCTGAACAAACATGCACGAATTTCACGGATTGAGGGCGGGCTGTTTTCAACGTGTGGCTCTCGCCTCAGCGCCGCACACATCGGTCTTAACAATCCAAAAGAGTTTCACGGATGGAGGGCGTGTGGTTTGAACATGTGGCTCTCGCCTGAACGCCGCGCGCAATCGTCTTAGACATTTGCAAGCGTTTCACGGGTGGGGGTCGCCTCTTTTTCAAGCTGTGGCTCTCGCCTTAGCGCCGCGCACATGTGTCTTACACAAGTGCACTCGTTTCACGGATTGAAGGCGATTCCTATTCAAACTGTGACTCTCGCCTTCGCGCCGCGCACATTCGCCTGAAAACGTTGCAAGACTTTCACGGAAACCAATGGTTCGCGTACCAGAAATGGTCTTTTGAAACGATTCGCGATTGTTAGAGCGCAGCACTTACGTTGATTCGCGGTGTTGAAGTCCCAGGAATGGCGTTCTGGCACGATTCAGGGTTGTCAATGCGCAACAAGCAAACTGACTAGCGGCGTTGAAGTTCCGGGAATGGTGTGTTGGCACGATCTTGAAACTATTGTCACCCAACGTGGTCCTTCCCTCAATGGAGCTGCATCCTTGTAGGGCCTATGACAAGGGAGCTTGGGGGGAGGGTGGAGGGTTTATTCCTACATCGTTGATGACTCTTGAGTTTGCACTGGTCCTCCTCCTTCCTCCCATCTCCTACCCCTCCCCGCGCGCTGGAGACATGCGGGGGACGGGGGCAGATGAAGGAGGAGAAGGAGGGACATCGGAGGTGGAGGAGGAGGAACATGAGCAGGAGCAAGCGATCGAGGAGGAGATAGGGGGGAGAAGAGATGAGAGAGGAGATGTGATGATGTGGGGGAGGATGTGGGGGATACGAGAAGATATTGTATGATGCTACTGCTGCTGCTGCTGCTGATGATAATGCTGCTAATGATGATGGTGATGGTGATGATGTGGAGGCGGTGAAGGAGGAGGAGGAGGAAGAAGAGGCGACGGAGGAGAGCGGATGCTAATGATGATCATTTTGATGATGGTGATGGTGCTGATGATGATGACGATGCTACTGGTGATGCTGACGGTGTTGATGGTGATGATGCTGACCATGACACTGCGAATGCTAATGCCAATGCTACTGCTGATGCTGATGATGCTGCTGATGCGGATGCTGACGCAGACGATGATGCTAATGATGATGATGATGATGATGATGATGATGATGCTAATAGAGATAATGGCACTGGTAAGTGGTAATGATACTAATGATGATGCTGCTGCTGATGATGATGATGATGATGACATGCAGATGCTGACGATACCGATACTGACAGTGATACTGGCGATGATACTGACGATGCGGATTATGATGCTTATGATGATTCTGATGACGATGATGCTGAAGCTGCTGCTGCTGCTGATGATTATGCTTACGCTGGTACTAGTGACGGTACTGCTACTGATACTGATGATGACGATTATGAAGACGATTATATTGATAATCATACTGGTACCGATACCGATGACGATGGTGAGGACGATGATGACGATGATGATGATGCTGATGATGATGATGATGCTGATGCTACTTATGCTGCTGATGATGATTCTGATGGTTGGGGCTGATGTGATGGTGATGGTGAGGATGCTGATACTAACGATACTGATACTGATAATGCTGCTGGTGCTGACTATGATGATGGTGGTAATGATGGGGGTGCTGGCAATGCTACTGATGGCGAGCATGACGATTGTGACGATGCTGATGATTCTGATGATGATGATGCTGATGATGACGATGGTGATGGTGCTGGTGATGATGATGCTGATGATGATGGTGGTGATGATGCTGATAATGATGGTAATACAGATTATGCTGCTGACAACGATGATGATGACGATGATGATGCTGCTGCTGATGATGATGTCGATGATGACGATGATGATGGCGACGACGACGACGATTATGATACTGCTGATGATGAGGATGATGATGAAGATGCTGATGACGATGACGATGACGATGACGATGACGATGATGATGCTGATGATGATGGTGATGGTGATGATGATGCTGCTGCTGATGATGATGATGATGCTGATGATGATGATTATGCTGTTGCTACTGATGATGCTACTGATGGTACTGATGATGATGCTGATGATGATGATGAGGATGATGCTGCTGCTGCTGCTGATGATGATGATGATGATTATGATTATGATTATGCTTATGCTTATGCTTATGCTGATGATGATGATGATGATGATGATGATGATGATGATGGGGAGGAGGATAAGGGGATGATGAAGATGGGGAGCAGGAGGAGAACGGGAAGAAAACGAGACGAACGGCGACTCCGAAGACGAGGGCAACGACCACGGGCGACCCTGCCCCCGACCCACATCCGCTCCAGAATTGGCCTATGGCCCCCCTCCCGAGGTCCATCCTGACGACGTTTCCGAGCCGAGTCCAGCCGTGGCGATGAGAACCTTCAGAAGTGCGCAAGGTAAGACGACTGCAAAGTAAAGACAAACCCGGATGAGGATCGATCGGACATCTCTGATAGCCAGCAATTCTGGAGCACGTGTTGGGCGCCGCGGCCGTTTCCAAAGTGCTCCAGAACGCTCTGAGTGTTCCAGGAGGCCCTCGAGCGATTTATCCTCATCCTGGGCCTCCCTCCGTGAATACGCCCAAACAACAGGCACATCGACGAGGGTGGGGGCGAGGACGCCAGCGGCGGCGGGTGAGACTGGAGGCCTTGGTCCGAGAAGATAGGGTTGGGGGATCGCGCCGCATCGCCGATGCATCGCCGATTCATCGGCGGTGCCTCTGCGACGTCGGCGATGCATCGCCAACGTCGCAGGCTACACCAAGCTCCAAATCGAGCGCATCGCCGAAGCATCGGCGGTGCGGCTCGATCCTCCAAACCCCACCTCACGGGGCCACCAATATAACGATATCGGTCTGCCTGGTCCTCTCCCCAGGGGTGCGTGCTGACCCGCGGCTCTCGACGCGAATCCAGCCGTGGGAATGAGGGAAAAAGGCTTCGGTGTCAGCGCTTCCTTCTCTCACATTTCTGAGGTCGCCTTCGGGAATGTTGATCGGGAAGACGTGAGACTCGGGTACGGGGGACTCGGAGTGGCCTGACGGGGGCCATCATAAAAATGACGATGCCCAATCTGAAATATGACGCGGGCTCCCGCACGAACACCAAGGTGTCAACATCCAGGACGCGCTCTTTAAAACACTTCGGCAAACCCGAGTTCTGGCTTCACTCGAGTCTCACGTTTCCCCGATTGATGTGGGCGGCTGGCGGGGCGGTCCCTGGCGCGCAGCTTGGCGTCATTGCGCGCCATGGCGGCGGCCAGCTTAGGGTCGCCGCGCCTCCCCACAGCTGGAGGCGGGCCGAGAAACGGGCGGGGCGGCAAGGGGTTGGCTCCTCCTCCTCCCTCCTGCTCCCTCCTCCCTCCTCCTTTCTCCTCCTCCTCCTCCTCCTCCTCTCCTCCTCTTCCTCCTCCTCCTCCTCCTCCGTCTCCTCCTCCTCCTCCTCCTCCTCCTCTCTTCCTCCGCCTCCTCCTCCTCCTCCCCTCCTTCTTCTTTTTCTTCTTCCTCGTCTTCCTCTTCTTGTTCCTCTTGTTCCTCTTGTTCCTCTTTCCTCTTCTTCCTCTCTTCCTCCTCCTCCCTCCTCCCTCCTCCTCCTCCCTCCCCCTCCTCCCTCCTCCCTCCTCCCTCCTCCCTCCTCCCTCCGCCCTCCGCCCTCCTCCCTCCTCCCTCTCCCTCCTCCCTCCTCCCTCCTCCCCTCCTCCCTCCTCCTCCTCCCTCCTCCCTCCCTCCTCCCTCCTCCCCCTCCCCCTCCCCCCTCCCCCTCCCCCTCCCCCTCCTCCTCCCTCCTCTGCTGCTGCTGCTGCTCCTCCTGCTCCTCCTCCTCCTCCTCCTCCTCTTCTCCCTCTCCTCTACCTCTCCTCAACCTCTCCCTCTCCCTGTCCCTTTCCCTATCCTCCTCCTCCTCCTCCTCCTCCTCCTCCTCCTCCTCCTCCCTCCTCCTCCCTCCTCCTTCCCTCCTCCCTCCTCCCTCCTGGTCCTGGTCGTGGTCCTGGTCCTCCCTCCTCCTCCTCCTCTTCTTCCTCCTCCGCCTCATCCTCTTCCTCCTCCTCCTCCTCGTCCTCCCTCCTCCCTCCTCCCTGTCCCATCCCTTTCCTTCTAAATAATTAGCTCCTCCCTGTCGGTAGGGCGGGCCGGGCGTTTCGTCTGAGACTTCCACCGCATTTATCATCCTGGAGCTTAAGCTATGGAGCACTTTGCGGATGGCCCACGGGCCGTTTTTTAATTGTGGCTCTCGCCCTAGCGCAACGCACATTCGTCTTAAAAGCTTACAGAACTTTCACGGATGGAGGGCACGTGGTTTTCAAAATTTGGCTCTCGCCTCAACGCCGCGAACATTAGTCTTAAACGTGTGCAACAATTTCACGGATGGAGCGGGATGTTTTCAACATATGGCTCTCAACTGAACGTCGCGCACACTCTTTCCATTCTTTGCAAAACGGTTTCGCGAAGGGGGGGGCGTGGCTCTCGCCTTGGCGCCGCACGCGCTCGTCTGGAAAGCTGCAGCAGTTTCACGGGTGGCGGGAGGGTGGTCTTGAAGAAGTGGCTCTCGCCCGAACGCCGCGCGCATCCGTCCGAACAGTTTGCATATGGGCGTTTCTCTGCCTCCGCAGCTCCGCACGCATCATTCTCAGACCTTTTTCAGCCGTCCACGGGTGGAGGGCGTCTCTTTTTTCACGCTGTGGCTTTCGCCTTCACTGGCCATCGCTCGGACGTCCATTTCCTGTGTTTTTTTCGGTTTCGTGCGTGGTTTTTTCGCCAAATGATCAAAGATGCTCCTCGATGGTCCTCGCCGAAGGAAAAATGCACACGTCCGAGCGATGCCAGGCTTCATGCCGCGCACGATCGTCTCACATTTGTCAACTTTTTAGCGGGCTCTTATGGCTGGCGTCCCAAGAACTGTGTTTCGGCACGGTCTAAGACTGTCCAGGCGCAGCAGTCGCGTTGATTCAAGGTGTTGAACTCCCAGGAATGGTGTTCTGGTGCGACTCAGGGTTAGCAGGGTGCAGCAGTAAAATTGTTTCACGGCGTTGAAATCCAAGGAGTGGTGTTTTGGCACGATCGAAGATCATCCGAATGTTATCTTCCATCGGGGGAAGTCCAGCATTGAACATGCATTTGTGAAGGGATCTACGAAGTGGGAACTCGGATGGGCTTGTTGCAACATCGCTGATACGTCTTAGGCTTGCACTGGTCCTCCTCCTCCTCTTCCTCCTCCTCTGCTATTCGCCCTCTGTTTCTCCTACCGTTCCTCCTCTTTTTCTTCCTTTCGCCGGGCCTAGATCAGGTCACTGGAGCGCGCTTCTAGAGAAACATGCTCCTGATGGCCGGTTTCTTATCTTAAGGGTGAGTTCCTCCACAGCCCGCGCCGCCTCCTCTAAGGCGAGCGCCTTAGCTGTAAAGGAAGAAACTGGATCGATGACAAACGTGCCAGCTATGATAAGCTGTTCCTCCTCTTCCTCCTGCCTCCCTCCTCCCTCCTCCCTCCTCTGTTTTTCCTCCTCCATCATGCCTCCTGCCACGTGCCTCCTCCTCCTAGGCACTGAGGGCACGGTAATCCTTCGAGATGCTGCCACCCTGCTCCTCCTCCGCCGCCTCCTCCTCCTCCTGCTCCTCCTGCTCCTCCTCCTCCTCCTCCTCCTCCTCCTCCCTCCCCATTCACCTCGTTCCTCCTCCTCCTCCCTCCTCCCTCCTCTCTCCTCCCGCCTCCTCTCTCTTCCTCCCTCCTCCTCGCTCCGCCTCTCTCTTCCTCCCTCCTCCCATCCTCCCTCCTTGTAGCGGCGCGAGCGCATGTCAAGCCGGGGGCTTTGGTGCCTGGCCTGAAGTGCGTTCGCGTCGGTGGGTGTAGCACGGCCCCGCGGGCAAGGCCGACTCGTTTCCAATCGTCCCCCGTCGTTCCCCCCTCCAACCATCTTCCCGTCCTGATGCCGCTTCCTTCTCTTTGTCTTCCTCCTCCTCCTCAACTGCTCGTCGTCGTCGTCATCGTCGTCGTCGTCTCCATCCTCTCCATCCTCTTGCCGCCGCCGCCGCCACCACCGCCGCCGTCGCTGTCGCCGTCGCCGTCGCCGTCGCCGTCGCCGTCGCCGTCGCAATCGCCGTCGCCGCTGCCGCCGCCGCCGCCGTCGCCGTCGCCGCCGCCGCCGCCGCCGCCGCCGCCGCCGCCGCCACCGCCACCGCCGCCGTCGTCGTCGTCGTCGTCGTCGTCGTCGTCGTCGTCGTCGTCGTCCTCCCCACCCCGCTCCTCTTGCTCCCCCTGCTCCTCCTGCTCCTCCTCGCCTTCCATCGCCGCCGCGGCCCTCCCAGCGCCTCGTGCTCAGTACCCTGTCAAGCTTGTAGGTCTGGACGATCTCCTGCACGGGGAGACGGCGGGAACAAAAACGGACGGGACGGGCGCTCGCGGCGCGCGCCAGGGGCGCGGCCCCTTCCGAGAAGCGGGAGGGGTGGCGCCGTGGCGTCGGCCACTCGCACACGGAGCCGTGGAGTGGAGGCGGTGCCGCCAGGGCGCGGGGCGAGGCAGGGAGAGGGCGGGGGCCGCGGCGGACGGGGGGAGGGGGATGGGCGGAGGAAGGGGCGGCGGGAGGGGCGGATCAGGGAGGAGAGAGAGGTATTGTATGTATGTATGTATGTATGTATGTATGTATGTATGTATGTATGTATGTATGTATGTATGTAT
This sequence comes from Prorocentrum cordatum, assembly GCA_963575745.1. Taxonomy (NCBI): domain Eukaryota; class Dinophyceae; order Prorocentrales; family Prorocentraceae; genus Prorocentrum; species Prorocentrum cordatum. The sequence goes on along the minus strand of CAUYUJ010020984.1, from coordinate 25,287 downwards.
GTATGTATGTATGTATGTATGTATGTATGTATATGTATATGTATATGTATATGTATATGTATATGTATATGTATATGTATATGTATATGTATATGTATATGTATATGTATATGTATATGTATGTGTATGTGTATATGTATATGTATATGTATATGTATATGCATGTATATATATACATATATGTATATGTATATGTATATGTATATGTGTGTATATATATGTGTATATATATATATATATCTGAGAGAGAGAGCGTGATCCACCGCCGCTTCCTCCGAAAATCCCCCCCCCCCCCTGCTGGAACCCCCCCCCCCTTCCACCCCCCCCTTCCCCGGCAAAACCCCCCCCTCCCCTAACCCCTCCCCCCCCCCCTCGAACTCGAAAACCGGGGGGGGTCACTACCGGTTCGAACCCCCCCCCCCCCTCGAAAACCGGAGGGGGGGGTCACTACCGGTTCGAACCACTGAGCTGTCCCACTGTTCCCACCACTGTCCCCACTGTCCCCACCACTGTCCCCACTGTACCTCTGTCCCATTGTCCCACCGCCGTCCTCGCAACCGCCTTCACCACTGTCCCCACCACCACTGTACCCTCCACTGTCCTACTGTTTCAACTACGTTCCCACTATCCCCACACCACTGTCCCCACCACCACCGTCCCCACCACTGTCCCACTGTCCCCACTGTTCCCACCATTGTCCTCACCATTGTCCCCACCACTACCGTCCCTACCACTGTCCCACTGTCCCCACCACTGTCGCGCTGTCCCCTCGCCACTGTCCCCACCACCACCGTCCCCACCACTGTCCGCACCCCCCTTCGGTTTTCGAGAGGGGGGGGGGGGGGTTCGAACTGGCAGTGACCCCCCCCCGGTTTTCGAGTTCTTGGGGGGGGGGGGTTAGAACCGGTAGTCACCCCCCCCTTTTCATGATGAACTGGGGGGGGGGAGGGGTTCGAACCGGTAGTGACCCCCCCCGGTTTTCCGGAGGGGGGGGGAGGGGTTCGATCCGGTAGTGACCCCCCCCGGTTTTCCGCCAGCAGCGGTAGAACACGCTCTTTCATTTATATATATATAAAAATATAAGAGGAAAGAGAGAGAGAGAGAGAGAGAAAAAGAGAGAACAAGAGAGAGAGAGAGAGAGAGGGAGCGAGAGAGAAAGAGAGAGAGAGAGAGAGAGAGAGAAAGAGAGAGGGAGAGCGAGAGAGAGAGAGAGAGGGAGAGCGAGAGAGAGAGAGAGACAAACAAAAAGGGGGATGGGTGGAAGGAGGGAATGGGGGAAAGTGGAAGGGGGGAGGAGGGATGGGTTCTGGCGGGCGGGGGGGGGGAGGGGTAAATGGGTGGAAGGCGGGGAGGAGGGAGGCAAAAAAGGAGGTGGGGCGGGTTGGGGCTGACAGAGAGCGTGGGCGGAAGGCGGGTGGGTTTGGGCGGACGACAATGGGTGGAAAGCGGGGATCGAGGAGGAGAGGACGGGGATACGGTTGTTGCGAATGGTGTTCCTGGCCAAAGGTGCTCCTGGCTTTCCGCGCCATGTTGGAGCCCATGGCGCCCTCTTGGCCTTGTGAGGGGTGCTCAAGAGGACGTGGGAGGCTCCCTGGAAATCCCGGGGCAGCTTGCGCCATGGACGCCTTCGGCACCGCCCGAGGGACGGACGGGCGGTTCCGGGATGGTCCAAGATTGCCCCGAGGCGGCACCTGGATCGTCAAATATGGTTCCGAGATGGCTCCAGGGTGCCCACGATGTGGGCCCTGATTTGCCAGATGTCCACACTCGTCCTGGCCCTTTGAGGCCGAACTGCGTATGCCGCGTGTCCCCAAGAGGTCCTAAGACGGGGCCCACCGAGGGAGGCCCCGATGCACGCCGTTAGGAGCAGGTTGGCTGAAACATGACGCAGCGCATCTGTACAATTAGACTGGGCTTCGGTCCGCCCAAAGAACCGAGCGGCGGTAAAAGTGCGAACGGCGGACGAGGAGGAGGAGGAGGAGGAGGAGGAGGAGGACGAGGAGGAGGAGGGGGAGGAGGAGGGAGGAGGGATGAGGGAGGAGGAGGGCGGGAGGTGTCCAGGCCTGCATCTGTTCTCGTATGACCTTGGACTCACCAGCTGTTCAGTCTTAGTTATACGAGCGACCGCTGAAGCCGGGGGGGCCCCCAAGACCGCCCCAACACGCCCGCCGAGATCGGAGAAGAACCGAATCGGATAGATTGGACCGACCCGCCGAGATCGGAGAGGAACCGAATCGGATAGATCGGACCGAGATGGACCCTGCCGTGGTCTAGAAGAAAAACATTATCCCGGCAAAGCAACCTAACAGCGATGTGTAGGAGCATATCTGGAAGCATTCCCCTTACGATTCACATGAGAATCCTGTTGTAGAATTCTGCTGTTCTCGCAGTCGTAGTCGCATTCGCGATGGCAGTCGCAGTGGCAACGGCAGTCGCAGTCACAGCCTCAGCCTCAGCCTGCCTCAGCCTCAGCCTCAGCCTGCCTCAGCCTCAGCCTGCCTCAGCCTCAGCCTCAGCCTGCTTCAGCCTCAGCATCAGTCTGCCTTCAGCCTCGGCCTCAGCCTCACCCTGCCTCAGCCTCAGCCTGCATCAGCCTCAGCCTCAGCCTCAGCCTGCCTCAGCATCAGCCTGCCTCAGCCTCAGCCTCAGCCTGCCTCAGCCTCAGCCTCAGCCTGCTTCAGCCTCAGCCTCAGCCTCAGCCTCGGCCTCAGCCTCAGCCTGCCTCAGCCTCAGCCCTCAGCATCAGCCTCAGCCTCAGCCTCAGCCTGCCTCAGCCTCAGCCTGCTTCAGCCTCAGCCTCAGCCTGCCTCAGCCTCAGCCTCAGCCTCAGCCTGCTTCAGCCTCAGCCTCAGTCTGCCTTCAGCCTCGGCCTCAGCCTCAGCCTGCCTCAGCCTCAGCCTGCATCAGCCTCAGCCTCAGCCTCAGCCTGCCTCAGCATCAGCCTGCCTCAGCCTCAGCCTCAGCCTGCCTCAGCCTCAGCCTCAGCCTGCTTCAGCCTCAGCCTCAGTCTGCCTTCAGCCTCGGCCTCAGCCTCAGCCTGCCTCAGCCTCAGCCTGCATCAGCCTCAGCCTCAGCCTCAGCCTGCCTCAGCATCAGCCTGCCTCAGCCTCAGCCTCAGCCTCCTCAGCCTGCCTCAGCCTCAGCCTCAGCCTCAGCCTGCCTCAGCCTCAGCCTCAGTCTGCCTTCAGCCTCGGCCTCAGCCTCAGCCTGCCTCAGCCTCAGCCTGCATCAGCCTCAGCCTCAGCCTCAGCCTGCCTCAGCATCAGCCTGCCTCAGCCTCAGCCTCAGCCTGCCTCTGCCTCAGCCTCAGCCTGCTTCAGCCTCAGCCTCAGCCTTCAGCCTCGGCCTCAGCCTCAGCCTGCCTCAGCCTCAGCCTGCATCAGCCTCAGCCTCAGCCTCAGCCTCTGCCTCAGCATCAGCCTGCCTCAGCCTCAGCCTCAGCCTGCCTCAGCCTCAGCCTCAGCCTGCTTGCCTCAGCCTCAGCCTTCAGCCTCATCAGCTGCAGCCTCAGCCTCAGCCAGCCTCAGCTCAGCCTCAGCCTCAGCCTGCTGCCTCAGCCTCAGCCTCAGCCTCATCAGCCTCAGCCTCAGTCTGCCTCAGCCTCAGCCTCAGCCTGCCGCCTCAGCCTGCCTCAGCCTCAGCCTGCCCACGCTTCAGTATTAGCCTGCCTCAGGATTCAAAATGTGGCCCGGGAGTGGACATTTGGGAACTCGAAAACCCCGAAGTGGCCTACAGTTGGCTCCGGGCATTCAAAATGTGGCCCGGGAATGGAGTTTTGGGAAGGCTAAGAGCACGAAGTGGCCTACAGTTGGCTCCGGGCATTCAGAATGTTGCCCGGGAATGGAGTTCTGGGAACTCGAAGACCACGAAGTGGTCTACAGTTGGCTCCGGGCATTCAGAATGTGGCCCGGGAATGGAGTTCTGGGAGGTCGAAGAGCACGAAGTGGCCTACAGTTGGCTCCGGGCATTCAGAATGTGGCCCGGGAATGGAGTTCTGGGAACTCGAAGACCACGAAGTGGTCTACAGTTGGCTCCGGGCATTCAGAATGTGGCCCGGGAATGGAGTTCTGGGAGGTCGAAGAGCACGAAGTGTGTGACTGTTTGCGAAAAACGAGTTCGTTCGGACACAGCTCCCCGGATGCCGCCCAGACCCCCATGTGGAGTCATCTGCTGCTCTCTTTTGAGTCCACTAGAAGCCTATCAGCGAAAGCTGTTAGGTAACATACGCAACAAACATCAACTTTTGGCGTTCCGCGCGGATGTCTTGGATCTGCGCTGGAGCCCCCTCGCTGGCGCGCGGAGCGCGCCAAGCGCGCCAGGGGCGGCGCTGGAGGCGCCGCCAGGGAGGCCACAACGCGGATCCAAGAAATCCGCGCGTTGCGCCAACAGTTTGTGTTTATTGAAGGGGCCCCAGGACACACAAAGAGATATACACACAAATAACAGGATTCCCCATGTTTTCCCACACTTTTTGGGGTTTTTGTCTTCCCCCCCACTTCCCATCTTTTCCTATGTGTTTTCGGGGGAATCGACGATTCGTTGTGCCTGCGTGTCTCTTTCCCTCCCGATTTATGGCCTCCTCTATCCTTCGAGAGGCGGGCGCCCGCCGAGATCGGAGCTCCGCGCGCCAGGGGCGGCTCTGGAGGAGGAGGAGGAGGAGGAGGAGGAGGAGGAGGAGGAGGAGGAGGAGGAGGAGGATGTTTGCGTTTGCTTTCTTATTCTTCGAAAGGCGGGCGCCCGCCCGCCGAGATCGGAGAGGAATCGACTCGCACAGGTCGGACCGAGCGGGGTCCCCACCGAGGTCGCCGCAGCCGCTGGCCGCCGCGCGGTCTCTCCCACGACACCGCGCAGGGCCGCCGCCGCTGGCGCGTGGGCGCTGCCGCCGCAGCTGCCGCCGAGGCTCGCCGCCGCCTCGTGAGAGGCCCGTCGCCGCCGAGGCCTCGGCACGAAGGAGATGGCAGAGGGGCCCAGGAGTACACATAAATAGACAGACGCAACGCCCAGGATTCCCACACGTTTTCCTCCATCTTTCTGGGTTTGCGTCTCAGAGAGAGCAGAGACGATCCACCCTGGTAAGAGTCACCCCGACACGTGAAGCCGTGTCGCAAACGCACCCGAGGAGGGAATCGAACAGGGCAGGGCTGTTTAGTAAACGCCCAGGGCCGCTTAATAGACGCCAATTATTGGGTCCGGGTGTTTATTCCCCCACTTCCTATATTTTCCAATATTTTCCTGGGGGTCGACGTTTCATTGTGCCTCTGTGTTTTTCTCCCCTCCTGAGGAGGGTCCTGAGGGAAACATATCCTGGACCCCAAGGCCTCTCCCCAGGACGGCAGTTCCGTCCCGAGCTGTCTTCCGACGGTCACTGGGCCCCGGAGAAGGCACCGAGAGCCCGAAAGCGGGGAAACACCTCAGGATCCGCTTGCCTCATGGCGAAGGTCACCGCCGCCGTCGCCACGGCCGCCGCCGCCGAGGTAGTCGCCGGTGGCGACGGCCGCTGCCGCTGCCGAGCTCCCACTCATCCTCCGATGTTGTTTTTTCAATCCGCGGTCCCAGGGCCCCCGACCTCTTCCCCCAGGGGTTGGTTTCGCGCTCTTGGCCCATTTTTGGTGGTCCTGGGGCCTGAAAACGGCCCCCCGAAAGCCCGAACCGACGAGCAGCGCCCGGATCGAAAATACCAGATCCCCTCCCTCCCCGTGTCCCGAGCCTGTGGCGGGGCCCTCACTTTGTCGTCGTCGTCGCCGTCGTCCTTCAGGGTCGGCGGCACCGGAGCTAAAAGCCTTCACAATATCAGCTCGCCGGAGACCTGGGGTCGTCGTCACCGTCGTCGCCGCCGCCGCTGGCCCCTGACTGGGAGCGGCTCCCTGGCGGTGCGGCCCCGGCACTCCGCGTGGGACAGCGCCCGCGCGCCCGCCGCGGCGCCGAGGACTGCCGCGCGGCACGGGCGCGCGCTCGCCGCTGGCTCGCGCGCGGGCCGCCCACCGCCCGCTGCCCGCCGCCCGCCGCCGCCGCCGACGTCGTTTCCGTCGTCGTCGACGTCGTCGTCGTCGTCGGCGTCGCCTCTTTCGTTTCCGTCGTCGCGTTGTCGTCGTCGTCGTCGTCGTCGTCGTCGTCGTCGTCGTCGTCGTCGTGGTCGTCGTGGTCGTGGTGGTGGTGGTGGTCGTCGTCGTCGTCGTCGGCGTCGTCGTCGTCGTTGTCGTCGTTGTCGTCGTGGTCGTCGTGGTCGTGGTCGTGGTCGTCGTCTTTTCTGCCGTTGTTTTTTTGCAATCTTCTGCGTCGTCGTCGTCGTCGTGGTCGTGCCGTTGTCGTCGTTGTCGTCGTGGTCGTCGTGGTCGTCGTGGTCGGCGTGGTGATCGTCGTCGTCGTGGTCGTGGTCGTGGTCGTGGTCGTCGTCTCCGTTGTCGATAATTGCAATCTTCTGCGTCGTCGTTGTCGTCTTTGTCGTCGTTTTCGTTTTTGCCGTCGTCGTTTTAACGCCGTCGTCGTGGTCCTGCTCCTCCTTCTTCGTCATCCTCCCCCTGCATCCTCCTGGCGCCCTCTCTGGATCCGTCCTGGCCGGTTTTCCGAGATGCGTCCAGCGGTGGCGACGAGAACCTCTGAAAACAAAGTCGTCGTCGTCCTCGTCGTCGTCGTCGTCGTGGTCGTGGTGGTGGTGGTCGTCGTCGTCGTGGTCGTCGTGGTCGTTGTGGTCGTTGTGGTCGTCGTCGTCGTCGTCGTCGTCGTCGTCGTCGTCTGGTCGTCGCGGTCGTCGTGGTAGTGGTCGTCGTGGTCGTCGTCGTCGTCGTCATCGTTGTCGTCGTCGTCGTCGTCGTCGTCGTCGTCGTCGTCGTCGTCGTCGTCGTCGTGGTCGTCGTCGTCGTCGTCGTCGTGGTCGTCGTGGTCGTCGTGGTCGTGGTCGTCGCGGTCGTGGTCGTGGTCGTGGTCGTGGTCGTGGTCGTGGTCGTGGTCGTGGTCGTGGTCGTCGTCGTCGTCGTCGTCGTCGTCTTCGTCGTCGTCGTCGTCGTCGTCGTCGTCGTCGTCGTCGTCATCGTGGTCGTGGTCGTGGTCGTGGTCGTGGTCGTCATCGTTGTCGTCGTTGTCGTCGTCGTCGTCGTCGTCGTCGTCGTCGTCGTTGTCGTCGTCGTTGTCGACTGCCGAGATGCGCTCAAAATTGTTTAGACCCTTCCAGGGCTCCACACCCTGGGCAAGGTCTCCCATCGGATCGGTTCTTTGACGGCCACGGGGCCCGAGACTGGCATCCACGCAGGAGGTGAGCATTTCTTATTCGGCGTCTCGGCATTGGGCGGAAGGGGGAGGGGGGGGGGTCTGGTTCCGGACCTCTGCTTAATGCGACTGTGCGCAACAGTGCGTCCTATGGGGGAGACTCCACCTGCTCGAAACAGGCTCCATAAACAGACAAGACCTTCTCCATGGGGGGGGAGGAGGGGGAGGGTGCGAGGGCCCGCGCCGATCGGGAAAACAATAAGGAAACGATAGCGAAAAGAGAACAGCGAGCAGCTTGTTCGAGGCTCGTCGTCGACGACGCGGCTCGGGGACGCGCTGACCTGGGTCAACCCAGACCTGGGTCCGCCAGGGCCGCATCGCGCACACCGGCCAGCCACAGAGTAGCGGAGGGCGAAGAGGAGGTCTGGCCCCCTATGTGGGCGACGCTCAAAACGGGTCTCACGCGAGGTGACATAGCGACCCGACGCGGTGGCTCACGCGGGCCGCCAGCGCTGCACGCTGCGCCGGAAGCGATGGCGCTTACGCGCGACCTTACGCGACCAGCTTGAGGGCCAATGTCGGCCAAGACGACCCAGTTCTCTTTCGTCGCCCGTGCTGCGTTTTTTGATGCCGGGCCAACCGTGGAGTGCATCAGCGGAGACTGGCAGACCTCTGTGGGCGCTGGCCCCCGAGCAGGTGCGGCCCGAGCGGCGCGACTCCGGGCCACCCTGACGGGTACCGTCGGGGCGTTGACCTAAGGAACCCTAAATAAGGAACGGGGCCCCTTAGATCCACAAGTTGAACTTCGATTTCCCATCGAAAACCTCAGGAAAACCGAAGGCAAACTGCAGAACAATGAAGGAACACGGAGCCCCTCCCCGACGAAAAGGGTTCCTTCCTCAGCGCCCCGACTGTACCTGGCAGGAGGCTCGGATCGATGCGCCTCTCCTGCCGCTCGCCTGCGCCATGCCGCGCGAGACCGGCGCTTTCCCGCGGCCCTCCTGCGCGCTGCCAGAGCACGCGCCACTGGGCACAGGCCCAGGCACTCGATGTATAATGCGGGGTCGCCAGGAGTCCCGATCCTTTCTCCCCTGGGCCAGCTTCTCACCCCGGCTCGTTTTTTTCGGTGGTCCCGCAGCCCGGCGAGGGCCTCCAGAGGCCTTTCTTTCTTTCAGACTTCGGCTCGAGTCCATGGACTGCCTGTGCTGTACCTCTCCGGAGACAGATTGGCGGCGCTGTGTGCTCTGTAAAACTGTTGGAACCACAGGGGGAGGGGAGGAGAGGGCCGGCAGAGGAGGAAGAGAAGGCGTTCAGAAGAGCTCTCAGACCCGTGTCCAAGGCGACGACCTCGGCCTCGAAGGCCTCCAGAGGCCTACATTGGCGAAATATTTCCGCCGAGCTTTTGTCACGACGCGAGAGGATCTCGCTTGCGGGTCTTAGCTCGGGTCTCCAGCGTCCGACGCGGACGATTCTCGGGCATCCACAGAAGGCTCTCGGCGAAGCGCACCTGCCGGAAAACGTCCCAATGCCAGACAAACTCTGGGAACCTAAGACACATATCTGCAACCCTCGAGGGCGAGGGCGAGCTGCTTCACCACGCTGGAAGTCTGGGAGTGCCCACTTCGGTGCGAGGGGGGCCGATGTATGGGGGGGACTGGCCCAGAGTGAGAAACATCGAGCTGGAATTGGCGATGCGTCGCCGACAGATCGGCGATTGACCCTCGATAGCAGATCCCCACGTTCCTAGGTGGGATGGGCTATCGGGCCCCTATCGGCGATCCATGGGCGATTGGAGTTCGATACATCCCCCCCATCCCCCCCTGAGCCTATCCACCAAATCGTTGCTTTTCGGGTCGTATCTCGGGTCGTCTGCGGCCGTTCGGGACGATCTGGGCACCCCCGAAACGCTCTCAGCGAGGCGCAGCCGCTGGAAGGCATCCCTAGGCTGGACAACCGCTGAGGGCCGACAGCAAAGCCCGAAAACCTCGAACCTCGAACGTCGAGCCTACCCCCCCAATCGGCGATCAATGGGCTATTGGAAGTCGATGCCCCCCCCCTGAACCTATCCCCCCCCCCTGACGGTGCCCCTGACGGTGGCGCTGGGCTTAGGTCGGGCATGTCCTCCTCCTAGAAGCAATCAAGCAATCAAACATTTCCAAAATTTGTCAAACATGTCCCGAGACTTTTTTCTCCCTATTCTCGAGTATTCCTCTTGTAGTGATGGGCCTGTTTTCCACCACCACCATCAGAAGTTGTAGGGGGGAAGGAGGAGGAGGAAGGAGGAGGAGGGAGGAGGGGGAGGAGGAGGAGGGAGGAGGAGGAGAGGAGGGGAGGAGGAGGGAGGAGGACCCCTTCACCTCCAACTTGCGGTGATGGTGGTGGTGGAAAACAGGCCCATCGTGTAGAGGGACGTGCCCGACTCAGCGCTGGGCGGACGGCCGGCTGGCCAACGGCGCCGCGGCGCGGCTCTGCTGGACCGGCGGCAGACGGCCGGGGCCAGCGCGGGCGCACTGCGGGCCGCCCGCGGCCGCGGCGCCGCGCCGGCGGCGCTCGCGGTCGAGCCGCCCGCGGGGCCCGCGGCGCCGACGGCAGCCACAGCCTGCCAGCCGGTCGGCGCAAACCATCGACGAGGGCGCCGGAGGGGTCCTCCTTCTCCTCCTCCCTCCTCCTCTTCTGCCCTCCTCCTCCTCCTCCTCCTCCTCCTCCTCCTCCTCCTCCTCCGCCTCCTCCTCCTCCCCCTCCCCTCCTCTCCTCCTCCTCCTCCTCCTCCTCCTCCTCCTCCTCCTCCTCCTCCCCCCTCCTCCTCCTCCTCCTCCTCCTCCCTCCTCCTCCTCCTCCTCCTCCTCCTCCTCCTCCTCCTCCTCCCCCTCCTCCGGCGGGGGCGCCGATCGACGGCGACAGCGACGGACGATGCCCGTGCCAGAGCGACCGCCGGCGACGTCGGTCGGCCGGCGGGCGACCAGCGCCACCCGGGCCGTCGGCCGACGGCGACGACGGAGACCTCGACGCCGATTGCAGCGACGTCGCCGACAACCTAGGCGAGAGCGACGACGACGACGAATACAGGCGCCCACGACGCCTCGACGCCTGGCGAAGACAACGAGGGCGTAAACCGACGCCGACCGACGACGACGAAGCCGTGACCAACGCTGGCGACCTTTGCCGCGACGACGACGATGCCGACCCGACCGACGCGGGCAGCGGAAGCTTGACGCCGACGGCGGCGGTGACGACGTCGACGGCCACGAGGCCGTCACTAGGGGAACGAAGAATGACATCAACATAAAAAACTCGGAGGTCCGCGCGGGCTTCTCGGATCCGCGCTGGACCCCCCTGGTGGCGCCTCGGGCGCCGCCCCTGTCGCGCCCCGCGCGCCAGGGAGGGGGGCCTGGCGCGGACCCGAGACATCCGAGCGGAGCGCCAACAGTTTATGTTTATGGCGTTTTTGAAGGGGCCCCAGGACACACAAATAAATACACACAAATAAGGGGATTCCCCATATTTTCCTAGATTTTCCGGGTTTTTGTCTTCCCGCCCAATTCCCATATTTTCCTGGGGATCGACGATTAATTGTGTCTGTGTGTTTTTTCCCCTCCTGAGTTTTTTCTTTTTCGAAACCAGCTGGCGGGCGGCAGCGATGACGTCGATGCCCAGCAGCGGCGGCGGCGGCGGCGCCGGCCTCCGCACAGGCGCGCCGCGCCTGGCGCGCGGCGTCTCCGCCACCGGCCGGCCCCCGGCGGAGCTCGGCCGCGCTCTCTCGGCGTGCGCCGCCGCCGAAGACGTGTGCCGTCGACGTGCGTCGTCGTCGACGTGCGGCGTCGTCGACGTGCGGCGTCGTCGTCGTGGTCGTGGTGGTGGTGGTGGTCGTCGTCGTCGTCGTCGTCGTCGTCGCCGTCGTCGTCGTCGTCGTCGTCGTCGTCGTCGTCGTCGTCGTCGTCGTCGTCGTCGTGGTCGTCGTCGTCGTCGTCGTGGTCGTCGTCGTCGTCGTGGTCGTCGTCGTCGTCGTCGTCGTCGTCGTCGTCGTCGTCGTCGTCGTGGTCGTGGTCGTCGTCGTCGTCATCGTCGTCGTCGTCGTCATCGTCGTCGTCGTCGTCGTTGTCGTCGTGGCTGCAAGAAAGGGCGCGTTATCCCGCCGTGCGCGCGGGGGGGTTCCGCCAGCAGGGGCCCCTCGATCTTCGAGGTCCCCAAATTTGGGCATCGGGGGGGGCGTTTTCCCGCCGCCAGGAGGGGTCCTTCGATCCTCGAGGTCCCAAGAAGGCTTCCGACGCCCCTGAAGAAGATCGAAGCGTTTCCTCCGACATTTTCGGCGTCCAGTGGTCCGATTTCGGGTCCTGGGGCCGTGAGAAAACGGCCCGCGGACGAATGGCCCTTCCGCAGGAACGGGTCGAGAGGCCTCGTGGCCGTGCACCGATAAAAAATGCGACGTCGGATGTCAAAGGTCGAATCCGTTGGATGCCCCTGTCTCTTCTTGGGCCTCGGATCATCCCTTTGCACCGACCCGTCAGAACCATGGGAACCGACAAGCCGCAACCCGGGCACTGCGGTTACACCCGCAGGCGGGCGCACTGACAGCACAAGGTGAACGAGCTGCGCTCACACAGCCAGTGCAAGCCCGTGAGGGGTCGCTGGGAGCACCAGCGCGCCACGCAGTTCGCCATCGTCACCAGCGCCGGCGCTGGAGTGGTCACAACGGCGGGGAGCTGTGTGGGGCGCAACGTCGGGGGTCTTTCGGGCGGCATGGGGGCCCCCACCAAGGGGTGCATGTGCCACCGCTCCCCTGGTCGTGGATGGTCCGGCGCAGATCATCCAGCGCTTCGACCTTGTTCGATGCGTGGGCCCCTGGACCTCTCGGCCTCTTCCCCAACGGCTGACTCTCCATCCTGGCTTGTTCTTGCTGCCCCTGCAGCCCGAACACCCGCCCTCCGAATGCCAACCTTGGCTTCGTACAGGCCGCCTCGATTTGTTCGCGGCACCGGGCGCCTGGGCCAGAGTGTGCGGGACCACAGCCGCTCCAACAATGAATGTTCTGATGGAAACACCGCGGGGAACTTCCGCGCAATCAATCTTCTTTCGGCGGCTATCTCGGGGGACGTGAGAAAGGGCGGGCCTTCTCAGACGGAAGTCCTCCGGCCTTCTGAGAAGTTTCCTGAGCCTTCTCCGAAGACACAGAACACCTCTCAGAAGTCCCAAGGGCTTCCGAGAAGTCCTTCCGCTTCTGAGAAGGCCTCCTCACTCCCCCCCCGCTCGCCGCCGAGCGAGTAGGCATTTCGCGAGGAGAGGAACGCGCTCAGTGACTTCCTCTTCTTCTTCTACTTCTTGTTCTTCTTCTTCTTCCTCCTCTTCTTGCTGTAAGCCCCGCCACGGGATTCGGTCGTGGCGCCCCCGCAGCGCCGGGAAGGGCGCCGGCTCGAAATCCTGGCAGCGAGGCCCAGGCTCACCCGCCGCGGGGCTCGGAGGGGTGCGGGCCCCTGTGCGAGGAACGGGCGCAGAAGCAACGAAGCGAACGCGACGACGTGATCTACCCCGAAGGCGATCGTGATGCTTGTCGAGATCTGTTTGTGGGCACGCCGCGCGGCCTGGAGGCCTGGAGTTGTCGTGCTGCCTGAGGAACGAGGGGGCTTCTCAGGCCACGGCGAGCCTCGGCCACGAAATGGTTCCCGGACCCAGGTCCAAATAAGAGCCCGAAAACTAGATTCCGTCCCGTCTGCGTCTTGAACGTATGTGGGGGCACCCCGAGAGGAACGAACGAGCGTCTGAAACGTGCGCGCTCTGCTGGGAAGCCCACCCGTGCCCACTAGGGCATGGCATGGAAGCCGCAGCCTCCGCAAGGGAGATCTGGGGGAAACGTTGGCAGTGCCACACGAGCATGATGCAGGATGAAGGAGGAGCAGGAATAGCAAGAGGCAGGAGTGAGAAATCCGCCGACCCCCGCTTGCTGGGGTGAGGAGGCATGTGAGATGATTGGCTGTTCGCCTCCCTCTGGTTCCTTCTCCCCGTGGGGTCTAAAATCCCATTCAAGGGGGGGGGGGCGAGGAGCTGGCCAACGCACCCCCAAGGCCCTCGGAGACTCCAACTCCATCCTCTGCGGCCTCTAAGATGCCTTCTAAGATAGAGAAGGGCTCCATCACGCCGGATAGGCCTCGGAACACCCTATATGGCCTCAAGACGGTCCCCACCATGCCTCAAGAGGGCCCCAGGACAGTCAGAAAAAGGCCTGCAAGAGGGCACCAAGATGGGCCGACGAGGAGCTCAAGAGGGGCGCTCGCAAGGGTCCTGGGAACTCTCTCCCACCAAATGCCTCCAACAACCGCAACATGCCCCCCGCACGCCATCGCTCGGACGTCCATTTCCCGTGCATATTGCGGTTTCGTTTTTTGTTGTTGTTTTCTTTTTATTTTTCTCTCGCCAGATGAAACAAGATGTTCCTCGATGGTCCTCGCCGAGAGAGAACATGCACACGTCCTAGCGATGCTCAGCTCAGGAGGCCCCAGGAGAGGGCTCCCAGACACCATGTTTGAAGAGCCCCCAGAGGCCGCCCTCCTGATTTGCCTCCAAGAGGCTCCCCCTGGAGCACAAGCGTAGGAATAGTAGGACGAGTCAGCAACAACTGCACGTCGGCCGGAAGAAATGGGTAGAAACATGAAGTAGGAAGGCGTCGAAAGTAGATTGGCGCCCGCCCGCCCCCTGAAGAGCAGGGCCGAGGGAGCACTGATCGGCTCTTGAAGTAGGAAGGCGCCCAAAGTACAGCAGGGGCCCCTCCACAAGAAACCGTCCACAAGAAACCCATCCCTGAGATCCCAGGATGTCCACCGATTTTTGGTGTGGGAACGTCGCGCCTTCCATCGCAAGACCATCGAAGCCCAAGAAACCCAGGGCTGTCTGGAGGAGAGCAGGGTGCTTCTTGGCATGGGCCCCCACTGTAGATTGGGGCCTGGGCATCCAGAGACATCCACCTCCAACGACCCACGGGCGCACGCAAGCAACACGACGGGATGCTGCGAACAGCACTTGCGATGCCGGACGCCGCGCGTCTCCCCTCGGGGTGGTCGGCGGACTGGCGCACGCCTCTCGCTTGGAACGCAGATGCAGCACGCCTGCGCGTGTCCGAGTCCACACCCGTCGAAACTCAGGAGGGGGCCGGGCGGTGCTACGCCGCCGAGCGCCGCCAATGCAGCCGCATCCGCGCCGCGCGGCGTCCAGACGATTCTGCTCGCTGACCGCAGAGAGAACGCCATGGCCGCGCGCCCGCGATGGAGGCGGCACCAAGCCCAAATATCTGACGTCCGAGACTATCGAGGAGGCTGGTTTGTCGTCGTTTGGCATCTGGAAACCGTTTCGGGCCCAGGGACTCTGAAAAACCAGCTCGGGAAGAACAAAACGACCCTGGTTAAGGAGTCGAAAAGTCCGTGGGGCCCACGCATCGAAACATTTCGCCAACCCCCTGGGGTTCCTCGGCGTGTGAAAAACCGACTGTCCCTCCCCCTTGGACGCTGGGGATCTATTGACCCAGGTCAGTCCAGACCCGATTCAGTGAAGCCTTGCAGGATTCTGCAGGATCCTGCGCCCAAGCCCGGGTCAATGCGCCCCTGGCCCTGCGGGATCCTGCAAGATCCGGCGCTCTGGCTGACCCCCGTCTGAATTGACCCCCGTCTCTTGAGCCCCGAGGACGGGTGGGGGTCGGACCGCCAGTGCTGGCGGGCCCCTCTCGCCCAGGCAAGCTCTCCTGCGCGCAAACAAAATGCCACGGAGGGCCAGATGCTCCCAATACCGCCCCCAAAAGATCCCCCAGATGGTCCCAGGAGGCTCACACCAGCAGTTTCTCCACGGCTTTTCGGAAGATTCAAGCGCTCTCGCCGTTTGGAGCTTTCAATGCTTCAAGAGGGCACCAGATGCCCCAGTCGCCCCATGGGCTCCCGAGAGGGCCCCCAATAAGCCCAAGTGGGCCCAGGAGGCCCCCAAGAGGCCCCATGCAGCTCCCAAGAGGGGCCCGCGACGGCGAAAACGAAGGATTCTCGGCAGCCGATCCCTCGCAAACTTTTGCAACAAAACTCGAAGCGTTCCCCAAGGGGTGCCCCCGGGCGCCCCCATGATGACCCCAATGTGCTTCCAGGACGCTTTCGCGAAGCATCCCCAGAGGCAGGCCCCAGAAATTCCTCCAACCGAGCTGGCTTCGAGCGCGACTCTGAGGTTCCCACGTGATCGCGCCGCAGCGCCGAGAGGCCGCTGCGACAACGCAGCCCAGAGGAACGAACGGAATCCATGTCCGCAGAGCCAAATTGTCAACGGCAACGGACTTCGAGATGACCGTGTCGGCACAAACGCAATCGCCTGCCGAGCCAGATTGGCAGCGACCTCGCCGGAGTTCGCGACGGAGCCGGCAGGGTACCTCGCCTTTAGGAGGACGTCGTCCAGCGTGTGCGCCCAGTGGGTGATAGCGTCGCCCACTGCCCGCGCTGGAACGCGTCCGCGGGAAGGGCCGGAGGCTGGACAGGCACTCGAGCGCGCTCGCCAACACTGTGGTCCAGTGTCCCGCCGGTGCACCGCGCCAGGGGCGCGCCCCGAGGGCGGGGCCCCTCCTGGCGACAGCCTTGCACATGGGCGAGACGACGGCGCCTGCCAGCAACTTCATCGCGTTCCTGGGGTTCTCGCTGCAGCGCCGGAGCACGGCCTTGATTGGCGTGGGGGTTGTAGCCGATGCCGCTTTGCCTGATAATGGCCGCGTCGCGGCGCCTGGATCCGAGGAAGCTGTCGCGCTGGGCGTGGCGCCGAGCTTCGCGCGGCACATGCCCCAGCGCTTTGGGGCGCCCATATTCTTGGCTGGCGTGGTCCAACGAGATGATGGTGTCTTCCAAACCAGTGTGCGTCCACGTCCACCGCGCGGTGGTGGGCCTTCGGCCCGCCCATTCGAAGTGCCTGGTGACCTTGGCGACGAAGCTTCCCTTCTGTCGCCGGGGCAACTCCTGGGCGATGTCGCTGAGGGTGTGAGCCCGCTTGGACACCGCTCTGGCCAGCGCCGTGATAGCGTCCTGCTGCGCGCTGCGCCGGGGGTCGACGTAGCGGCGGCGCGCTCTGTCGAGGAGGCCGCAGCGCAGTTGCAACGCCTTGCCAGAGCTGGTCCGCCGCTCCTCTCGGCGTCGGTTGTTCGATCCATCCGAAGATCCGAAAGTCACCTTGGATATTGGCTCTGCTGAACAGATTTCTCGTTTCCCCTTCCGCTTGTGTGGGGGCTGTCGCGCCCCGGCAAAGCTGCGCTCGCGCCGTCTGGAGTGGCTGTTTCGCCTCTTTGAGAGCGCCCTGCTGCGCCCTATGGTGATCTTGGCCCCCAGCCCGTCGATGGTGTCGTGGGTGGTGGCTGGATATATCCCGCCGCGGCAAGCTCCCGCCGTCGGCGAGGGCTCCCGTGCATCAATTGCTTTTCTTCTTCTTCAACCTATCCTTCTTCTTCTTCTTCTTCTTCTTCTTCTTCTTCTTACTTTCCTCTTTTTTCTCGTTTTCCATCGAGCCTGGCACTTGCGATCATCGCGCCCAGTAGTCCGCTGCCTGGAGCATGGTGATGATGTTGGGGCTCTCCCACGTGCTGTCGTCGATGTGCAGCTGAGCATGGATGTCCTCGCAATGGTGCTTCATCTGCCTGGGCGGCGCCGGCAGCGTCGCACGGGGAACCGCGGGCGGCGGGGGGTCGCCCTGAGGCCAAACTCCGGTTCCCTCGGGGCGCAGCCCGCGGGTTGCAGCCGCCGGTGCTGCTCCCCCCAGCGCGGACAGCGCGTGGCCGGCGACGGCGGGGTCCGCCATGTCGGAAGCGAGGCTGTAGTCCCAGGAGGTCGCGAACATGTCCATTTTCGCCGCCACGATCGCGGGCTGGCCTGGTGCGACTCGAAGCCTTTCTTGGCGCCGACCATCTCGGGGTCCCACCAGGTGTCCTGCCGGCGGCGGCTGGCCTCCGAGCGCGCCTGGGAGGTGGCCCGAAGCCTGTGCCGGGCGCTCGCCACGCTGGTGGGCCGAGAGTCTTCGGCGCTAAGCGTGTTGCTGCCTCCCTCGGGCGTGACCTTTGGCAGGTGTGCCAGCGGGTGCTGCGTCCGTCAGGCTGGCAGGCAGGCGGGCCGTTCCTTTTCGTCGAGCTGACTGGTGACGGCCTCGCTCGCGCTCGACCCCCGCCCGTGCGTCGGGCCCGGCGCTGGGGCCCGCCTGCTGGCGCGCGCCGTCTATCGCGTTTCCCGCGCTGAGCTTAGGCCACTCATGCTCTGGGGGCGTCGGCAGCCAGCGCCCCAGCTCTCCCCGCCGCCTGCGTGCCGGCGGCTTCTCGCGGTCCGACGCCTGTCCCCGCCACCTGCGGGGCGTGCCCAGCGCCTCGTTGGCGTCCTGCGCCGTGGTCTCGCCCTCCTTCGCCAATGCGTCTTTTGGCGTGAAGTCACGGAGCCACTCGTGAGTCCTGCGCCGCGCCTCGGTGTCGTCGATCAGCCTCGCGACAGCCTGCTGGCGCGCGAGCGCGGTGAGTGTTCCCATCTGGTCACGGCCCCTGTTTGGTAGAGCCTTGCCCAACTTCGCACGGGGCGCGCGGGCCTCCTCGCCCCTGCCGCGGCCGTGCTCCTCCAGCCACCTGAATCTGTGCAGTCTGGCCAGAGCGTTGGCCTGCTTCCTCCGGTGGAAGGTGCCCTGGGGGACGGCGTCGCCCTGGCTGCGATCCACCTTCGAGGTCGCCGCTTGCTCCTTCGCTTCGCGCCGGGCGTCTTCTGGGGCCCTGGCCGCGCGGGTTGTCTGCCTCTCGGGCGTAGTCGGCCGCCGCCCACGTTGCTGCTGCTCCGCCTATCCTTGCACGGGGTCGTCGGGGTCGTGGTCCAAGGGCTGCGGGGCCATGTCCCTAACCGCGAGGAGCACGGGCGCGCGCTCAGCCCCCCCGCGCCCACGTGACCCGCAGCTGGGCCTCGGCGGAGCCTGGCCCCGCAGTGCACCGGATGTTCTCGAAGAGGTCGCCTAGCGTGCACTCCTGCCCTCTGCCCTTCCAGGTTTCCGCCGCGACCCCCAGCCAGGTGTCCGGCTGTGTCTTGCAGGTCTGGGAAGGTTCTGGTGCCCCTGAAGATGGAGCTCTTGCGCGTGGCATCGAGCAGGGCCATCGATGTGGAAGCTCACGCATGAGTGGTCGCTCAGCTTGAGGCGCTCGAGAGACGTGTTCCGCGCTGTCTTGCCGTGCGCAGGTCGATGCATCTTGGCGTGCCGTGCTCGCCAGGCCATCTCGTGGGCTGACCCAACCTTCGGCCGTGAGTGCCGAGAGGTGGCGCCACTCCGACGGGGGCTGAATACAATTCCAATCGCCAGTGCCGCCCCAGATCGCGCCTGGTCACTGGGCGTGCCCATGTATGGGGTGAGCGTACACGTTGATTAACAATGTGTCTGAAGCTTGCGTAGCGACCATTTGCCAGATGCCAGTCGATACCTGCCACGCGAACTTGCTGCGGAGACCCTGGGCGACCAGCGTGAGGATGCCTCTTCCCGGCCTGCTGTCCGCTCTGGTGGGCCCTCGGCTCAGACGGTACCTTTTGCCGAAGTGCGAGCGGCGCATGTGTTCGAACTCGGCCGTGGTGGCGCTCAGCACCTGGAGCATGATGGTGCTGATCCCCTCGGCGACTGTGGCGCCCACGAGGATCCAGGCAGCTGCTAGCTTGCGCGCGCTGCGCGTCCAAATCGTGGCAGGAGCGCTGCTGCTGATCCCGGCCCCAGCTGCTGGCTGAAACGTCGCCGTCGTGACAGTCGCCCCCCCCCCCCCCCCCTCTGCAGGAGGGAATCGCTGTGGGCTGGCCGCCGGGGGAGGGGAAGGGGCGAGGGAAGGCGAAGAGGAGGGGCGGGAGGGAATGGGAGGGGGAGGGGGAGGGGAAAGGGAAGTGGAGGGGGAAAAGAGGGGGAGGGCCCAGAGGGGGAGCGGGAAGGAGGGCAGAAGAAGGAATTGGCGGCCAGCTCCACCTGTCAACGCTTGTGTCTCTTGCGCTCGCATCTGGCCTTTTCGGCCCGTGCGAGGGCTCGCCTCCGTTCCTTCTCCTCCGGCGTAGGCCGCTGGAGTCCTGCTGCCAGCGCCGCCTCTTTGCGGATCAGCAGCAGTAGCCGCGGGGACGGCCTCTTGGGGTCAGCCAGCGTCTTCGCCGTCAGCTTCTGCCGCCACTTCGCGCCACCCCGGGCCTTGCTCGGCAGCCGCGGCGCCCTTCCTTCCTTGGCTGCAGCGGCGTTCTCCTCTCGTTGCGCTGCGTCCTTTCGCGCGCCCGCTGGCCGCGCGCCTCAGACTCTGCCTTGTGCGCGGAGGCGTTGTGCAAAGCCGCAATCGGTTGAGCGCTAGCGCTGCTCCCTCCATGAACGGCCACCACTTGCCGCAACGCGTGCAGCTCCTTTGGGATCGGGACGTCCCTTGGGATGTGCAGTTGTGTCCTGAGTTCGGCATCGGACTTCGACTGGCACAGCCGGTGGTGATCGGTCCTGCGGCCGTCGATGCACCCAGCCGGTGCGGTAGCGTGTGGCCTCCTCCTGTGGGCCTCCTTGCGGTACGTCATGGCGCACGGCTTCTCGACCCCCTTCACGAGCGCCTCGCACGACAAAGCGCACCCAAGCATTTGGCATTTCACGACTGTCGTGCGACCTCGTGATGAACTTCACCTTCCTCTTCGAATGGTAGGCCGCGCGGCTGGCTCTGGAGCACGAGCGGCATTGTCGTCGTCCTCCTCCTCCTCCTCCTCTGCCTCCTCCTCCTCTTCCTCCTCCTCCCCCTCCTCCTCTTTCTCCTCCTCCTCCTCCTCCTCCTCCTCCTCCTCCTCCTCCCTCCCTCTCCCCCTCTCCTCCTCCTCCTCCTCTCTTTCTCCTCCTCTTCTCCTCCTTCCTCCTCCTCCTCCTCCTCCTCCTCCTCCTCCTCCTCCTTCTCATTCTCCTCCTCCTCCTCTCCTCCTCCTCTGCCTCCTTCTGCTCCTCCTCCTCCTCCTCTGCCTCCTCCTCTGGGGTCTGGCGAGGCGGGGGCTGCTTGTCTCGGATCCTCCCTGGTGCCCGTCGCGCTCGCCCTGGAGGCGGAGCCTCTTCCTGTCGTTGTAGCGGCCGCTCTGCTCGAGGGACAGCTCTGGAGTTAAGTCGGGCATGTCCCTCTACAGGAGGAATATTCAAAAATAGTTAAAAATAGTGTGGGGACGATTTTTGTATTTTTTTGTGACCATTTGTGGGCATGCTTAAATTTCTTAAAATATTGTTGTCCAAAATCCCCCCGTAGGAGGACATGCCCGACTGCGGCGGCGGCGGTGCTGCTCGGCCGCGGGCCGCGGTGGCGACCGCCTGGCGGCCGCTCTGGAACCACCCGTCGAGGTTCGACTCTTGGTCGTCGTCGTCTGTTCGGGGGTTGGCAGAACTGGGCTTAGTGGGACCTGGTCTAGTAATCTGTACCGGGGACGCCCTCCCCGTCCCTTCCACTAACCGAACGTGCCGTCACCCGAACACACCGTCTGCAGCAGACCTGGTCTAGTGATTCCAACCCATACTTTGGGCTTCGGGGCCCAATCACCAACCAGCTCCCCTTAACTGGGGTCCTGGTTATGCTCTGCTCGAGGGACAGCTCCGAAACCCTCTGGCGAGAGTCCGCCGCGCCTGCTGCCTCGGGCTGCGCCTGCGGCGGCGGCGGTGCTGCGCGGCAAGTGGGCCGCCGTGGTGACCCCCTGGCGGTCGCTCGGGAACCACCCGTCGAGCCTCGACTCCTGGTCGTCGTCGTCTGTGCCCTCGCCTGCGCCCCGGCACAGCTGCGTGCGGAGATCCTCCTCGGGCTCTTCCCCCGGCTCCATGGGCCATTCGGCCTTCGCGCCACCCGGCACGAAAGCATCCCTCCGGCACACCGGGCGCGGCGCCGCCTTCATTGCCCCGACCGTCACCTTGTTGAGGGCCAGGTTGTCGGAGGCTGGAGGCTTGAACGCCCACGCCTTCTGCCAGTACTCTGCGGGCCACATGAAAACGAGCACCCATGCCCGCAAGGGGTCGATGGTGCGGCACAAGCCACAGAGCCGAAAAGCCAGATGTTTGGGGACAGCAGTGCTTGAGATCCGGAGACGCCGAAAGGCAACTCACGAGGGAGTCATCAACGCATGGCATGAAGAATGCCGCACGCTTGAGGAGGAGGAGGAGGAGGAGGAGGAGGAGGAAAGAGGAGGCGGAAAACGAGGACGAGATGAAGAGGCTCCCCGGCCCAGGTCTAAAGAGAACGGCTTTAGGACCAGAGGCCGCCCTGGGGCCAAAATGGTCCTTCTTCCAACGCTCTGACTGTGCACTGCCCCGCTCGAGGCTGTGCAACAAATCTGGATGGTTCCGTGCAGAATCTGGACCAAGATCGAGCCCAAGATTCGCTGCCTCCCCATGCGCTGCGCCGTGCCTCCATCCACTCGTCAATGGAAGGATCGAGGTTAAGATTGGAGTCAAAAATACTGGGCGATGTGATCACGGCTAGGCTTACGGTGGTACGACACGCGCGCTGGGGTGAGGCGAAGACAATGAACTGTGGTTCGGACTGATACAATCAAATCTTGCAAGCAACATGTCTGAGATTAGTGCGAAGAACGAATGCTCTACGTACGAGAACGCACGGGAGGCCTTGAAGCGCTTACCTGAACTCCGCCAATGCGGATCAATGCAAAAAGGGCCAACCAAGACTCAGAGCGAGCTGGACGGCGCGCGAAAGGGCTCGCGTCTGCGGTGCGCCATGCACGAGCGGAACCACCTGTGATTCCTGCATGGTTGCTACAAATGCCACAACCGCTGCCACAACCACTAATTACCGCTGCAACGAGCTGCTACGCCTGATGCTGCTGCCCTGCTAACACTGATGCATCTACTGAGTGGCACTCCATACTTCACATGCACCTGTTGACATACATACAATAACTACTGCCACTAAGTTCTATTTTGGAGGGGAGAAGGACAGCACGACTACGCATTCTCGACGCATCGCAGCTGCTACCCAGCGACATAACCAGGTTCAATGCGCTTGGCCGCTGCCAAGAACTAGAAATATTGTGCACGCCAGCGGGTATGGACACCAGCGAGAAGAGAGCCACTGATTATTTTTTCTTGCATGCACAGTGAAACAACTCCCTACACCAACAAGGTCACTGATCAGCGCAGCCACCAATCGGGTCGGACGAAACGGAGGGCTAGTAAGGAGGGATTTGCGACTCAGCTCACGTAGCTAGTTTCCCTACCGCTCATGCCCCGGCGGCGGGGCCGAAGCCAGCTGCATGCGTCAGATTTCGTACCCTCCCTTCCACCCCCCCCCCCCTTTGTCCGACCCGAACTGATCAGCGCAGTACAATGCACAGCAACAATAGTCGGGGAGACGTAAGACTCGAATTTTGGAGCTCGAACTCGTCTGACAATGCCGTCAGATAGATGACGTGACCGAATCAAAAACATTAGACGCGATCTCTCGCTGCAGACATCTCACAAAAAACTGGACCGCCAAAATCCGTGCCGCGACCGTCAAAAATCGGCAGCAACCCCGAGCTCCGGCAAGCTCGAGCCGTACGCCCCCGCGAGGGAGAATTCTGTGATTCGGCTCACAACGCTGGAGTGCGCGCCGGCGCCGCTGGGGCCCGCCGCGGAGCCGCGGGTGCCCCCGACCGTGAGGGCAGAGGGGGTTAGGAGAGGAGGCTCTCCCGAGTCGGGCCCACTTCTTTCTCCCGGCGCGCTCTTGGCACTTCGCTGCCTCCTCTCTTGGAGGCCTCCCCACTGGCGCCCGAGCAGCTGGGGTCGGAGCGTCGCACCGCCTTGCCGATGCATCGCCAGCGATTTCGGGACGGAGAACGTCGGACTTTGGATCGCGCCGCATCGCCGATGCATCGGCGATGCGGCGCGATCCTCCTGCCCCGGCTGCTCTTCGGGAGCGGCCAACAGGGGGGTGTCCAAGAGGGGGGGGTGCAAACCATGACCGGCGGCATGTGCGCGGCCGAGGGGGCGGGGGGGGGGGGGGCAGGGACGTAATGAAACAAGAAGAGGCGCCATGAAATCTGGGGAGATATCATGGCCCCCGCCATGATATCCGCCCCCCCTGCCGTTTCTGCCGTTTCTCGCTGAGCCAGCGTCTGTGCAGCCGGCCCAAGGCGCGGATCGCAAGCAGCGACTCCCGGAGGTCGTGCCCACGCTCGAACGACGGCCCAGGGCCCCCGACTCCGAGGAAAGAAGAGGGGAACGAGGACCTCAAACGTAACAGAGTCCGCCCCCCCTAGTCATCACCCCCCTCTTTTCCGCCCCAGCTGCTGGGGCCCCCCCCGGGGCTCTCGGCGTCTCCCGGCGGCACGCGCGAGGCGGCCCGAGGCAAGCACGACCTCTGGCGCTCGGCCTCCGAGCGGCCGCCGTCGGGGGGCGACATCCGGGCGCGCACGCCAGTGCTGATAGGGGGGCCCGCGTGTGCCCACACCAGAGTCGAAGGGCCCAAGGACACACAAATAAATACACGTAAATCAAATGCTGCCCCCATATCTTCTCACATTTTCTGGGTTTTGTCTTCCCGCCCAATTCCCATTCTTCCCCGTATCTTCCTGGGGATCGACGATTACTTGTGTCTGTGTGTTTTTTTCCGCTCCTGACAAAGATCACTTTGGCGATGGGTCGGTCACTCCTGCGCGCAGCTTGGGCCAACGATCCGTCGCCGGCCATCTCGAGGGGCCTCTCGCCCGGGCCAGGCCTGCACAGGCCCAGCGGCGAAACGCCTTCGTCTCGATTGTCGCAGCGCGGAGACATTCGGAGAGCAGTGTGGATCATTAGGCGAACTTGCCGTCCCGATGTCTCCGCGACGCCAGAAGAGCCCAGGACTGCCCTTCCCTCGGAGGTTGCCAGAGGTGACCCTGGCGCAAGCTGGGAGATTGCAACAGTTTCAGATAGGGAGGGCGGGCGGTTTTCAAAACGTTGCTCTCGCCGTAGCGCCGCGCGCATTCGTTTTAAGAGTGTGCCGCATCATCAAGGATGGAGGGAGGCTCGTTTTGAACATGTGGCTCTTACTGTAACTCCGCACACTTTGGCCTAACAAGTTTGTTCCTACAATAGAGACCATGTGGTTTTCAAAAATATGGCTCTCGCCTTACCGCGGCGCACGCTCGTCTGAAACAATTTGAAGCAGTTTCAGGGAGTGAAAAGGGGGGTAATCTTCAAAATGGTGCTCTCGGCTTATCGCCGAGCGCACTTCTTGCCATATTTTTGTTATAGTTTGAAAGATGGAAGGCGGCTCCTCTTCAAAGTGGTGCTCTCGCCTTAGCTCAGCGCCGCGGATATTCGTCTCACTTTTGTTCAACAACTACAAAGAGTGAGCACATCCTTTTCAAAATGCGGCTCTCGCCCTAGCGCCGTGCACATAGTTTCTGCATGTAATATCTAAGATGGAGGAGTGTTGTTTCTCAACAGGGGGTTCTCGCTCGACACTTCATTCAGTAGTTTGAAACACCCGACCTCTCAGCAGACGTAGTTATGCGCGGATCCATCCCAGCTCTTTTTTCACATGGAGCTCTTGCCTCGCACCTCCTTGACTTTCGTGGCCACAAGAGTGAACTTGCGTGACGGTGACGCGGATGGGGGGCGACCCTTCTTCGAAGGGTGGGTGCTGCTGGGCACCTCGCTGAAAGGCATGATTGCACCGTTGCGTCCCCGATTGTTTACGCGTCAGACGGATGCAAGGCAGCTCCTCTTCAACGCGGGGCCCTCGCCAGACTGGTAGGCCCAACCGCGCTGGTCTCTCAAGGGGGGGAGGCTTGCTGTAGTGAAACAGAAAGCTTGCAGGGACGCGTGAGGAGGGGACTTGGGACGGGAGGCTGTATTGCAGCATCGCTGATGCATCTTGGGTTCACTCTGGTCCTCCTCCTCCTCCTCCTCTTCCTCCTCCTCCTACCCCTGTGGGCCGTGGACTGGAGGCAAGAGAGTCACACGGACGCCACCATACCCCCCCGAGGCTGGTCGGCCCTGGAGGCGTTCAGCAAACTACAGCCAAACGGCTCCTGGCGCACCGCTCCAAGACTCGCCGGCTGTTGGGGGTAGAAACTGAAGTAACAGGTCAACGGAGACGGAAAGACCTGATGAAGAGCGAGGATCCTCCTC